>OY735230.1:9919085-10179085 GCA_963457665.1 Thysanoteuthis rhombus | reverse complement strand
CTAGTACTTTCTTCAGTATCCGTGAAGTTTCCCAGCAATGCTGTGGTCTGTACAGTTTCAATCCTCCGTTTTATCCCAAGCTCCTCCAATCTCGCTTTCATTGTCTTTGGGACAGTTCTGAGTACATCATCATCATCATCATCATCATCATCATCATCATCATCGTTATTATCATCATCATCATCATCATCATCACCATCTCTGTTCTTTACAATACATTTCTAAGTCGTTACCAACAACTTAAAAGGTAAAGAAGATTGAAGTGATGTAGGATTTCCCCTCTTATTTTGTGTGTGTTTTGTTTTTTTTACAACAGATGATAGTGCTTACAGGCACAGCCCGAATATTGAGAAGAGAACCATCTTCTGGATTTCACAGAGAGAACGGTCGCCAAGGATATTGGTGAGATGGTTTTCAGGGCCTTTCGAGGACTTCTATAATAACGTGGGCAGTTTGTATTTTCAAGTGCCATATTTTCTGTACCTCGATTTCAAAGTCTTTGTACTTGCTCAAGTTTTATGAGTTCCTTCACTGTTATATTTCTATCAGACGGCTCATCCATATCAATTAACAGGCATGTTATTTTCTGGTGGTCAATGAATACTGTGTCGGGGCTGTTCGATATGAAGGCCCTATCATTATTCATCGCTTAGTCCCATAGTATTGTGGTGTTCTAGCCTTCAGTTTCTGAGTCTGGTTGGTGTCCATTCCAGTTATTTTCTGTTGGTAGTCAATAATGCTTGCAGACTCTCCAATGTAGATATTGACCCACTCGGTCACGTCTGGATTCGTATTCAATAGGTTTTAAAACAGAGCAACCAGACACGAGGTGGTCTATTGTTTCCACGTGGAGGTCACAAAAGCGGCATTAGGGGTCGGCACCGTTTTTAAGATATTCACTTGAAAGTTTCGAGTCGGCATGCTTTGGTCTTGAGCGACCAGTATGTATAACTCTGAAGTTTACAATCCGCTGCCCTGGGGCCACTTGTGGGTGTTTTCTGGTCTACATCATCATCTTTGCTTCGGAGGAAGTATTGTCCGTGCGGAGGTTTCTGTCGCCATTTCACGTTAAGTTGTTTATGACTTTGCTCCTTTGCGTGTTGCCTCATCTATTTTACGTATATATTCTATGAGTACTCGCCACTGTTCAAATCTATATTTAGTTCTCTTGCTAACTTCTCACTCTCTTTTACTACCGAGTGCAAATTTTTGTGCCTTCATCTTCCTTAACTAGTTTCAACATTCAGTTCTGTGTGATTCCGAGGGACTGGTGTAATCTTATTGTTGCGGTTTTGTTGGTCAGTTCAAGTTGCATCATTCCCCTACCATCGTTTCTTCTTGGCAAACAGGGACGATCAATGCCACCTTTAGGGTGGTGCATTCACTGGCACAGTAGTACTCTCCTTAATTTAGTATCTATTTTTTCTTATCTCATCTACGTTTATATTAGATCTATATGTTACTAGGAGAGCTAGCGTATTGATGGCTTTTATTCCATTTAAAAAATTTTTTTTTCTTTTTTACTTTTTTCTTTTTTCTCTTTGAATTATTTTTATTATTATTATTATTATTATTATTATTATTATTATTATTATTATTATTATTCCCTTTTTTTAGTATAGAAACATTTCTTGGAAAAAAACTTTTCATTATAGTCGAATAATTCTCTTTCACTTATAAAAAATATCTTATATTATTTTATTCTATTTTAGGTTTTTATTTATTACATTTTACTCTATGATTTTTCAACTTTAATATTTACTTGCTGTTTCTTAATCTTTATTCATGATATTAGATTTACAGTAATTTATTGATCTATTCATCAAGTGAAGGATCATTCTCGAATGACAAGGTCTCAATAGAGCAAGTTCAACCTGCAAAAACTAGAAAATCCCATTAGTCCTGAAAAGAAGGGTCTACAACCAATGCATCTTCCCGATAGTCCCCAAGGGAACTGACACATGGAACCTAACCAAGAGACTGGCTTTAAAATTGAGAACCATGCAACGTGCACATGAGAGAATCGTGTTCAACAACAAATGGTGAGATACCTAGACAGCACAATATATGAGAGAAAAGAACGGGATTCCGAGACATCGTGTTGCAAGAATGGTAGACAATCGCTGGACATCACTACTCACAACAAGGATCCCCAGAGATCACATGTGAAACTCTTGCCGGCAGAATACAAGATCGCGAAACGAAGTAGACAAGTTCTGAAAGTATTGGCTCCACAACGTCCATGATAGAGAAGCCTGGTGAATCTTGGGGAAGTTCTATGTCCAACAACGAACGATAAAAGACCGATGATGATGATGATGATGATGAGGAGGAGGAGGAGGAGGAGGATTTTATTGTTATAGTTATTATCTTTAGGGGTAATCTTTACTAATAAGTAATTTGTGATATATCTTGGTATTTCTGGTTATTTTTATTTTATTTTCATTATGATAATCATCTATATCCTTATGTTATTATTAATAATACGTTACTTTCATGTATTTACTAGATAGAAATTTTGAATAATCACTGGTAAATTTCATGCCACCTGATATGTTACCCACTCTGACTGTAACTAGTTTGGTAATTGTTTTCACGTGTAATAATTGTGTCAATTATCTCAAACAGTTCCCTAATGGCAGCCACGGATTGTGGATTTGGATTTGAAAAAAATTACCTGCAATTCTTCAAACATGTCGTAAAAGGTGACCAATCATGGAGTCCCCAGACGTACAATTGAGGAGTGACACGGAAGCAACACTCTTTGTTCAAAGAGAGCAAAAATGAGTTAATTTATGATTGAATTGATGCGCATATATTTCCTATGATAGGTGTGTGCTTCATGGACATACAGACAACTAAATTTACTACCGTGAGGTCCTTGAACAACTCAGGAAAAAGGGTCATTCGTGTCCGGCCTAAGATCGTTAACTCTTGGATACTTCATCACAGATCACGCCACCTTCTCTGCGAACGAGTTTTTGGTCCTAAAAAAATATTCCTGTGGTACCACAACCCACTTGCTCCCCTGATATAAGTCCTTGGGACTATTTTCTATTCCCCGAAATCAAAACCCAAATCTATGATCACTTTAAGGACTGTTGAGATCATCCAACAGGCCGTATCAGTAGAAGACCTCCAGCACTGTCTCTTGGAGTGAGAACAATGTCTCCCTGGTGTGTGGCTTCCTAAGGGAACTATTTTGAAGGGGGGGGGGGTAAAGTTTATTTGTAATCAAGCTGATAATGAATATTTTTACACAATCATTCTCATTGCTTTGCAGTTATACCTCGGATACATATATTCGGAAAAAAATTCTCACAGGATGGCACGAGCTGACTTTCTTTAGATCGGTAAATATAGAAGACACCAAAATAACGCCAATTTCGCTAATCAATTTTGTCTCTGGCTTAGAAATTAGATCTTGAAGAGGAAATGGATGATACTGACAGAGTAACAGAGTTCAAGAATGGTTGCCCAACACCTGGCTAAGAATAGTGAGAGGAACTGTAGAAAATGTCTCTATTCATCAAGTAGCAAATAATAGAGAAAATTGAATTAATTGCAATCAATTCAATGAGATTTTGATTCACATTGAGTCGGTCTTCTAAAGAAAGACCGACAATAAATGATCGAATAGGATAGGCGTCGGATGTCTTCTGCTAACAAATACCGGTAATCCAGTGACGGATCAACCATTAGACTGGGAAGGCTTAAGAGTATGCGAAATGGTTTAATTTAATGTACCCGTGAGTGTTCTAGATGATTTTGCAGTATCTTTGAATTCAAAGTAAACTCTCGTCTCAACGGCACCATTTAATGGAACATGCGTTCTAACAACAGGTTTTTTTGTGTTTTTTTTCTTATTCTTACAATACTATTGTCGGAGATTAGTTTGCAGCAAGAACACATAAAGATTTCACCGCATTGTTTGAAACAGTCAATCGAAACTGTCACCAAAAATGTCAAAATAGGTTTCTTCAGTGTTCAAGTTGGTTTGGCAGGCTGGCTCACAATCTGTACATGATTTGCATGTATAAGTCACACCGTGGAATTATGGGACTGAAAAATCAATATTTACTCTTTACCCATCATAGAATCCATTAGAAGACTCAAATGACAATGGGCTGGCCATGTTGCAACAATGAAAGACAACCGATGGATATCGCGACTCACTACATGGATCCCCAGGGACCACATGCGAAACTGAGGCCGACAAAATACAAGATGGAGAGATGAACTAGACAAATTCAGAAAATACTGGCTCTGCGACGCCCATGATAGAGAATTGTGACAAATCCTGGGGAAGGTCTATGTCCAACGACGGAAGTTAAAAGACTGATGATGACGACTCTTTACCATGTCTTGAAAAACATTTTTTTGTATTTGTAAATCCCTCAAAAGGGTTTTTAATGAGGGTTTAATTTTTCAGTGAAGTTTTGTACCAAAATGATCCCTTAGTCTGTGTCCAGCAGCATCCAAATTTTTTGATTCTTTTAAATTTGAAGTAACTTATCTATTGACCACCCCCTTTTCCAATTTTTGCCATGCACGCCATTGACGTGAAAGAAGTTGAACCCCTATTTTTAGCATTTGGTTTTTATGCTAATTGATGAAGTACAATAAAGAGACATGTTCACCTTTAAAAATCATATTCATTTAAAAAGGATTACATGTATTCAAATTATGGTATATTCCACAGGTTGTCATCCAATTATCACGTTTTTTTGATAGCTGTGCTATGAGTGATGTCTTCGATGACTCGCATTGTCAGCTTTAGAGGAAAACCGTTGAAGTGCCCCACCCCCATGGTTCCCAGACCACAGTTCTGAAAAAGATTTGTTCATGAGATCAGCATTCAGCTTTTGAAAACTGAACATTACACGTTATCAAATCACTTGCATAGCTGGGACATGGGACTTAATTTAAGAATTAAGAACCATACAAAGTGCACGGGAGAAGGTTATGCTTGATATCGAATGGAGAGCTCATAAGGCTGCACATTGGATTAGGAAGCAGAAGATTTAATCAAGTAACAGTGATAATCGCTTCGGGCAACTCCAATAAGTTTTCCCCCCACACATACTACAGTGCCTTGCAGTTCCATCTTTGTTAATACTGTTAGCAAGGCAATTGGTATTATACTGGTGATAAAATTAAAATTCAAACATTTTTATTTTTTGAACTTATGGCAAAAATGCTGAGGCTCATTTGGAATCAAGTGATTTATTTGAGGGAGAATCACCCGATTTATTCCTTTATAAAATGTCCCTTGACGGGGTGAGAACCCAATGAAAAAATAGGTTTGGTTAGTTACTAAACAGTGACTGACGCCTTTTGACAACATGTTGTCTTGTGAAAAAAGTGGCGATCGATGAATAACTTATTTCTTTCGCCCTTTGATGGGCACTGATCATTAGAAAAAGTATGAATTTAAAAAAAAACGTGAATGCCGTTGGACACAATCTATGGGACCAATTTGGGATAAATTTACATTGCAAACTGAATCACTCACTAAAATATTTCAGATGGTGAGATTTATGAAAAAAAAACTCCCTTCTAGAAATAAGGAGTACATGTTTATATTTTCAGTTCTCTAACTCCATTGGTGAGGCCTGAATTTGTGTATACACAAAATGTTCAAATTGTTATACCTTTTTTTTCAATTGACTTATTTCATTTTTAAACCCTAATTGAAGTACTAAGACATAAACAATAATACGTATTCTAATGTCTTTTGGATTCATTTTAGTATTCTGTACGAGAAGAAATTAAACCTTATTTAACCTCATGTGACCTGAGATTGACCTCAAGCAAATTTGACCTCACCCTACGTCAGGATAATGTCTCATCTCAGTTGAACAAGCATGCTCCTTTGAGACGTCCAGTTTCCTTCCGTGTGTCCATTTAACCTCGTTTGTAGGAACAGGTTACACGTAAGGGTCTCATATCAAACGTGTTATTCGTATGCACAATAATTTTGACAGTAATGATAGCCAGCAAGAACTGCGTAAAAGCTGGAGAAACCTATGTTGTCTGTTTTAATGGTAGTTTTGTCCAATACTCTGCATCTCTTGTTCTCCAACTTACAAACATTGTTCCACTTTCGACAGGTACTATTTTCCCCTGAAAATTTTGAAGAGGCACACACACACACACACACACACACACACACACATATATATATATATATATATATATATATATATATATATATATATATATATATATATGCACTTGTGTCAGTCTGTCTGTCCGTCCATCAGTCTGTTTTGAATGGCAATGTTTTTAGCAGAGGTAAACGTTATCTGGTTGCTTTCTACTTTTCTAAAGAAATGCTCTGAATATCCCAACTAATTTTAATGTAAGACACAAAACTTTTTGTTTATAAAAATAAACCCAGTTCTACATTCGTTTCTTAGATACAGTTTTTTTACAAATGCAACAAAAGGAGAAAAAGACTCAAAGGCGAAAGGAAATGTCTGTAAAAAAAGGAAATAAAGAAAAAGATGAGGAAGAGAAAAAAATTTTTTTCGCATTTTTCATTTTACGTGTTCACTACGAACGACACGATGTCAAACTTAATATTAAGACAAGAAAGGGTGAAAAAAGATGGAAAAAAATGTGAGAATAGAAAATTTCTTCCTGTAAAGAAAAAGTTGGGTTCTGTCTGTTTGGGGTTTTGTTTTTTTTTTTTTTTTGTTTTTTTTTTTTTCTATTCAAACCATTCCCAGAGTTGAATGACAACCTATATTTATGTTCAAAGAACTGGTGTACCCATGTCGTAGAAAATGACGGCATAAATGAAATATATGAATCCACATTGCATTTTATATACGTGGATGATAGAGAGAAATGTGCAAGGGACGCAACTCTTTAAGCAACAACGTTTATTTAATTGATTTGGAATACTACGGACAAAAATATACAAATACACGCGTCATCAATGCTTTGGACGTTTTATATTCTTATTATTCATCACCTCTCGAGATGAGGGTAATTTTCATGTATGTAGGAGAGGTTATCATCGAATTCTGCTTTGATTTAATTTACAAGGTCGTAGTCCCCAAAATGTGACCGGGAGCGCCAGCAGACACACTCACGCGTACGTAGACACAAAGAAAGGAGGAACTTTAGCCTACTTGGCTGATTAGCCGGACCGTTTGTGGGGCTACGATGGTGCAATTACTGTAAGTTATGGGTTACGGGTTATTTGTTCCCATAAATTATTGATTTAGATTCCTTCCAATAAATTATTCAAAAGTTTGAAATTTTGTTTGTTCCAATGTTTTTTCTGGGTTTTTTTTTTTTTTTTTTTTTTCGTTTTGTTTGTTCCAGTTAAATGAATTACCAAGGTGGGTAATCTTCATGCTTGTTATACTTTTTATTACCTCCTTTAACAGTTGATGATGAATAAGAATATAAGACGCAAAGAGTAATGATGACCCACGTGTTGTTTTAGCATATTGGATAGCTGAAATAAATCGGACATTTAGGGTTAAGCTTCCTAGCCGCTAGACGTGGCAGAATTTTTGGATATTTCTTTCTGAGCGAGTCCAAGAGGCCAAAAATATGTTGCGTTCTACGTTCTTTAAAATAGAAATAAAAACGATTGTTACTCTTTACGTAGACTAGAATTTTGTTTTGGATTGAAACATAGATTAAGGAAAAAGGTTTACAAAACCACACAAAATCCAATATCAAGGCCTGAAGGAAAGGTATCTTTCTTCTGTGTCATCACCATGTCTTTATGGATCTCCTTGGGTGATAAGCCTGTGATGATAGGGTTACGGATTACTTCACGATAGGCGATAGTGTCAGTTTTCCAAGCCTTTGCTGACTTTCAAGTTTGAATCGTCTGTAATGAAAAGAAAAAGAACTTCAAATATTTAGTGTAATCATTCAAAGAGTATAACTGTACAAGAATTTAGTACGGACTGTGTTACTCATATTTTTGTACCTTTGGCCACAAACTTATCAATTACCCCTTATATATATACATATATATATATATATATATATATATATATATATATATATATATATATATATATATATATATGTATATATATATATATATATATGTATATATATATATGTATATATATATGTATATATATATATATATATATATATATATATGTATATATATGTATATATATATATATATATATATATATATATATATGTATATATATGTATATATATATATATACTGCTATACAGCTAACCTGATCTGTACCATATATATATATATATATATATATATATATATATATATATATATATATATATATATATATATATATGGTACAGATCAGGTTAGCAGTATAGCATAATATAATAATACATCAATAATATAAAGCAGCTTCTGATATGTGATGGATTTATTTCATAAAGTACTCGATACATTCAATTTTATACTATGAAAGTCAAATTGTTTTAGAGTAGAGGTGGTAATAAATAGTAGAATGAGGATTCGCACATTCTATTATTTATACATATATATATATATATATATATATATAGAGAGAGAGAGAGAGAGAGAGAGAGAGAGACAGACAGACAGACAGATAGACAGACAGACAGAGACAGAGAAAGAGAGAGACAGAGAGTAAATAGACAGTGAGTAAATAGACACCAACAATTTCGCATAAATTTCAGACAAGCGTTTACAGTATAAAATAAAGTTTTTGCTTCCCTTAAGCCGTTTTAAGGGCGATAACTCGTCTTGGCATAGAATTAATAAATTCTGACATGGCAGTTTTAGGTATTCCAGATTCAGCAGATCTGATTGTATCGCAATCTTTTCAGACCTCTTCCGCCAGTTCTTATCTGAAATTGGCCATATGTATACAAAGGGATTCGTGTCAAGGTGATTGACATGGCTAAGGAAGTCGTTTGATGCATTATCTGAAAATCGAGTAAAACCTGATTAGATAGAAGAGATAACGCTGCACTAAAAAGCAAAAGGCTTATCGTTTATCTCGGTTGCCCACTCATCTCTCTTCTTAATATCAATCGCAGTGAAAAAAAACCGCTTACTTTTGATGCTCGTACATATTAACCAAGAGGAAGATGGGTTTTTTTTCTGTTTTAGGGCTGATGTGAGATTTTTTTTTCCTACTGCTTCAGAAGCTTTAAACGAGGGTTGTTCTCGACATAAAACTAATGCTGTCGATTCATTCCTTGCATGTCTCTGTATTTATAGTTTTTTCTAGTCTTTATGGGAAACAGGGTTTCCGGTGCCAGAATGGAGATAGATATGACTCCAAATTTCCATGCGGTTGTCAAATTGCCAGACATCTTGACCAGGGATCAGCAAACTACGGCCAAGCGGGCCAAATCTATCTCATTGAATATGTGATGTTGTGTACCAGGATTCTTTTTTTTTTCTTTATCTATGTTTGGCCAGTGAATTATAAAATTGATGTAAACAAAAAAATAAAATAAGTCTCAATTTGAAGTAGCCCCAAACAATATGTCTTATAGCTAAAATATTTCAACACTAAATAATACTCGCTATATATTCTTTGAACACTACTGATCCCCACAATGTATTCTAGAACTATATACGAAATTTCAGCCTCGATTTGACGATATGTTGGCCTCCAAAATTTGGGAATTTTCTAGCAGTATATGCTCAAATATTGAAAAATAATACAAAAATTAAAAGAAAAACAACCTGTTCTCATAGCCTTGTTTGATCATTATTTCATCTTTATCTTATAAAGGTATAACAATTTCTTTAGTGCAGACCGACTCCATTAAAGCTTTCCAGCCCTTAATCTCAACCACGGCTTCGTCTATGGCACGCCAAGGTGGCCATCATCAGCAGCATTTTATCGTCTGTCGTTGGATATAACCCTTCTCCGTGAGATACCAAACCTCTCCATCATGGACGTCGCAGAGCCAATACTTTCTGAACTTGTGTAGATCGTCGTGCCATTTTATTTACTGCAGGCCACGGTTTTGCATATGATCTCTGGAGATCCACGTTATGAGTCATGATGTCCGGCGGTTATCTGACCTTCTTACAACATCAACAGCCCATCGCCATTTGAGTTCTGATGGATTCTATGATATATATCATTTACTGCTCTTTACCAACTGAGATAAGCAATCAACCAGTAAATTGCAATAAATTCATTTGCTTATCAATTTACGCTGTCTAGGCCGATTGGCATATTCACCGTGTAAAAACAGAATGTCGGTCCAAAAAGAGTTCCTAATTAAAAAAAATAATAATAACGTCTCCATAATCCACAAAAGCCTTCTAAAGACATGTACGAAACTGGTTAAGACTTTTTAAAATCTATATCTCAAAAACCATAACCTAAAGTTCGGCTCTCCTCTTCTACACTTGGATTTATTCAACCCCTATTGCAGAATTTACCCCCTTACACACACACACACACACACATATATATATATATATATATATATATATATATATATATATATATATATATATATATATATATATATATATGTATATAAATAAGTGGAAAGATTTTTCCGACAATGTGCAATTTATTAATTTGTCAATCTGGGAAAAAAATGACTGAATAATAAATTTTTCATACATTTGTTAATCCCGATAATGCCCTTTGCGATCAATGCATTATCGGAATTAGAAATATATGAAAAAAAAATGATTCAGTTGTTTTTCCAAAGATAAATAACAAATAGTATATGTACATACATATATGTATATACACTGTGTTTGAATAAGCAAGTTCGAAAGGAAAATATTAAGTAAGGATTGTACAGAGGAGAGATATTGTCTAAACCATTTGGCAAGATTCTCATCGTATTGGTAAAAGTGGCAGTCACTTAATATAAACATATTATAACAATGATAAATGTGAAAACATGCAATTAGGTGTTGAAATGTAATCTTGGGTGTTACGCGAAAAGTTAATGTCAGTTACATGGATAACTGGCATTCCAAGGGAAATTATGAATCCCCACCTCCCATGCAGGCTGGGTTCAGGGGTGATCTATTAACAAGTTGGAAAAGGCGGTAGTCAGTAAATGAATCACTTCTCTCTCCTTTTGTTCGGATGTAATCACTAAAAAAGGTCTGAATTTTAGAAAAAAAAAGTGGGTACATACTAGTGGTCAATTTGACATAAACTTACATTGCATATTGAACCCCCCAACCCCAACCCCATCCCCACCCACAGAAAAACTATTTTGGATGGGAATTTCTACCCCAACCCGTCCCCACAAAATTTCCCCACTCGATGAGTGAGTGTGCAAAATTTCAATTTTTTTCTTTACATGAACAGTAAGGGGAGGGTGAAGTTCAGATAGATAGAACTAAAAAATAAACCCAGCAACAGTGATTAAACCAGTCAGGATAGCGGTAATGACTAAGTGATTGACACATAGAAAAGCAACATAGCGAAATCACAGATATTTTTCGCACAAAGTTGGCAAGATACTTGTCTAATTCTGACTGGTTAACTTGACCGATATCGATTGGATTTTGAAATCAGCACGGAATGAATACCCTATCTTCCTTTATGGAGATGGGTGCTTCCAGACCAATCAGAACAACCCGGACAATCCTTTCTTTTTCATAAAGACCCTTCAATCTGAAAGGTCTCTGAATAGCCCAGAGTACCCCATGCCACCATGATTCTAAGAAGACCTGTTTGGCTGCAATAGAATGTCTCAACAGAATCCTTTTTATAAGATCGTGACAACGACGAGTTCTATGTGATGGATATGAATACAGATTCGAAAACCTTTTAATTGTTCTTCAGAATTTGATTCAGTTTTGTTTAACTTTCTGAACCATTAACGAGTCAGTCACGTTCAGGTTTCAGAACACACACATACAGATAAAGTTCAAAACTGAAGAAACCTTTGTCGACAGCCTCAGTGACAGCGATAATAAGGGAAGAGAAAAGACACCAGAACCTGAGGATGAATCATGGACGAATAACTGGAAGAAAAAAGTTTGTTTTTTTTCGTATAATTTGCGAGCTGTTGGTCTCATTGTGACAACAAAGAGAAAGAGAGAGAAGGGACATTGTAAAGACACGAACACAAAATGCTGTATTGCAATGAGAGTGTACGTATGTTCATTAGGCTATTGACTGCTGATAATATAACTGAAACTACTGTTCCTACAACTGCTATTGATGCAAATGTTTCCATTTCGTTTATTACTCAAAATGAATACAATATTTCAGTTAACCCATATACGCCTATATCAAGTCCACCCGAGAAAATTGCCATAGAAGATAGACTTATGAAAGAAGGCAGGTCAAATTACATTTGAACACTCTCCAGATAAAAAGAAACATGCTTTCAGTTTTGCTTTTTTTCCACAAATAATTGTGCATTACTATACTTATATACTTTCATTCACACCTTATTTCTAATTATACCTGGCTTTAGGCATAAATTGGCTGAACGTCCTTTGCATTAACCTTTCATTTACATTTACTTGTGCAAGCATATTGACACCGAGCGCAGATTTAAGTATACAATCAGCAATGCAACGGGAAATTACTAGTTCAGTTGATAACAAGAACCGAAAGTTCAAGAGGCGTACACCATAGATTTTGAACGTCTTTATTGACGGATCGAACGACTCGATGGAAGATTTTTCTAGGTAAGAAGCATCTCATCAAGGGACACCATTCCGTCGAGTTTCAAGTCAATCTGACTTGAAACAGCTGAGAAAATCGATTCTAATACAAAGTTTAAATGCCATTATCACGTGATCCTGACTGGAAGATTTTTCTAGGTAAGAAGCACCTTATCAAGGTACACTGTTCTACCAAGTTTCAAATAAATCTGACTCGGAACAGCTGAGAAGCAATATGGGCACAGACCTACCTAAGGACGGACGGACGGACGGACGGACGGAGCTTCTTATAGAGAGAAGGGAAAGGAAAAGAAATTTCGGAGTTGAGAAATAAAAACGAAAGAGAAAAAAAAGGAAAAGAAGAGAAGAGACTATGAGAAAGTAAAGGAAAGTAAGAGAGAATGAAAGAAGAGAAACCAAGAGAAAGAATTCGTGAAAAGAAGAAAAGAGCGAAAGAAAAGACAATAAAAAAGTAAGAAAAGAAAAAAGAACAATGATCAAGAAAAAGGAAGCAAATGTCCGTTAGATGGCGCTTTTGTCTCCAATAGAGCCAGTTCATTAGAGAGATATTTTGGATCTTTCATTAACAGAGAGACACGCGTGCCGAAAGCGAAAAAACCTTTCAGGAAACGATTGGCACCGGATGTACCATTTTTAGAAACCGTCAACCAAAACTGTCAACGTAGATTTCCCCGGTTTTTAAGTTGATCTTGCTTGGCTGGCAATGTAGGCATTACGTGTACAGACCGAACCGACGTGGTTAAAGGGCTGTCAACATTGACTTCTTTCGATGTTTAGAAAAAACGTTTGTTTTATTTTGTTTGTTTTTTTGTTTTTTGGTTTTTTTTTTCAATTCCCTCTCTATATAGTTTTTCAGTTGGCGGTTAAATTTGCAATGAAGGATTATGCTGAATTGAGCACTTAGCTTGTATCCGGCTGTATTCAAGCTTGTTTTCTTTTTGGTTTGTTTTTGAAAAATCACTTCCTAATAGGAGAAGAGAGAAGTAAGTCATTGATCATCCCTTTTTTCAATTTTCAATAGATTACCCTCAACACAGCCTGCTGCCAAAGGATGTTGGTGACGTGACGGTTTCTTTTGAGTGAGTAACCGAACCTGTTCTTTCTTTTTATCAGAGTTTAATGCACGGTTGAAAATTTTATTTGATTTCCGATCAAGTGGTAAAAAAAAATATTCTCCAACGAATTACTTACTTGAAAGCCGCCTACAGAACCTTTTAAGCTCGGTATAAAGTCACCTTCTATCTATACGATTTATAAATCAATTATTTCTTTATTTCTCTTGGTTTTTTTATAATAAAGAACAATAAAAAGAACAGTAATTAGAAATTTATAAACCTGGAGTTAACTCACATATATTTTGGTCAATTCATACTTAATTCTATTATCTACTCGAAAACCAATGATCTGATTTGATTGGGAATTGCTTCATTTTGAACTTAGGGCAATGCACTAATAAAGATCTCACTATGATGTGCTGTTTTTCTGAGTTACGTTAACACAACAAAAACATAAAATGGCACCTTTCTTACCGAGGACAATCCATTCCATAGAACGTTTCGTCTATTGAAAAGTCAAGTAAATGGTCAAATCTGTGGGATTTCAGTAATTCTTTCCTAATAAAAATATCGTATCCCAAAAACTTCATGAATAACCACGTGAATAAATAATGTAATAATTACTATAGATATCAAATCTTTTTGGCGAATCCCATGCACAATCAGTGCGACAATGGCGTTTAGCAGAGATAATTAAGCGAAGAATCACTCTACGTTTGCAAGCTTTCAGTAGAGCAAGCTTTACTTTCAAGAACAGAAAAATCCCATTAGTACTAAAAATAAGGGTATACAACCAAGGCATCCTCCCAATACTCACCGATGGGACTGAAACATGGAACATAACCAAATGATTGACCCTTAAACTGAGAACCATGCAACGTGCACAGGTGAAAATCATGTTTAACCCATTGAGAGATCACGAGAATGCACAATGTTATAGAGCAAAGACAGGAGTCCGAGATCCATTAGAAAACTCAAATAGCATTGGGCTGGTCATGTTGCAAGAATGTCAGACAAACACTGGACATTACGACTTACAACGTTGATCCACAGATATCACGTAGAAAACTGCGTCGGACAAAATATAAGATGGCGTGACGAATTAGACAAGCTCAGAAAATACTGGCTCCGTGACGCCTCTGATTGAGAGGTGAGGCGAAAATCTATGTTCAACGACGGACGCTTAAAGGTTGAAGATGATTGTGCTTTAGAAACATCAATAATAGCCATCTGTATAAATAATTCATAATGTAATCATTACTCTCTAAATATTTAATCTTTGGGGCGAATCCCATGGACAATTACCCACTACACCCGACAATGGCGTTTGGCTGAGGTATGCTCTCACTATTTGATTCGTTTGATATTTACATATAGCATCCATCCTGGTTGTTTTTATGTAATACTATATTAGCGATCCCTAGATGTCATTTGCGAAACT
Organism: Thysanoteuthis rhombus; assembly: GCA_963457665.1. Classification (NCBI taxonomy): domain Eukaryota; kingdom Metazoa; phylum Mollusca; class Cephalopoda; order Oegopsida; family Thysanoteuthidae; genus Thysanoteuthis; species Thysanoteuthis major. The sequence goes on along the minus strand of OY735230.1, from coordinate 10,163,961 downwards.
GGCTGGCAAGATATGAGATGACGTGACTTAAGCATTGGCTCTGTGACGCCAATGATAGAGAGGTCTGTCGAATCTTGGGGAAGGTCTATGATGAAAGCTAAAGGCTGATAATGATATAAATGAACAACTCCATATTTCAATTTGAATTCTCTACTTCGTTACATCTGTCTTCCTGAAGCTAAACAATTAACTTTGACGTTCAGCAAACTGCGCCCAGGTACAAAGTGACTATTCTCTATTCCAGTACCAATCGTGTCTCAGTGGTGGATACTTTGCTTTTAACTGAAACGTAATGTTTTTATAGCTAATTAACTGACTAGTCCTTAATATGAATTGTTCACATGCCGTAAAAATGAAAGCATAAATGAAATATATGTATATACAGATTGTATTTCATATACGTGGATAAAAGAAATCTGTATTGTAGTGAGCTTGGAGAATAGCGTTTTGTTTTATTAGTTTTCAATTTTGTATCATTCTTCAGATTTATCGTTTTTAAAACGTCATCAGAACATAAAATTCTTATTCACTACGTCAGTTATTCCTCTCTGTGTTACAGATTAATTTGCGAGCTGTCAGTCTGTCTGTGACAACGAAGATGAAGAGAGGAAAGGGGTGATGCAAACATCTGAAGACAAAGTTATTCTGCTGTTTGTATGTATCTTCATGCGTTGGCTGCTTATAATATAACTACATCTACTACCGTTTTGATGTGTCAATTTCATTTTTTTTTTACACAGAATGAATACAAGAGTTTTAGTATATATTGCGTTTATCAAACTACTGTGTAAACATACTGACACAGAACACAGCTTTAGGTATACAGTTAACAAAGCAATGGATATTTACAAGTTGCTTTAAACTGTCGTAATAGAATAGGTAGTATGAAATAATACTTTTGTAAAATTTCTTTACTTTTTATTGAGCGAAGCATTGTCAATTACCATTATTGTTTGAATGATATTCCTTTCATCTTAATTTTAGTTGCGAGCAATATCCTGTCAAAGCTTTTTACTAACCGTTTGGAAGGTTGCAATAAAAACCAACTAGAATCGAGATGGAAGTTATAGTACACAAAAATTAATACCATGTACACATTTTGGCTTCTATATTTGCAGCTAATAAAAATAAACCAATATATATATATATATATATATATATATATATGATAATAAGTTACCATATATTATATAGAAACTTATTTGAGATGATTTCCCGTCGTTATGCAATTAATGTATCACTCACCTGAGGCATTGTGAATGGAATAAACAATTAGAGAAAATGGGGCTATTGCAGGAAACGAACTTGCCACCGATAGGGTAGCTGCTTCAACGTAGCTGTGGGGGTGATCTTACCATTGAGCTACATTTCCACCGGTAACACAAAGGCCCAAATAACACAAAATTTTCATCTCGCTTATTCTCAGTCTTTTTCGTATCTTCCAAAGTGATAGTTATGTACCATATATATATATATATATATATATATATATATATATATATATATATATATATATATATATATATATATGTGTACTTTAGAGAGTGAGACAGACTCGGGAGTGAAGTGTTTGGTGGTAAGGTTTATTAATCCTTATAAGTCAATAGTCCATACATGTTTCGGGATTCTTCCCATCATCAGCGGTGTGTGTTGTGTGAGTGTGTATTAAAATGTACCATGTGGAACCATACGCACGGAAAATCATTGAAAGAGCATGGCTAGGGATAACCCCAAAAGATAGAAACAGGTTTGCCGATGAGACATGGCAAAGATCAACACGAAAAAGATGGTCATGGAAGAAGATGTAAAGGCCTTTGTCCAGCAGCGAACTTACAACATCTGATAATATGAAAGTTATAGATCAAGGTGCTATTTTCCAATATATCATTCAAAATCACACCGCCTTATGTCTACGTCAGCTCATAGTGGAAAACGCTAAAAATTCCATACGACACTAAAAGTAAGAAAAACTCGACGAATAATAGAAATTATCATAAAAAGTAAGTTATTTATGATAAACAAAATATATCTTTAATATAAGGATCGGCATTTTGAAATACCCTTAACGTTACGAAACATAAATCACACCACAATCATATAAAAACCCGACCTTTAGATATTAAAAAAAGAATATAGCGTTCTCGATGAACACTAAGGTAGAGAGTGGAAAATAATAAAACAGTTTTAGAATTTCAAAAATTACACACATCATTTGTTGTGGATAATGACCAAGGATAGTCGACAGTACCCAAACCGGACCTACTATTCAATGAGATCCTAAATAATACAAACCAACTGATTCACCGATAAGAAGAATTGAATAACAAAAAGAACTTACCAGGAAAATCTTGCCCATCAGATTCAAGAAAACATGTTTGAATCTATATGTAATTATATATATATATATATATATATATATATATATATATATATATATATATATATATATAGCGTGTGCGTGTGTGTGTGTATTTAAGGAATGTATAATATATATATATATATATATATATATAATTACATATAGATTCAAAATGCACACACGCACACGCTATACATATATATATATATATATATATCGTGTGCGTGTGTGTGTGTATTTAAGGAATGTATATATATATATATATATATATATATATATATATATATATATATATATAATTACATATAGATTCAAAATGCACACACGCACATGCTATATATATATATATATATATATATATATATATATATATATATATATAGCGTGTGCGTGTGTGTATCTAAGGAATGGACATATTTGGTCCAACAGAATGAATTTAAAATTGTGTCGGATTACATAGAAACTTATTTGAGATGATTTCCCGTCGTTACACGGTTAATATATCATTCAATGTAAGTGAAAAAATCCAAGAAAATGGGGCAGCTGCTAGAATCGAACCAGCCACCAATAGTTAGCTGCTCCAACGTAGTGATACACTTAACATTGTGCTAAGTAATCAACCGGTAATGCAAAGGCCAATTAACTGCTTTAAACCCAAAATTCTCATCTCGTTCATTCTCGACTCTTTCAACCCGATAGTATGCATTAAAGAAATGAACATATTTGGTCCGACAGAATGAATTATAGATTGCGTTATATTATATGGAAACTTATATTAAATGATTTCCCATCGTAAAATGGTCAATATATATATATATATATATATATATATATATATATATATGGAGGTGCTGCTGCAGGAATCGAACCTGCCACCAATTGGTTGCCGCTTCAACATAGTAGTGCACTTACATTGTGCTAATGGTAGTTTACTAATGCAGATATTTGGCCTACTGGGAGTAGGTTGGAATGATTGGGTGGCTTAATTCCGTGTCTTTAATGTTTGGGGGTCTGCAATGGACAATGACATATGGTTCTTGGAGTATTTCTATGAGTTCTCATTGATTCTATTTGACAAAGGTAGCAGTGCACTATGAAGGTGGTCATGAGTAGTATGCGGTCAGGTTGATTTTCGTGGAAATGGGTTTAAGTGTATTTAGTGTTCTTTTATCTACAAGGTTATTGTTGTGCACCTCTGTTAGGGAGTGGGTCATGTTTTGGTTTGAAAGGGTCATCAGGGTGTCCCTTGCAAAATTCCGTGTTATTTAGTTGAGTGTTAGCTTCTAAGATGTATTCATCAACACCCTGAATGACTATAGCTCCTCACATATCTGCTCTAATGACTATCAAGTTCGTATTGTTTTTAGATCTGTTAAAGAACTCTCGTTTCTTTAATGGCAAGGTTATAGTATGGTTGAAGCTGATCATTGTGATTGTTAATGTAGGCTTTAATGTCTTCTCTAACTGCTCGTTTAAATGTCTGGATAGTAATGTCTATGATCTTAGGGATGAGAGATTTATTGGGTCTTCGAGTTGCTTTAAAATGTCGCTATTGTGGTTCGATTGCCAAAATGGGCTCTTGTGACAATTGGAAGGCGAAGAGAAAAAAACTGGAGAGGAAGCAGGTGTTACATCTACAAAAATGTTAATATCACCTGGGCATGTTCCAATGCATTTCTACGGGTGCCAGCCATCTTTTTCAGAGAAAACATACAGCGGTGCAGAGAAAATTGTGTTGTTCACATGTTTGAGGTTGAGGAAAAGAATAGGGATACATCTGTGTTGTTTGGTTGTTTAGTAGCAGAGGCAGAGGAGGTGTTTGTATCTGAGTTGGTGAGAATCAAGTTTGGTCTGAAATAAGAAAAGTCTGTGAGAGGAAGAGTCAGAGGGTATTTGTTTTGTGCACATTATTTGAGTGCAGACAGGGACGTACTAAATGATATTTCTGATGACTGGAATATAAATGGAGAGAATAAACTTTGCCTAATGCTCCGGTTTTATTTCCACTGAGTGAAAAATCAAATATTTCCTTGAAGGCTTTTGCCGCACATTTAAGTGACCACGTATGATGAGTGCCCAACGAACCATTTTTAAAACGGCGATGTTATTTTTTTTAGTTACAATGCTCGTTTGTTTTCTTGTTTTGAAGCATGAATACTCTGCGTTATAATACATTCTAGGATGTTCAGGATTCAAAATATAATAAAAACTGAGAATAGTGGCTCTAAACTTAATGGAAATACCAACTTTTTGAAAAATGATTCATAGTCACGCATTTATGATTGGTATTTTCGATTCGTAATTTTGGGGGCTTATGATTTTGTGCCTCGGTACAAAGTGTTCGTGCATCCTGTTGGTCTTGTGTTGCATCATTATGTCAATTGAAATGTTTGTATTTGTGTGCATTTTTATTGCATGAGTCAGTCACGAATTTACAAATGAGTTTCTGGGTGGCAACAGCAGCTTCAATGGTGCGTAAAAAAGTGATATCCTGTTTAATTTACTCAGTTAAAAGCTAATCCTCTATAGCCCCCCCCCCCCTTCCAAGCATTTTCTGCAATGAATTTAGTAAATTTAAACTCCCAAAATTAATAATGATAAATGACAATCTCAAGGAGAGTCTCCGAAATAACCGTTCTCAATAAATTTTGGTATTTTGTCGCGATACGATATATATCGTCATGTAAGGATATCTCACCAGCCCCGGAGAGTAATCTACCAGATTTGATAAACAGCACTAATCCAATCCATCCTGTCGAGGCTCAACGATGATATCATATATTTACAATCTCTGTTCATAGTATATTATAATCACTCTGTACAAACTTCACAGCCAGCTTCGAGATGATCTTCTGAAATCTATACTTGGAGAATATAGGGATCAGAACAGAGTACGAATAGTTAGGTAACAGAATTGCAGATTTGCAGACGACATCGTCCTTTTGCTGAAAACCTTCAAAGCCTCCAAATAATACATGTACAACAAAGATATTGAAGATAAAGACACAATCAAAATCAAAAAACGCAGAACCCGAGAAAGTAAACCACGACATCAACCTAGAAACGAGTCTCAATGAGATCCTATAGAGAAGAAGAAATTAAGCGAAGAATCACACTAGGTTCGCAAGCTTTCAGAATAGCAAGCTCGGCTTTCAAGAACAGAAAAAATTCCATCAGTACTGAAGAGAAGGGTATGCAACCTATGCATCATCCCAATACTCACCGAAGAAACTGAAACATGGCACATAACCAAAAGATTCACCCTAGAAATGAGAACCAAGCAACGTTCACAAGTGAGAATCATGTTTAACTCATCGAGAGATCATGAAACAGCACAATATTATAGAGCAAAGACAGGAGTCCTAGATCCATTAGAAAACTCAAATAGCAATGGGCAGGTCATGTTGCGGGAATGTCAAACAACTGTTGGACATTACGACTCACAACGTTGATTCACAGAGATCACATACAAAACTGTGGCCGACAAAATATAAGATTGCATGACGAATTAGACAAGCTCAGAAAATACTGGCCCCATGACGCCCATGATAGAGAGGTGTGGCGAAGACCTATGTCTTACGAAGGATGCTAAAAGGCTTGAGATGGTAGTGCTGTTTCGTTAAACAATGAATTTCTCGGGAACGTATCAAGCGCGCTAACCGAGGTATTTTATACTCACTAATTTTTTTTCTAATTATTTACCGACGGAAAGCAATTTCTGGATTCTTCAAGAAAAGAAAGTTTTCTTGTAGATGTTATACATTTCTCAAAAGTTGAAATGATATTATTGTAGGTTGTAACGCAGTTGGCTGTCTTGGACCCCAACACCCGGGGGACGCATGTACTTTCTGGTTAAAGCATCAGATGGTGACCATCGAACATAACCAGGGCTGGCCCTACGTTTCCTGACGCCCAAGGCAAGCAGAAGTTTAATGCCTAAGTACAGTATCATCGCATTCGGTCATAAGGATTTGTTTTGTTAATCGTTTCTCTTAGCTTCACCTCAACAGAAAGTCTTTAAATGCTAGATATTCATATACACAATAAGCGCCCTTTGCATTTGGTACCCTGGGTTACTTCTTGTATTGACCGTACCTTGAGCAAGCTCTGATAGTAGCTATAACCATACCACGTTTCTTAAGAGCTTTCGCCAGGCTCACAGGGGGAGAGGAATGGTAAGCATAGTCAGATCAGATGCCTACTCCGTAAAATCGAATGAGACACGTTTATGAGCAATAAACTCTTTACGATTTCAAAGAGCTGTTTTATTAGTTGCCCAAGTTCTACGAACAGAGAAAAGGCGATAATCCAGAGCAAACGTTTTTCGGGTGAAGATGGCTGCACAGGAAAAAATGACTGTAGGAAAATCATTTACCTCCGTAAACGAGGTTGGAAGAGGGATATGTATTCACTCGTTTCACGATCGTCTCTCCGACAAAGGTGGGCACTGCTAACGAGAACGTCAGACTGACAAACCTCTAGAAATTTGGCAGAGGCAAAGTTAACCACTAACTTTTGTGGTCATATGAATTTGGCTTCGATCCGCTTTTTGTCTCTAAAACCCTCAAATACTTATCTGGAGAGTTTGAATGTTTAATACGTTATAGTTTGGACTTTGGAGCTTTGAATGTAAACTAAGATTTAATGCCATTTGTTCCTTTGATTCCTCTAATCTCTCAGTCCAGGTTTCGACCTCCAACCAATGCTAGATGAACAAAATGAAGAAAGCAAAAGAGTTAGCCTACACATGAACTTCAGTAAAACAAAAATCATGTGCAACGTTCACATAGAGAATAAGAACATAACTGTCAAAACTCGGCAAGGTAGACCACTACATCTACCTAGGACTACGAATCTCCATGAGACCCTCAAAGAAGAGGAAATCAGGCGAAGAATCACTCTTGGATGGCAGGTCTTCGGCAGAGCAAGCTCAACTCTCAAAAACCAGACGATCACAATAATCCTAAAATGAAGAGTATACAACCAATGCTAGATGGACTAAATGAAGAAAGCAAGAGTTGGTCTACATATGAACTTAAGTGAAACAAAAATCATGAGCAACGATCACATTGAGAATAAGGACATAACTGTCAAAATCGAAGAAGCAAAACTGGGGAAAGTAGACCACTACATCTACATAGGACAACGAATGTCCATGAAACCCCCAAGAGAAGAAATCAAGCAAAGAATCACCCTATGATGGCAAGCCTTTGGCAGAACAAGCTCAACCTTCAAAAACAAGTCGATCCCAATAATCCTAAAAGGAAGAGTATACAATTAATGCGTCCTCCCGATAGTCACTTATGGAGCTAAAATACGGAACCTAACCAAGAGACAAACTCGCAAACTGAGAAGCATGCGATGTGCACATGAGAGAATCAGGCTCAACCTCACATGGAGAGATCACAAGATAGTACAGCATATAAGGAAGAAAATAGGAGTCAGAGATATCATAGAATCTATTAGAAAACTGAAATGGCAATGGGCAGGCTATGTTACAAGAATGACTGATAACTGATGGACATCATGACTCACAATATGGATCCCCAGAGATCACATGCGAAGCCGAGGCCGACAAGATGGAGAGATGAATAGGACAAATTTTAAAAATACTGGCTCCGCGACGCCCACGATAGAGAAATGTGGCAAATCCTGGGGAGGGTCCATGTCCAACGACGGACGTTAAAAGACTGGTGATGATGATGATGATGATGATGATGATGATGATGATGATCCTTTGATTATTCATGTATAGCTTGAATATCATCTGATATTGGCATGCTATACCTTTTGGGAAAGCTCTGATATGTGCAGAGATATGCTGACATATTCTCATGCATATTTGTGAATACAAATGTGTGTGTATGTGCGTTTGTGTGTGTATATACGTGCGTGTTTACTCAAATACATCAGCCTATATAAGTCCACTGCTGGACAAAGTCCTTTCCCATCTCCTTCTATGACGAGCGTGATTATGCTAATCTCTGCGACATATTACCAGCAAATATTCCTATCTTTTCTCTCCATTCTGCGTCTGGTCTGTTCTTAAAACCCTGAAATTTTGTGTCTGGTCTTTTCCTACTGCTTTCCTAACATCGCTCTTTCCACAGCTCTCTGTGCTGTCCTGGGTATCTCCTCGGGTGGTTTCATATGTTTCCAGCTTTCTCACCTGTAGATAATAATAGCCAGCATTATGCTTTGGCCGAATACTTCATGTTTTAAACGTATTGGAAATTTGCTTTTCTGTCTGTCTGCATACATGTATATCTCGGTGAAATGGCTGCTTATTCAAGCGGCAAATGTCATTGAATGTGACGGTTCGTAACTTCTATTCAATAATAAACCTTCCTTTTCTTAAAATATTCAATATTTTTGTTCTCCCAAGAGACTTTTACTCGTAAATCATGATTTCAGTAGTGTTGTTCCCACGAGAAGAATTTTTACTTTTACATTATGCGTTATAGGTTGTAATATTTCGGAAGATTATGTATTTATTCAATTCTTTGATATGGGATAATTCATTCTCTGTCAATGACGGGCAGACTAAGACTTTTTTTTTCATTCTTGTTCTATTGTATTGAATAGGCTCAGATAGTGTAAAGATTAGCACGCCTGTTTCACACCCAGAAGGTCCCGGGTTCGATTTCTGGTAAGAACGTAGCGTGTTGAAAACTCTGATGACAAGTTTCAATGTACACTCAGCAGCTACTTGAGTAGACTCTGAGCTGTGTGATTCGATTTGGGTATTTCTTCGTTGGATTTCCAACCTACCAAGGGGTTAGCTATAAAAATTTGTAAGTACAAAGTCCTGGTCTTGACCAAACTTGAGACTTGCAAGGATCACTTAGCTGATGCATCTAACGGAAAACCAGGACTTCGTTACCGGCTTGTCATACTCCGTAAGAGGTTGTCTCTTAAGAGACAGATTTTTAATCTCTTTGACGCAGTGGTTCTCCCGGGAAGATTTCAGAAACCTAGCAGGGGGAGGGGGGGATATTATTCCATTTCAAATTATGCGCAAATGAGTCTTGAGTTTTTGTTTGTATTGTTACGTCCCTGACTGACCTATTTTTCATAATGGAATCGGCCGAAAGGAATACATTGATAACAGTTAATCAGGAGATGAGAGGGGAGTAATAAGAAATGGGATATTCCCGTTATTCCTATGTCGCTAGTATGAATCTTTGGTACGGGGGGAGTAACGCTGAAAACTTTGATCCGGGGTGAGAGGAATTGGTTAAAAAAGATTAAAAACCACTGTCCTGATGTGCAGAAGACTTTTTTGTGATTTTTGATGGAGTTATTTCTCAGCAGATTTATTGATTATTAATAATGTTAGACTCATTGCAGTAACTGTATTCGTCTATAGATTTTTATCTTTTATCAGTGGTTACTTGATTGTTTGGAATCATGTTGTTCAAAAATGGACGGATAATTCAAGTATTTTTGCAATCACACACAAACTGTGAGCCATGAGAGAATCATGGTTAACGTCACTTGGAGAGATCACAAGAACAATATCACCATCATCATAATCATCATCATCATCATCATCCTTTTAGCGTCCGTCTTTGGAAATAGACTCTCCACAAGATTCGCCAGACCTCTCGATCGTGGGCGCCACGGATGCAGTACTCTCTGAACTTATCTAGTTCGTCACGTCATTTGATATTTTGTTGGCCCATGTTTCGCATGTGATCTCGGGGGATCCGCGTCGTGAGTCCTGATGTTCAGTGGTTATCTGACATTCTCGCAATGTGACTAGCCAAATACCATTTGAGTTTTCTTATGAATTTTGTGATATCTCGGACTCCTGTTTTTCCTTTGATATACTGTGCTGTTTTGTAATCTCGCCGTGTTATATTGGGCATGATTCTCTCCTGTGCACGTTCCATGGTTCTCAGTTTAAGGGTCAGTCTTTTGGTTAGGTTCCATGTTTCAGCTCTATAGGTGACTATTAGGGGGATGCATTGGTTATATAATCTCCTTTGTAGCACTAACGGAATTTTTTCTTGAGATTGCTTCAGTGATATCATAGAATCCATTACAAAACACAAATGGGAATGGGCTGGCCATGTTGCGAGAATGGCAAACAACGGATGGACATCATGACTCACAACGTGGGCACTCAATAGAAGCCGTCGCGTGACTGACGTTTGTTGTTAATTTTGCAAAACTGAATTAATATTCATTTTTGCTTTTCACACACACATGTATATATATATATATATACATACACACACACACACACACACACATATATGTATATATATATATATATATATATATATATATATATATATACGTGTGTGTGTTATTAAGAAATGGCTATATGATCGGACAGAAATATTATAAATTGCGTTATATAATCAAGAAACTCTTATCTGGAATGATTACCTGCTATTATATGGTGAATGTACCATTAGGTCTGGACAGCGTAAATAGAATAAACAATTAAAGAAAATTGGGCTGCTATAGGTGTCGAACCTGCGATCGATAGGGTAACTGCTTCAACGTAATGTTGCTCTTACCATTGATCTAAACAGCCGCCGGTAATGCAAAGGCTCAAATAACTGTCCTAACCTCAAATTTCTCATCTTGCTTATTCACGGTGTACATCTGCTGCTATTTGTTTCTTTCTACGTGACATTTATTTAATTAAGAAAAGGAAATACGATCAGACATAATGATTAAGAATTGCGTTATATTATAGAGAAATTCTTATTTGAAATGATCACCCGGTTACTGATTACACGGTTAATTTATCATTTGGCCTAGACAACGTGAATAGTTGGGACAGTTATTGAACATGGCTCTCAAAAGAAAAAAAGAGGGAAAGGGGAGTTTCCGGAGAGACCCTGTAATATCGTCTTGAAGTAATCTGCGTGTGAATCTAAATCTGTTATTAATTTTCAACTATCCTGTGTCATCCTGGATCTCAACATCTTAACATGAACAAATATATAGCGATGCATGTGTTACGACGAATCGGTGAAGTTGCCTAATTGACAAAATTTTAACTTTACGTAGTTTCAATTTGATCGCGAGTTCATTTCATCTAAACAAGGATATAAAGCAACTATTTATTTATTATCAAAAGTCTATGTAATCAAAGTGAAATCAATTTTTTTCTTTTTTCACAAAAAAAGGGTAATTTTCACCAACTAGGTAATCACGCCTATTCGGCACGCATACAACACTCTGAATTATTTGAATTTAGTGAAGCTCAAAAAACGAACCATCCCCAAACTTAAACAAATCCAAGTCCATTGATATTGAATCGTAGCAGATGCATGTCGCGAGAATGGTCATTAATATTGCTAACAACGCAATAGATAGATCGAACTAGAGATATCGTTATTACTCTTCTGTTATAGATTCTCGTATTATTGTTATTATTATCATTACTCGGGAATTGCCCGTTCATTTGCACTCTCGTTAGGAAGGCGTTCTCTGGCTAAGAAACAATTGGACTGAGTCTGGTTAGCTCTGCGAACAGAGCTTGATTAATTGGCTCCGGTTTTTGGCTGCCGGGAAAACAGACAGAAATCAATACCAACTGAAATGCGCTAAAGAACGTACACATCTGACAACGCCATTGTCAGTAAAAACTAAATGAAGATCAGTTCAGAAATAGTTACGATATAGGGGAAGTAATTGTAAAATATCTTGGATCTACTCCAAGATTTAATCAACTCTTCCTTAGCCCATTGCCTGCCAATTTGATGAAATGTCATTGAGATTCGTTTGGAACTTTTTTAGATAAAGTATGAACAAACATGGGTGGATACATTATTGTATGAAAAAATAAAAAACATATATGTCAATCAGAAAAAGAATTCCTGGATCTGCACCAAAGTTTGACTGATTATTCTTTACGTCATTGCCCACCCTTCGAGAAAATTTCATTGAAATTTAGCAATAACTTTTGGAGATATTGGGTGGACAAACATGAGTAAATGTATATATGATTTTTTTTAAATGAAAGAATATCTATTAATCGGAAAATAATCCTTTATCAACCTCGAATATCAACTATTTTTGTTTACTCCATGGCCGATACTCCCAGTGAATTTAATCGAAATTCATTGAGAACTTTTGGAGACATTGTGTGGACAGACAGACAGACAGACAGAGAGTCAGACACAAGTGAATGCACATACTTGTTCCAATGTTATTGACAGATGTGACAAAAACATTGGAATATGGGATAAGAACGTAAATAAACATCTTTTAAATACTTGTGAATTAACCAAGCCTTAAAGAAGCACCACAAAATACCTTTTCTGAATCTATATATATATATATATATATATATATATATATATATATATGTGTGTGTGTTCTTTCTATTGACCGAAATAATTCAAAATTTATTTTCAAATGTTTTCGATACTTTTTGTCTATTTTTCCTTGATCAATGAATATCACTGCTGTGCAGTGATCACTGAAATCTGGATCTAAAAAAAAAAATAGTGTGAAAGTGCCAGACAGAAACTAAGGAGCCAATTACGTATAAACTTGCATTGCAAATTGAACCATCCACTCAAAGCCTATTCAGTTGGTGGGGTCAGAAGACGAACAAATCTTCGCATAATAAGAAGTGAATGTCTAATGCTTCAGCGATCTGGCTCCATTGGTGTGGCCTTTACGAGTCATAGACAAATACCCAGCCATACAGATAGACAGCCGGACTGACCCACTCAAAAACTGAAGAAAACTATGATGATAGTTTTGATGACAGTATGGTCGACAGTTTTTACCCTTGTTACTATCACTGTTCTCATCGCATTGCTGGAGAGAAGTGTAGGTATTGGTTGTGAATACCTTAACTCTGAGAGAATATTGAGAATATGTTCTTTGCAGTACTTCTATGTATATGAAGGAGGGATGCGATGGGGTAAGAAAAGGAAAAAGGAGGAGGTGTCTGGTTCACTGAAAAAGAAGAAAAAAAATCTCAATTGATGCCAAAGGAGGAGGAGGGGGGAGTACGCTAAAAGAGAGAGGGGTATCATTGGATTTAAGCAGGTGTGTGAGGAGAAGTGATCACGACTTATACTAAGTTAAAACAATGAGTAGACGCGTTTTTTTTTCGCAGTGCAGAGTCGATTGTTGAGTTTTGGGGATCAGCAGTTCTTGAGAAATATAAAAAAATATTAAAGATTAGAGATATTTTTCTGAAAGAATATCTAAATTGGCAACAGTGAAAAGAAGTAACAGAAATACCTCGAAGCTGCAGTTCCGTACGATGAATGCCAAATTATTCCGCACACTATCTCTGCTACCTCAGTGGTGCATAGGATTGCAGGTATCATTTTACCTAAAAACTCCATCACACATGCCGAAGGGATATTCTGCGTAAAGATCCATCGTCTAAGGTCATACCTACGTGACCCCCCCCATCCCCCCAAAATCTTTGTTTGTGAAGCCAAGCCATTAATCTGTTCATGTGGTTAGAGCTGCAATTTGGCGACAATACTTGTTATTTCAACTTTCTTTTAGGCTGTGCCTTGGGTTTATGTTTGAACGTAATTTTGTGTCTCGTATTTTTTTTATTTGCTGGCTACAATGTCGCATTACATATAGCTTATTCTCACGAATTTTTCTTTGATAATTTCTACAGCCAATACTTACGCTACCTTCTGGCAACGACGCTTGGAGGTCATTCCGTGCAAGTAGAGTTAACAAGGGAGGTAACTCGTTGCTGATGAAAAACTGTGTTTGATATTAAAAACTCTCTGCCAAAACTGTCAACATAGGTTTCTTCAGTTTTCAAGTTGGTCCGGTTGGCTGGCTAGCTATGTCTGTATGTATCACGCACACTGGCCAGACCACTGAAGCTAGAGGGCTGAAAATGTCAACATTTACTCCTATGACGCATGGAGGTCATACGGTACGAACAGTGGTAGAAAGGGAGGTAACTAATTGCTAATGAAAAACTATCTTGACTATCTAACCACAATCGAAGAATTATGTGCATATGCTCCTCGATCACTCGACCGGCTATTTTATCCAGTTGATATTCGTCAGACATTTCAGTCATCACAGAAGGCAGTGCAGAGTCGAGTATCAAGTTTTAGGATCAGCGGTTCTCGGGGAATATGAAAAAATATAAAAAATTATTGATATTTATCAAAATACAGATCTTAAAAAAATATCTTAATTGGCAACGATGAAAAGGAGTAACAGAAATACCTCGAAGTTGCAGTTTCGTACGATGAATGGCAAATTATTTTACATAGCAATTATGGCTGATCCACACACTGTAAAGTCTTGTCCTTTCCAAGCATGCACCTTTTAAACTAGTATTCTCTAAGAATTTCATCCTTGTGAAAGAAAATAATGTATGTACCGGTTTTCCTCGCTACCCAAAAATTTAACCGTTCTTTCAAAAAAAGAAATATTTACCATTAATTTACATAGTAAATATTCTGAGACTTCTAAAACTCAAAAAATGGTTAGGATTGAACAACTGCGGTGTCAAAATTTCAAGTCATGTAAAATAATGAAGGATAGGTATTGTCAGATTAAATTCTAGTTATAACAACGCTAGTGTTTTCAAGTGGACAATACCTAGAATTGAGCCAAAAGAAAACATCTAGAAACATCTAGAATCTGAAGAATATAAATATCATTGATACACCCACCAAAATGAGGCGCTAAAAAGGTCCAAAAAGCTTTTCGTCTCAAAAGTTAAAAAAGAAGGTTTTTAGAAGGGGTCTAGTTGAGTACTGAGGTCAAAAATGGTATGGCCTATGGAGCGCTGAGTCAAACAAATATAACACATATAAAACATTAAAAAGGGATAGAACCCTTTGCCATCTTTGATGGCTACGATTGTTTAATGGTATGTATAGGCTGATTCATCGGAGACTGCTGTGATAAGAGGTACAAGAAACTGGGGTATAGAAGAGAGAGAGGAAGGGGTGCACGCTGCCTATGATTGCAAAACAAAACCTGAACATACTTTCGCTTTTCGCCTTATTCCGTAAAAGCGAAAAAGTGGCGTAAAGCGAACTTTTGAAAATGAAGACTACCTGTATTTGAATTCTATTTGGTGATTTCTTTTTTTTGTTTTGTTTTTTAGAAAAGATATTGAAAAAAATGGTTACAGTGGAAGAGTCCATGGTTTCAAATAAGTAGGTAGGAGAATTTTTATCAGCGAAAGTGTAACCACCAAGAAGAAGAGTCCATGGTTACGGAGAGAGAACCAAGAAAGTCACAATCTTCATTATATAATAGATATATGTTTATTAGTTAATGTGATCGATAATGTGGGTGGGTTTGGAATGCTAAAACGGAGGCCCCATCAAAGCGTGGGGACAGAATACTTGGATTCAGCTCCTAATTTTCAGGGCCCTCCCTCGTCTCAGCATTCCGAACTCATAACCCATTTACGACACCAACCTGAAGAAGGCTGTAGAGTACAACGAGCAACATGTAGCGTTCAATAGGTGAACCAAGGTGAGGGAAAATCCGAAAAAAAATCCATACACACTTGTGACCTATCATTTGAAAAAATTCAGACTGGAAAGGTGAGAAGCTATCGGCACCGATATGCTCGGGAGCGAGAAAACTGGCTGATATTGGGGAAGGTCCTGATCCAACAATGGACTTTGAAAGAACGTTGATGATGATGATGATGATGATGATGATGATGATGATGATGATTTTATAGCACGATGGGTAATATGAACAGGTGAATGTTTTGAATAATTTGTGTTCTCAACACTCGCAATTATTGAAGATGTCGAGACAGCTCTAACAACAGTCAATTGATTTGAATGCCGGAAACACCTGAGCTCTCAAATTAAAAAAAAAACGATGGCGTATAAAAGAATGTTTCAAATCTAAATAAGGTAAAATCGTCTACCCCGGGGATCACAAAATATTTCAGACCCTCGACCCCTTCATGGAATCCGTCATCCCTAATCGATCCACGGGTAGGGCAACCAAAAAAAATCTAATGTACCAACATCACAGCCAAAAACGTACCAAATCTTCCCAGAACGAACCAAATTTATTGAAAGGTACAATTCATTATCATAAGTCAGTATATCACGTATATTGAAAATTTAATCTTTTTTTTCTTCAACTATGACGTAAGTCGACGGTTCTAAGAACGGCAGAAATTTCATGTCAAGAGCGTTTGTAAGGAATTAAATGGTTCAAAGAGAGAGTGGTTACAGAGAGACAGACGGCGTTCCTAACAAAGAAAGCTGTTATCTTTATTTGGGGATGGGGGTAATAAGTGAGAGAAAGAATATAAATTCATATATGTATCTTTTATGCATCACTATACTTCATATTTACAAATCAATTGTCGAGATAAAAAAAAACGGAATATAAGAAAGATAGGAAAGAAAAAATGAATCTTATTGCATTTCGGGCGATATTTCTCCTTTTATTTTTGGTGCAATGATAATTAATTTTTATTTCAGATGTTTTGACTGGGATTAATTTGGAAGATCGATCGAAAACAAATATTTCTTTAACATTAACAATATTTTTTTTTTATCATTTGTTGCCAAATGCTGTCAAAACTCTGTTATTTTCAAAAGTCTTACAAAAAATTGCTATCTTTCGTCTGCTTTCAGAACCTGTCGCGGCTTTATTATTATTATTGTAAAGAATTAAATGGCCCGAAGAGGGAGAGAGAGAGGAAGAGAGAGTGGTTAAAGAGAGATAGACAGCATTCCTAACAAAGAAAACTGTTGTTATTGTAACAAATTATTTACAACGTTGCAGTTTTTTTCAGAGAGTCTGTTCTTTTCCTTCTTTTATTAAAAAAACCATACTTTCTCTACTTCTTCCATTATATTATCCAATATAAACTTAATAGATAATAAAAACTAATTATATATAAATCAGATATGTGTATCAGCAAGAAGTATTTTATGTATTTTCACTTCCTATACGAGCGTCAGCGTTTGACTCCATAAGTTCAATAGACACTTCTCGGTGTTTATGGAATCCTTTTGAAACCCAGACATTCATTGACCCCCTCAGATGGTACCATTGACCCCAGGGGTCGATATAGACCACTTTGGCGACCCCTAGTCTACATAATAGAAGCGGGTGGCTGAATTCTGGAATCAATAAGCGAATCATGAGCGAACCAGAGATATGGAGACTCCTCAGTGTGCCATGAGGTACAAACTGTTGAGAACTGAACATATGCTTCGCTAGCCTTATGGGGAGGTTATTGGAAACCAGGGGCCAGCTCAAGGGACCCCCAAAATGGGCAGTCAACCAGGGCGTCAGGTGCTCGGGGTGTCCGTCATGTTTCTGCAACAGAAGGACTTTTCAAAATACGAATGGAGAAATGGGAAACCGAATAAATTAAGTAGAATAAATACAGTCAAAATAACAAGATTCATTGACGTGGAAACAGGTTCGATTCTTGCAGCAGTCCCATTGTGCAATTCAAATCATCATCATCATCATCATCATCAGTCTTTTAACGTCAGTTGTTGCACATATATCTTCCCCAGGATTTGCCACACTTCTCTATCATGGGCGTCGCGGAGCCAGTACTTTCTGAATTTGTTTAGCTCGTCCCTTCATCTAATGTTCTGCCGGCCTCGTTTGCGCATGTGATCTCGAGGGAACCATGTCGTGATATCCATCGGTTGTCTGCCATTCTTGCAACATGGCCAGCCCACCGCTATTTGAGATTTTGAATGGATTCTATGACATCTCTGACTTTTATTTTTTTTTCTCGGATGTACTGTGCTAGTCTTTAAATTAGACTAAACCGAGTCTGACAGCAGGACACAATAATGGAGCATCCAGTGAACTAGTACATAAATCCGTACATATATAAGTGACAAGACTTGCATACCAATCAATGCACTATTATGAGTGCTCCAGAACAAAGAGTTTCCAACAGAGCCCGCTCTAGGGTTTCTAATGCACTTAGGGTTCGTGGTGCCCCGGGCAAGCTGACATTCGGCTCTCTTTGAAGTTTAGTATTATCTTATTCATTTTATGTTTTTAATGTGACTCAGCTATGCAACTTTGTCAGTTTAGCAGCAAAATTCGACTAGCTTTTACATTCATCCTAATTTTTAGTTGTTTTTAATAGAACTTTCAATTCAGGTCATTTCTTTGCGGCGAAGTTTTGATTAAAAAGCAACTAAAAATCAAGATTAAGATGAAACTGATTCGTTACAATACTTCTCCATCCAATGATGATAATAAATCTGCGACAGGTTTGGGGGGCAGAAGAAAGGTTGCAATTTTTGTGAGACTTTTGCGCGTAACGGAGAGTATTTAATTGTCAGATATTCCTAAAAAAAGAATTTGGTCGATAACTCTGATCATTAGCAAGAAATACCCCCGAAATGATCTCTGGTTCCAGGAGCAGTAACTATAAATAGACCATCTACATACAGTAGATCAGCTGACCGAAAAAATAATAACGAAATATAACAAACAACTTCAGCTTTTTTGATTATGAAAAAAACGTTTGTTTTCGTATAAAGCATGGCAGCCATTAACTTAATGAGAGAAAAATACACTTCAATAAACCAAGGCATCCTCCCAATAGTCAATTATGGAGCTGAAACATAGGACCTGTCTAAGAGACGGATCTGCAAATTGAGAACCATCCAACGTGCACATGGAAGAATTATGCTGGGCCTCACATGGAGAGATCACAGGACAGCACAGTACATCTAACATAAGACAAGAGTCAGAGACATCATAGAATCCATTAAAAATCTCAAATGGTAGTGGGCTGGCCATGTTGCAAGAATGGCGGACAACCGATGGACATCGCGACTCACGACATTCAGAAAGTACTGGAACCTAACCAAGAGACAGGCCCATTAATTGAGAACCATGCAACGTGCACATGAAAGAATTATGCTGGGCCTCACATGGAGAGACCACAAGACAGCACAATACATCTGAGAGAAGACATGAGTCAGGGATATGATAGAATCTACTAAACAAACTCAAATGGCAGTGGGATGGTTATGTTGCAAGAATGGCAGACAACCGATGGACATCACTACTCATGACGTGGATCCCCCGAGATCACATGCGAAACCGAGGCCGACAAAATATGAGATGGAGAGACGAGCTAGACAAATTCAGAAAGTACTAGTTCCACGACGCTTAAGATAGAGAAATGTGGCGAATCCTGGGAAAGGTCTATATCCAACGGCGGATGCTAAAATGTTGATGATGATGATACCAAAGCATGTGTGGTTCTTTAGGCCACTTGATTTATTACCAAATTTCTTTTTTAGCTCTTGTCGTTAAGCATTGAACAAAAAGGTTTTTAAAAAATTGGTTTATAAGTTAAGGTAACAAAAAAGCATATGCAGGTGTCTATAGAATTCTTCAATCTTTCCCTCACTTCTCTTTCTGACGATGATGATATTATCATCATGTCAATTCAGTTAGATTTTTAAATCAGCTCTCCATTTATTGTCACTTTGGCATCATTCTTTTAGCGCCTGTCGTTGGACACAGACCTTCCCAAAGATTCGCCAGTCCTTTCTGCCATGGGTGTCGCGGAGCCAATAATTTCCAAACTTTAGTTCGTCACGATATCACATATTTCGCCGGCCTCATTTTCGCATAGAATCTCCGGGGATCTATGTTGTGAGCCGTGATGTCAAGCAGTTGTCTGACATTCTTGCAACATATCCAGCCCATTGCCATTTGTGTTTCCTAATGGTTTCTATGATATCTCCAACTCCTGTCTTTTCTTTTATTGACTGTGTTATCCTGTAATCTCTCCATGTGAGTTGAGCATGATTTCTCACGTGTGCGTTGCATGGTTCTCAGCTGGAGGTCGATCTTTTGGTTAGGTTTCAGCTCCAAAGGTGATTATCGGAAGGATACATTATTTGTATGCCTCTAGGTTTTTTTACAATCAGTTTATACATAACTAGCCGAAGTACCCGCCCGTGCCTTTCAGTGTATCCAGAGGCCCTGTCAAACTAAGGGGTATCAGTTGTGCTTTGGATTTTCAGTATCAGCTACTTTTTTACGTGTAAATAGTTTTTTGTTTTGTTGTGTAAGAAGAAACATAATAAAGAACCTATTTCCCCTGTGTTGCTACATTTGAAGTTATTACCCCCGGACAACGTCGGGTATTCCAACTAGTTGTCATTATTCACGTGCGTCAAGCTTCAATTTTCAGCAACATCGTTAATGGGTGTTGACAGTGTTCGTGTTTAGACTAACTGCGTAAAAGTATTCCGGAAGCTGTGCAATGAAAGCTTTGCCTTTTTCCTTGTGAGGATCGATCGTATTATAATTTCTTTACGTAAAAACTTTCCCCCGGGTCCAATAAGTATGCAAACCAAATTCAGTTGCTATACATCAAACCGTTTATCCATAGGAGACAGGCAATCAAACTCCTACTGATCATTAATGATAGATTATGCAATGTCTCTCGGCTTTTCGATGAACGGATACTTAAACCGCCTCACTTTTTATGGACGTGTTTATATTCTGGAGATGAGCGCCTTTGCTGTTAAGTGATTGTCTGGGTCGATATCCAATTTGAAACCAGAACATTTGCTCCATACCATATCGACTTACGAGACTAGATCGCATCAACAGAAATTTCTGCATTGGCTAGTTTCTTCAGGCATTGTGTTCAGAAAGTGCCCCTTATAATATAATATTTTGGAGTGCCGGTGGCCAAGCTGTTAGCAGTACGCAAAATGAAATCGACGTGCCGAGTTCAAACTCTGGCTGAGATAATCTGTGTTCATTTTCCTCTAATGCCCTTGGAGAAAGCATGAATCCATCTCTTTTCCCCCAGCCATGAGCCTCTGTTTTGTTGCATATTGCACGAAGAACTTTAAAGTTTAACCGTCGTGATAGTGTTTGGTGGGCAATATTGCTGATTTAACGCTTTTTGCGCTAAATTCATCGCGTTTCTTCTTTTGGTGGTGCAAAAGAGAGCTAAATTAGCTCGAGCGTACCAGAACATCTTGGCTATTTGGGGCGTGATTGTGACCGTTTTTGGTCTTGTTTCTTTTTTTTAAGCATCTTCGTAGTGTATTATAGCGTTTGGGGTCTATTTTTTTCTTTGAATTCATCGCTTTTTGCTAGTCAAACTAACGCAGGAAATATTTTTCGATTTGGCCACCATGGTGGTGGGAAGATGGGATAAGAGATGCTCAGCCAGGGATTGCCTCGTTGTAGCCAGCTTAAGGACGATATTCATTGTTCATTACTAAGTTTCTTCGAAAATAGTGTTCCGGAAGTGCCCATCTGTCCAAACCCTTGTATGCCTTTATCAAGAATAAACTCGCTACTGGGGGCGCGTAATGATCGCAACTCCGTTGGATATGATATTATAGCGAACGTTATTTCATCATTAAAATGGATTCAAAGATCATAATTACAAAAAGAAAGGGAAGTTGAAATAACTTTTAATTGGAATATTATATTTCTGATATATCATTGATAGATATGGAATATCATAAATTGGCTTCACTCCACAATATTCTTAAAGGTATTTTAAATATTCACGAACTCATCCCACGATAAACAAATACGGTTCCAACAAATTAAATTGGCATGAAAATTGTTGCATACAATTCGGGTTTTAATCAGCTAAACGAACTCATGAATTCAATCACAAGTACGTTTCTTAGAACAACTCTTATTAGATATCAGCCAGTGGTTATCAAAATCTTAAACGACTGTGCACTGAGAAATATATTTGACCTCTGCGGTGCACCAACACTTTTTTTCCGTTAAAATATGAATATATTGATACCCGATAAGCCGTAATAGAAGTATGGAACTTCTCTGGTTTAAAACTTCTTTGAAAATGATGTGTAAATCATATCATTTTATTACCGAACAATGAAGTGAATTAGACGAAAATATTTCAATAGTCAGTGAACAGAACTTCTATATCAGCACACTGGTTAACCTACTCGTCACTTCTTTATTTTTTTTCCATCTTTTTACATCACATAAAGAGACTACAGGACAATTACTATTACTAGTATATATATATCTCATCCACAATAAGCTTATGCAATGCTCTTCTATAGGAATTGAGCATACTGGTGGATGAGGGATTTCTGTGTAAATAAATATATCACTGAACTCACCTTTCGCTTTTAGTCAGCCTAACTGACGGTCCAGTTCCTTAGTCCAGAGGTAGGATATCGGCCTACGGGTGAAGGTTTCAATTCTGCCTCGTGGTACTGGATGGGATAATGGAAAATCTATAGCCATACTGAAGAGATATAATACATCGAATTAGCTGTCTGTGGATGATACAATAATATATATATATATATATATATATATATATATATATATATATATATATATATATATATATATATATATATAATTATGTCATCCACAGACAGCTGCTGTTTCGTTGTTTTACAGCTCTTCAGTTTGGCCATAGACTATCCATTATCCCTTCCAGTACTGCGAAGTAGAATCGAAACTTTCGCCTCAGACCCAGAGAACTGGACGGTAAGTAGAACCAAATTAAGCGATAAATTTACTTGCGCACAATTCCTCATGCTCCATTCCAGAATTGGAAGAGCATTGCTCTAGTAGCTTGATAGAAGTTGCCCTTTGTAAGAGCGCTTAACCCTAAAGAAGGGGACGTTGATCATAATGATAATTAAAAATTGTGTCAACCACGGACAGCTGTTGTATTACAACTCTCCAGTGTGGCTATAGGCTATTCAATATCTCTTCCAGTACTGCAAGGTATATATATATGTATATATATATATATATATATATAAGATGGCGTGATGATTGAGGCAGGTTCAGGATATACTGGCGACGCAACGCCTGCGAAAGAGAGATCTGGCCAATCAAGCAGAAAGTCTATGTCCTGCGATGGACGTTAAGAGGCCAACGATAAGGATATGGAAATGTGCAGATTACATTACTGTATTGTTAAAGAATTGGACAAAAACATCTTAGAAGTCAATGAACTATACTTTTCTCAGCATACTGATATACATATTCATCATCTCTTTTTTCTTTTCATTCGACCCTAAAAAGGTTGATATCTCACAAAATCTGAAACCACTTGATTGGATGGCTCCGCAGCGGAAGCGAAACAGGCATGATACCCGTACTAAACACGTTCAATGCTTGAAATACATTTTTACCCACTAGTAAATATTTGCTCTGCTCACTCGGGAGATGGTTTTGGCACACTGTTTGAGAAGCACTGATATAAGCTTTCTAAGCTTATGCCTGTTCTGTAAAAATAGACAGAATGTTTCTGCTCACCGAGTCTGGTAATCTGATAGAGGTTCAGTGAAACAAAATGGCTTATCTCTGACGATCTGACATGTTCAACGGTTTTTGTGTTTTTTTTTTGTTTTTGGAAGGACACAAATGCAGACGATAGAGAATAGAGAAGATAAAACTCTTTTAAAGTAGGAATAAAACGCGAGGAATATAAGAAGAGGTAAGGATAGAGAAGACGGGAAAGTGTTTGGATTATCGTTGCCCTTAAGGCCATTTTATGGCTAAATTTGACAAATCTGGCCTTTTTTGTAAAACATTTGGCAGTTAACTTTTTGGTTTGGCCATATCTAAATTTTTGGACATTTTGACTTAGTTGCGCTAATATTTTTAATAGTCCCTGATTTTTGGTGTGTACTTAAGTATTTCAATGTTTATAAACAATCATTGTTGAAGCACTGTAGCCACCAGAGGTGGCAAAGGGTTCTATCCATTTTTTTAGTGTGCCTGTGTTTGTTCATGTGTTTGTGTGTTCCAGCGCTCCTGGCTACACTGTTTTGTCAACTGATTTGAAAATTGGCATCAGTACAACAGTAGATGTATTATTCCAATAGAATTATTGATATTTTTCTTTAAATAAATAATACTAATGATTTTTATAGTATAATGATAATTCATCTATTAAAACCAAAGATAAAATGATTGGCAAACTCTAATGTGGAAGTTGACTTTATTTCCCTACCGTAACAAGAACAAGAACATTAAGAACAATCTTCATCGAAATATGGGGTACGTAAAATTCACATTCCCTACGTTAATTTGGGCTTACAACAAACGAATTGCCTGAAGGCTGTCTCAAAGACTGGGCTAAATTGACCAGTCTTAGATAATTCGTCATACATACACGTACGGGCAACTTTGCAGCGGCTAACGGATTGAAAATCATGAACACCTTCTTCAAGAAGGGACCCAATAGGAAATGGACTTGGAAGAGCCCCAGTCACGAAACAAAGAACGAAATAGACTACATCCTAAAGAAAATAAATACATTTATACCAAGAAATTTTTTTTTAATTTTTATTCATTGTCAAGTTCTTAGTATTGTTGAGTTTTGACTTTTTTTTTTGTTTATCAGAAAAATTACAATAACCACACCAAAAACCGATGACACGCACAAAAACTGACGATGAATTCACCTTCTTAACACAGGTCGACTTGTTCTGCTATACACAGGAACTACAAATAAAAGAGTTGAAGTTGGACATCGTCTTGGAATGATAATGTATGGAAAAAGGAATTCTGTTCTTTTAGATCTTGAGGAAGCAAAGGTGTTTGACCCCAGCTCAGCCAAGCTTGTTAAATACACATAACAAAAGTTGCAGTAACCATCATCAGTCGGAAGAGAAGTTGGAGAGGAGTGTGACCCTGAAGCAGACAGTCTTGCTGCTTTATAAAAAATTTTTGCATTTGGCCATTTTGGCCATGTTTGGTAAGTTTTTGGCTTCGACCATCTGGCAACCCTGGTTTGGATTCAGCGTATCATTCTGGCCGAATCATTTCAACTGCGCAAATGTTATAGAGACGAACAGAACCAGGCCCGTCACAAAGGAGGGCGCGGGGGAAGGACCCACCCAGAAATCCCCTGCTCAGTGAATGTGAGGTTTAAACATTTTGACCTTTTTAAGTATCATTGATTGGTTTCTAATTTGTTATTTTTGTTTTAGAAACAATTTTCGTATTTGGCCATTTTCTGGTCGTTTTTGGCCAGAAACGTCTCCAACTGTTTGGTAACCCTGTGATGAACTCTCTAATGGAGTCTAACATTTTCCCCTAATCTTTCCAACTGCGCAAATGTGATTAGCTACAACAAGAGAGAAAGTGAACGAACGGTAAAGCACAACTGTAGATTTCCCACCTGACAAGTGGAAAGGATTTGACAAATCCCCAGATATGTTTAGGGTCATCAGTGCATCCTGGGTTAAGGGGTGTGGTACAGGTAGAACGGACCCCCTCCTGTTCGGACAAAACGCATTTATTTATTTTTTTTTTTTGCAATATCTATGTAGATAAAAGAAAAAAAATCAGGAAAACCTAAGAACTTACAAATCAAGTGCCGGTAGCTGATCGATTAACAGCACAGAAAATATACTGAGCGATCTGAGTTCAATCTGAGACTAAGACTGGCACTTTGGGAAAGACATGGATCCGACTCCCCCCAGATATGAATAAAATAGCGTATGGCAGAGTTGCCCCACTTCGGGTGCTCGTCATCTCCAAATCTATTTTCACATGTCGCTAGTCATCGAAGAGCTCTGAGACGTGGAAAAACTTGTTATTTTTTTTCCAAATGGGCAGGATAAGCTGTTACCGTGGCCAGCGTAAGGGCACATACTGTAATTAACCTCAGAAAAAATTATGATTACCGAATTCCAGTAACAAAAACAACAAGAACAATCCTCACCAAACTTAGGGGGTGAACCCTGCACTGTTTGGCTATCACGTCGCATTAAAGCAAATCTATACATAAAATTAGAAAGCAGAGAGTGCATACCTCTCTGAACACCATTGTCAGAGGATGTAATTGTGCGTGGATTTGCCTGAAAATTCGATCAGTTCTTTCGTAGCCTATTGTCCACCTTCACACGAAATGAGAACTTTTGGAGATATCGTGTGCACAATCTTGAAATTTTAGCGATATTACGTAGTTTGGATATTGATAAAATGCTTGTAGCATAGAAACATATCAAACCAAATAAAATCAATTATTAGACATTATAAGCTCTATTTTATCAAAATATTGTTATTGATTTTAGTCGATGATCTTTCCCTGAAATATGGCTCACCAAGTACTTCCAACAAATACATATAAACAAATATATATATATAACAGTAATATATTATTGTGTCATCCACAGACAGCTGTTTCGTTGTATGTCAACTCTTCAGTGTGGTTATAGACTATCCATTTTCCCATCCAGTACCACGAGGTAGGATTGAAACCTTTGAAACGGAGGCCAGTATCTTACCTTCTGCTCCACGGAACTGGACGGTCAGTAAAGTTGAATTTGAGCGATATATATTATTATTTAGCTTATATTCCCCATCCATCAGAGTGCTCTATTCCTGTGGAAGAGCATTGCATAAGCTCACAATGAACGAGTAACCTCATTTAGAGAGTGCTCATATATATATATATGTATATATATATATATATATATATATATATATATATATATATACACATATATAACAATACTATATATATAACAGTAATACATAAAAGAGTTATATACATATATATATATATATATATATGTGTGTGTGTGTGTGTGTGTGTGTGTGTGTGTGTGTGTGTGTGTAAATCATGTATATAATACGAAATGGTTATATGGTAAATAACTGATGATTCCAACAAGAGACAATTTATACATTGTACAATATTAAGAAGGAGTTGGGGAAACAAAGAAACACTTTTGAGGATTACATAAATTGCATTGACAGATATTGAGAAATGGGTGACTGAAGTGACACAAAAAAATCCATTGAAAAGGATTTTTAATGTTTTGTGTTTAAAGTTGTAAAGCTTTCTCGACTATTTATACAAAAAGTATTTTGCCATTCAGAAAAGAAAACAAGAATTGTATGTAAATCAAAATATATTCTTGTAACATGTTTCGCTTTTAGGCTTTATCATACTTTATTTAAACTTACCATTTTGATAAAGCCGAAAGGCGAAACATGTTAGTGGAATAAATTTTGATTTGCATACAATCATTGTTTTCTTTCTTATTGTCAATTATATAAATATATATATATATATATATATATATATATATATATATATATATATATATATATATATACCTATCCTATATATATATATATATATATATATATATATATATATACCTATCCTATATATATATATATATATATACCTATCCTATATATATATATATATATATACCTATATATATATATATATATATATATATATACCTATCCTCTCTCTCTCTCTCTCTCTATATATATATATATATATATATATATATATATATATATATATATATATACCTATCCTATATATATATACCTATCTTATATATATATATACCTATGTCTCTCTCCAGCTTCCTCTCCTCTCCTCTTTCTCCCTCGTAAGTCTTGCATCATTCTCCAACTTACTGTCTCCTCATCTGTTTCTCCCTCATAACTTTTCTATCATTTTCTGCTATCCTCTCTCGTCTCCTCTTTTTCCTTCATAACTCTCTTATCATTCCCCATCTTCCTATGTCGTATTTCCTGCCGACACGTCTATCTTTCTTTCTCAATTTTCACTATCTCATTCTTCTATCGACTTCGTGTCTTATTCTTCTTCATTCTATTCTGATTTAATAAAGGTTATTCTCAAATTTCCATGCATAGCGTTTATTTTGTTCAAATATTTAAAATATTATTCATCTTGTTTATAAAAGCAATAGCAAAAAAACAATTACTTATATGAACATGCAGTAAAGTTCTGCTTTTAGTCGACAAAAGAAAATCCAAAGGTTCTCCAGAACCCAAACCCAATTCGCTGTTGTAATAATCTTCATCGGCACGCATGCGCCAACTATCCGAAACATCATCGCTTTGAGCATTTCGTTCGCTACGAAATTTGATAAAGATCTCCATTGGAATTGCTGTGGAAGGAAGTAATTAGATTTTCGGGCTACACTGATCAGCTCCAAAAGGTCGTTTTGTATTGACTTGCTTGAGAAAAACAGATCAGACACAGATTGAAGGGACAAGCGTCATTTTGGAGAGTACCAGACGATCGTTATCTTGGCATTACAACAAGAGAACGGAACACAACTAGAAAGCAATCAGAGAATGCAGACCTTCGCTAAAGCCATTGTCGCTAAAAACTGAATAATCCGATTACAGATCTCAGACGATGCCGTGACAAAAACTTGCGATAATTGAATGCATCACAAGGGAGAAAACTTTAAATATACAAGTATTGAGTTACGGTATTTGTTCTAACTAGTGTTCGTCCTCTGTTGTCATGAACTATTGGATACGCGCCAAAATGTAATCAATTCTTTCGTAATTCATGGCTCACCATTCCAGAAACTTTAATTGAAATTCATTGAGAACTTTTGGAGATACAGTGAGAACAGACAGACAGTCGGTCGGACGGGTGGACGAAAATACAAACAGACTGACAGACACGAGTGAATACATATACCTCTTCCAATTCCGTTGGCAGAAGTAAAAACTGGGAAGATTGCTGTGATATACTTCTCATTAAAAGCTTATCTTAGACACGAAACAATAGTTTCAATTAGAAAGCACTCAGAGAGCGCATACCTCTGCCAAGACCATTGTCAGGGGGGTAAGTGTGCATGGATCCGCCCCGAAATGTTATCTCTTCTTCCATGAACCATCTCCCACCCTTCCGCAAACTTTCATCAAAATTCATGGGACATATAACTACAACGTAGGGGAAGTAATTGAACGTGTATCCGCCCCAACATCTGATCACTTCTTCCGTAGTAGATTGATCGCCCTTCCGCGAGATTTCATCGAAATCCATCGAGCACTTTCGGAGATATCGTATGAAGAGACAGACAGGCGGACGAAGCACGCAACCGGATACGTATACCTTTCCTGCTAGAGGTTAGAAGAGATGTTGTGATACTCGATGTCTCTGACGATTACTTGCCGGACCAGTACACTAACTGCGATAGATAGATAGATTGATAGATAGATAGATTGATAGATAGATAGATAGACATTTGAATGTCGACTAATATACGGAGA
The DNA here is from genome assembly GCA_963457665.1 of Thysanoteuthis rhombus. Classification (NCBI taxonomy): domain Eukaryota; kingdom Metazoa; phylum Mollusca; class Cephalopoda; order Oegopsida; family Thysanoteuthidae; genus Thysanoteuthis; species Thysanoteuthis major. The sequence goes on along the minus strand of OY735230.1, from coordinate 10,134,581 downwards.
CATGCACTCATAGATACAAATTATTAGATGGGTGCGTAAGTAAATATTCTTCAGGAGATACGGACAAACAGGGAGACGGGCGTTCAATTGAAGGTGTGTTCTTCATTCCAGAATCTCTCTAATGAACTTATATACTGACGTAATTAAAAATATTGTTCTTTCCTTTTTCCTTTGCTGCCGGGGAGAGACGATAAATTGATACTAAAGACAGGTCTGGTTAATCACTTAACAGAAACTGTCACGTAACCAATGCCTTTTGGTAGTATGTCGCGTTAGGGTGATCAATTAGAAAAATTCGAAAAGTTACTTCTCTTGCCTTTTGACGAGTAAGGTCTGAATTTTAAAAAAAGGGATGAAAAACAAGCTTGAATGATACCGGACACGAAGTGAGGGGTCAATTTATCATAAACTTACATTGTAAATTGAACCCCCACTAAAAACCTATTCCAGGAGGGTCTTTAAAAAACAAAAATATTTTCTAGCATAATAAGGAGTAAATGTTGAAATTTACAGCCTTCTAGCTCCGCTGGCACAGCCTATACGCTTAATACATAGATAGCCAGCCAGACCATCTCAAAAACTACAGGAACCGATGTTGGAAATTTTGGTGAAAGTTCGGATTGTCGGTATATAACAAACTGTAAAATTAACAACTTCTTGAAAATTGAGAGAATCGTTGGTTTAAGTGTCCGAAACTAATTCCAGATCAATGGGACTGAATTACCTCCCTAGGATTTCTCAGTCTTACCAAGGGATTCTCAACCTCGTTGGCACCACTACCCACTGTCACGTTGAATTTTTTTTTCTTCTGCCCACCTGTATGGTAAATATTTTGAAGTATACCAAAACATTTTACAAAATAATAAGAAATGAACAGTTTCCTTAATATTAATAGAAATTTTAAAAAAAGAACAGTTTCCTTGTTACGAGATTCTTTAATGAAAGTATTGTAAAGTAATAACATCAAATGTTTGGCACACACTGTTTTTAGATTACTTCAATACAATCCCTGTGTCTGGTGTCTGGTAATCTAACCAATGCATCCCCCCGATAGTCACCTATGGAGTTGAAACGTGGAACCTAAGAGGCTGACCCTTCAACTAAGAACTATGCAACGGGCACAAGAGAGAACCATGTTCAATTCCATAAAGAGTCCACAAGACAGCACAGTATATTAGGGAGAAAACATTAGTTCGAGATATCATAGAATCCATTAGGAAACTCAAATAGCAATGGGCTGTTCATAATTCAAGAATGACAAACAACTGATGGACATCATGACTCACAGTATGGATCCTCAGAGATCAAATGCGTAAATATGAGATGGAGGACAAGTTCAGAAAGTATTGGCTCCGCGACGCCTACGATAGAGAGGTGTGGTGAATGTTCCAAGAGTGTTACACGTTTATATGTACCACGTACTTACAGAGAGTGCACACCCATACAAACATTTGCACATTCCTCAACGCACCTGCGTAATGAGCGACATCTCAGCGCTGCTTGGTAAATTATTTATCAAAAAGTGTTCCTATTGACTCATTTTTCTACTTTTAGACTTCAATATTGAAAATCATCTACCGCCCACAAAAATTTCAAAACGCTTACCATTTTCTCAGCAGCTACTCATCATACATCTAAAAGTTGAAATCGCTTACCGGTGGGCGATATATCTCAGGTTGAGAAACACTAGTATGACGTCATATTCTGAGCACACATTTTTCCATGAATGGAAAATTAAATATAATTTAACATTTGTAACCAATGAAATTTTAAATTTGTAGAGTAGAATAACAAAAAAAAAAATTAAAAGTCTGACTTACTTCCTTTCGATTCTAAAGCTCCCGCACCGGAAACAAAAAAGAAAAATGGCGTCCGAAATGCAATATAGATTATTTATTTCATAACAATTTCAATTATAACAACTAGGTTATCCGTTTCGTACTATCTAATTAGATGAAGTTTTGAAAATCATCACTGCTTTTTAGTGGCTTACAGGGATATCAACCCGGTCGTCTATCCGGCGCCAGGTTTAAGAAAAAAATAAATGTTCTTTCATGTAAATACGACTTGATTGATATTCCAGCAAATTACTGTCTTTATCCTTCTATGACGAGCTTTCATCTTCATCTTGATTTTATCAGTTTCTTTTTATGACAACTTTCTACTTAGACCGATATCCATCCGGCAGTGAGCAATCAGAGTTTATTGAAAAATAAAGCATAAGCCTCAGGTGGGATTCGAACCTACATCTGTTGAATATAAGGAAGCACTGTTTAACCCAGCCTGCTTCACCTATTGAGCCACTGAGATTTCAACTGGCATTTTATATTCCGCTGCTTCCTCTTTTAGTCGGTTTATCGAACGGCGATGGTCTATGGTCAAGTAGCTTCTTCTAAAGCTAGCATGTTCCCACGGTTCGTTTCCATCTAGTGTTTTGGTTATTCAGTCGGTGATAACCCAGGTGAAAAGTTAGTAGATGCAGTTGAGTAGACTTATTGGTCTGGAGTTCTTTCGGGCTTCTTTTTTTTTATATATAACAGCATTATGATTGCCGTATTCAAATCTTCTGGAACATTACTTTTGTTTTAGGCATGAGTTGAATAAAATGGCTAATTTCCTAGTGATGACTTTTCCTTTCGATCCAGTGGAAATCCCCATGGTCATTGATGCTACAGCGTGTAGACCTCGTATACGTCAGAGTATTGCAACATATTCATCTTCACAGCAGCTCTTCTATAAGGCTAAATAACATCACATGGGGAGATCACAAGACAGCAAAATATATTAAGGAAAGAAACGAGAGTCCAAGACATCATAGTATCTATTGGGAAACTCAAATGGCCATGGGCTGGTAATATTGCAAGAATGGCAAGCAACAGATAAGACATCGCAACTTGCAACATGGATTTCAAGAAGCAAAATGCGGAATCGAAGCCGGCATGATACAAGATGAAAAGACGAATTAGACAAGTTCAGAAAGTATTGGCTCCACAATGCCCACGATAGAGGGATGTGGCGAATCCTGGGGAAGGTCTATGTCCAACGACGAACGATAAAAGAATGATGATGATGATGATGATGATGATGATGATGATGATGATGATGATTGGGAACAGTAGCTCGAATAAAACCATTTAGAGGAAAAGTCGCACCTAATTAGTCAGATTTAGACCTTTTTTTTGCATCATCTTATTGAAAAATCGATTTCCTTTCGAATGGTATGAATTACTAAGGCATTTGAAAGAGATGTCTTATCCCTGGCTCAATTTTTTATCGATAGGGCATATAACTTACCAAGAGATATCGTCAGCGGTAATATTTTTTTTCAATTGGTTATATCACGTATATATTGAAAATTGTATGATATTATATGCAAAATATCAATAATGCAAATATATTTTTATGTGGAATAGATGAATGCAATATCATGTATGAGATCATTTGGTTATAAAAACATTAATTTTTTTTTCTTCAAAAAACTCCCTTGTGAGTGAACTGATTGTCATTTTGTCGGGAAATGTGTTGATAAGACACTTCAAAAAATACTTTTTTTATATTTTTTTTTTGAAAAAATCCCAAATTATGTTTTTTCTATTTTTTCAAAAAAAGGGCCAACCCTCTTACCACTATCATCGATTTTTTTGCGTTTTAAAAAAAACTCTCTCAAAAGAATAATCTACATATATGACTGAATTCTCGAACAAAAAATATGGACCAAAATTAATGAAAATCAATTTTTTAATGTAATCAAACATGATGATAAAATTACAGGTAAGAGGGACATAGGGATCTATCAGGTGTGAACCCCCCACACACACACATTGAGCTTATCCTAATGAAAGACTTTTGATAAAATTAAGATGGTATAATGTAATCATAGAATGGTAAAAAGTTGGGGATGAACCAGTTGATCACCGTGAAAAAATTCACGAACAATAACCCTAACCCCAGATTTTAGACCGGGTGATTAAAAATTGTGCAAACAAAATATGGGGCGAGGTAAAGAAATCAAAGCGAGGTTATTCAGTTGATTGGATTCCAGCAATAGTTCTGTTCGAAAAAGGAACTTTAATGCATGGAATGAATCGATTCATATTTCTAAAGTTTGGTTGAACGTTCAATTGGAGAAAGAGTAGGAAGAAGAGGGAAGTGGGGATGGTTCACCCGAAGGTCTTGACCAAGTTTCATATCAATAAAACACGATACAGCTGAGAAAAATGATATTTAACATTACTATTTTTGTAGTAGTAGTAGTAGTAGTAGTAGTAGTAGTAGTAGTAGTAGTAGTAGAAGAGCGAAACATTGAAGAATTATCAGAAAAAAACTGAATTCCGCATGTTCTACTGGGAAAGAACAATTCAAACAGACCGGGAAGGTCAATGGATAAGGAGTTCCAATCCCACACAAACTTGCAACTGAAAACAGAGCCTAACTTCCGGCAATCAGCAACATTTTGAGAAGCAAGCAGAAAAAGAAACCGTTTCTTCATAGAATTGGTAATAGGGATGAGAAATGGGTTCAGTATGTAAACAGAAAGCGGATGAAACAATGGCTATTTCCGGTTCAGAAATCAGTTCCTCTGTCAAATATTGATACGTTCAAACATGAGCTCTCAGCCTTCCTCGCATCAAAGACAGCACTCGTCGAAAAACAATGGCGACTATGTAATTGATTGAACTATAAATGTTTCTTAATAAAAGAGGTTTGTCCTTTACTAAAATAAAAACAACGTACTTTCAGGTACGCCAAATAGGAAGTTGAGACACTTGTTTACATAGTGGGATGGAGGTCAATTTTGTTAACAAAACGGGACGAGATTACAAATAAAGATCTGTACAAAAGAACTGCATGCAAACAATGGAGTGAAAACATCAAAAAGAACAAAAAAAAAACTTAATTGGTTGGGACACCCAGTAAGATTATTATCATCCACCAGGCAAGACCGTAGCTGAATATGATCACTAGAAAATCAACAGGAAAACTAAAAACAATGTGGATTGATCAAACACGGAAATTGGTCGAAGAGATATACCGAGAAAGAAAAAATAACCTCTGACCTATAAGCACAAGCCAATGACTGCAAATGTGTACATTTGTTTAATCGTCATACTTCAGTGTAAGTCTGGAGTTGACTTTGTTTTTCTATCGTAGCAAGAACAACACAATCCTCACCAAATGGGGGGGGGGTAAAAATCAACATTCGTCCACGGCGATTTGAAATCATGACCAGTATAGCGACCGAGATAAATTGGCAGGACATATATCTAGGAAAGTTTATGCTAGAAATGCACAATGGTTTATTTCAAATAACGACCGATAAGAGCCCCGGCTTGGTAGCTGGGGCTCTTACCCATCAAGCCAAATTTACAAGTCTTACATATCTACGAACTTTAGCTTACACATACACTGGGGCTTATTTCATTATAACAAGTACATACAAACTGAAAAAAAAATCTGTTTTAATATTTTTTTCATTTATATATGTATACAAAGATTGCAATAATCATCTTTATTCAGAATAGATGTTAGAATGGAATTTTATTCTGGGGCTGCCAGGCTTATTGTATCTTTACTTATATTTTCTTATCTTTTATTTTCAATTTTTTACGATTTCTTTTATTGCATTTGAAAGGACAGTGGATAGATAAGTTGTGCTTTGGACTTGTTTAGTTTTCGCTTGATTTCTGTATCTTTTTCATCGCACTCTTCTTTGTTACCCGAGCTAACGGAGTTGGACGAGGTATATGTATTAACCCATGCCTGTCTAGCTGTATACACAATATTTCCAAAAGTTCTATTTGAATTCAAATCAATATCGTTGTAGAGTGTCAAATGGACTAAAAAATAATTTAAATTTTGATCCAGGAATTTTCAACTTACCTCCCCTGGATGGTGGCTAGATGAATGTCGACACAATATCTTCAAAATTTCTCAGTTTTACAGAGGGCTGGACAATAGGCTGAGAAATAACTGATTAGATGGAGGGGCTGATCGAGGAAATTCCACGTTTACTCTCTCTGATTGATAGCTATATTCCATACAATATCTCTAAAATGTCGATCAAATTTCGTGGAAGACTGGTCCAAAGCTAAGGAAGGATCGATAAAATTTGGGGGCAGTTCGAGGAATTCTCTTGCAGTTATCTCCCCTGTATCCTGATTATACACAAACTTGTTTTGAATCAATGTTTAGTAACAATGGCATTGGTAGATGCACTCTCCGGGTGCTCACTGTTTTTCTTTATCTATTTATTTATTCATTTATTTTACTTTTCGCCTCATTTCTTTCTCTTTTCATTCGTTCCCTCTTAGCTCTCTTTTGTTCAATTTTTCATTCATTCTTATCGGAACTCATTAAACCAGAAACATTTACTTCATTCTCCGCTGGGTTTTCTTAAAGCACCGAACATTTCAACGAAAATAGTAAGTGACTATGGTTTTTTCATCACATATATTTTTTTTTCACTTTCATTCTGCCTCTGTCTCTTTAAAAGGGGACAATAGACAAGGAAATTGATTTGTATTTTTTGCATTAGAAACCGTCAACCAAAACTGTCACCAAAACTGTTGAACCACCGTAGCCATAAAAAATGGCAGAGGGTTCTATCTTTTTATATATATATATATATATATATATATATATATATATATATATATATATATATGCATATGTTCGTTTGTTTATGCATTCGTGTCTTCCAGTGCTTCTGACCATGCTGTTTTGTCTACAGACATGGAAACTGGGATCAGAACAAAGGGTTCTGTCCATTTATTATATTTGCGTGTGTTTGTGTGTTTGTTAATGTGCGCATTCGTTTGCTTTTGTGCTTGTGTGTTCCAGTCCTCCTAGCCACACTGCTTCGTGTACAGACTCGAAAACTGGCATCAGTACTCCACTAGATCCTTTGAGGACTTATTCTACTTATAATTCAAAGAAGATTTTCTTCTCTTGGGATCACAAGTTGTTTACCATGTAACTGTTTCGGGGATTTTAAAAACAAAACAGTTATATAAAATGGCACATTGCAATGTTGATCAAGCATAAATTGCGCTGTCAGATATTAGGAAATAAGTGACATAGAAAATCTCTCTCTCTCTCTCTCTCTATATATATATATATATATATATATATATATATATATATATATATATATATATATGATAATTGTCCAAATGAGTTATTATAATACAAGTCAAATGAAACGGCTTTATCTGTGGAATTGACAAAGGCCTTCACAATGGCTAGTTGTTCAACTGAAAGCGCAAGGTATGATAACTCTTTTGGACGACTATTATGCTCTATGAATTCAAATGGATGAAAAATACACACAAACACGACTTCAACTTTCACAAAACTCATCTCATCAAGAATATTCATGACTCTTCGACACAAAGATACAATGGAGCAGCCCTTATATCCCAATGCAATACAATAACACAAAGGTATGGTCACTTTCAGATTACTAACCCTTTAAATGCATTGATTTTAAAAGAGAATCACATGGATTCAATACATTGCAACACTAATATACAAGGATTTGGCTAACAATCAACAGTCCATTTAAGAAACGGTACCTGCTCACATATACCGTCCTTTTAAGAGAAGAAGTCTCAACCCACCATCAACCAAAAAGATTAGATAAAAAGAACACCCTACTTCTACCTTACCCCACGTGTACCAACACTTATCCATTAATTGCAAGACATCACCTCTCCATTTTTTTAAAATCACTTTCCTGACAACTGACGGTTTTAGCTCCTCTCTTCTCCTCTCACTGTTCTTCTCATTAAAGACAAGCCAAACACCCTCAGAGACAGAAAACAAATATCCTCTCTCAGACTCATCTCATTTCAAACCAAATCTTACTCTCACCTACACAGATAGGAACATCCCCCCCCACACACACACACACACACACGCTTCTACTAAACGACCAAACAACACAGGGATATCTCCGATTCTTTCTTCAGCATCAAAGATGTGAACAGCAAAATTTTCTGTGAACTGCAGTAAATATTTTCTCTGGGAAAGATGGCTGACTCCCGTTGAAATGCATCGAAACGTGACCCTGGAATGATAAAGAATTTAAAAGTGCAACGCCTACTTCTACACACTACTTTTTTGCTTCGCCTTCCAATTGTCATTTGCATTGACATTCTGTCGGAGGATCACTTCACATACATAATGCAAACACACACACACACACACACACACACACACACACACATACACACATACACATACACATATATATACCCACAGGTAGCCAGAGTTACCAGATCCAGTGGTTTAACTATCCAGGTACCCCTTACCACAACAAAGGGGTGCAGATCCCCATACATAGTTCGAGCATCTGCCAGAAAAAGGCAACTCCGGTCAAACCCACGTCTTAGTGGCCTTGCAGCTATACGCTTGGTAGACTCTTTCCCTACCATTTTTTTAATTCCTATTAATTCATAAAATCAATGGCTATTTTCAAGACATTTTTACAAATTTGGATATGCAAAAAATATTCAGATTGCAGAACGACACCCAAAAACTTCTAGATTGTACTGCATGAAGAATAAATATATATATATATATATATATATGCTTCTCTTTGATCAGCAAAATGATTTCTGGGGGAGGGTGAAATCCAGGGCATATGCAGAACAAGGAAAGCTAGGCCCCGGAATAACTTATTCTTTTTTTGTATTGACCTTTTGTCACACTATTAGAGAATCTACAATAATATATATATATATATATATATATATATATATATATATATATATATATATATATATATATATATATATATATATATATGAATAACGTCACAGTTTGGGGGTGCAGATTTTAAAATTGATTCTTGCAACATTCATAGAAAAGAACCTCATTAATTATGCCAGTTGGAGGGGTATACTTATTCGGTCACGTTCTTCTGTCTGTCTGTCTGTCTGTCTGTGCAGTATCTCCGAAAGTACTCAATGGATTTTGTGGAGGGTAGGCAGCGGGGTGAACAAGAATTGGTCAAATTTGGGGGCAGCTCCAAAGAATTCTATTCTGATTGAGAGATATTTTACTGTTCTTGTCTTTATACATTCATGTATACGCTCCTACCTGCCCACACGATATCTCCAGAAATTCCCCATGAATTATGATTAAAGTCTGTAGAAGAATGGACAATATGCTACGGAAGAAGTGAATAAATTAGGGGGCGAATCCATGTAAAGTTGCCTCCCCTACGTTGTAGATATATATCCACATAACTTAATATCGTCAAAAGTTCATGTCTGTCCGCATATCTCGAAAAGCTCTGCATATATTCCGATGAAATTCGATAGGAGGTTGGGGAATGAGTTACAGAAGCAATGATTAAATTTTGGAGTGGATCGATACTCAATTAACCACTCTGACAATGACGTTGACTCGCTGAGTACTTTCTAGTTTTTAGTGAAAGGGAAAGAGTTACGAAAGAATGTGATTAAGATTAGTGTCGTCATTATATATCCAGCCCCATCCCAATCACCTCACTGGTCTTGTGTCTAATTGTTATAAAATCTACGACGATGTACATCGAGAAATGGTGCCATGGCACTCCTCTCGGCAGATTTTGAAAAACATTTCTTGTGACATCCATTGAAATAGAAGAAGACCACGTTTTTAACTGTGGCTATTGTTTCAGGAGATAGAAAGGTTAAAGACCTTACTTTTCGGGATCATTTTATCATTATGATTGTTTGCTTTGTTTAACTCTCTTGACGGCTTGAATAGGCCAAGAGAATAATCTTTAAAACACTGATACCGACAAGAAAATGGAGAACATTCCCTCATTAACAAAGTGAATGGTATCCTCAATGTTGATCGAAGCTGATCCACAATGGACTGAATCTTTATCCCATTCACGAAGGAAGGAAAATAAGGTAGTTGTTTGGATAAGGTTCGCAAAAATGGGGAGGTAACTAGCATAGACGCTGTATTCGGTTGTATGTTTGAAAGAGACAGTTTATTTATTATTCACGTGAGTTCGTATGGAGAAATACTGTCTGAAATGACGGGGTAAATTTATTTGATAATGATTTCAACTATATATTTATTTTTGTGTTACGAATAAGAGGAAAAAAGTGATTAATCTTTTTTGTTCATAATTGAGACCCGAACTCTTACCCTAAACCTATCACTAACCCTAAACACAAACCCTAAATAAAACCCCTTAAACTAACGCTAACTACTAATCCTAACACTAACCCTAATCACAAACCCTAAATAAAACCCCTAAAACTAACGCTAACTACTAATCCTAACACTAACCCTAAATCACATCCTTTGTAGTCATCTTTTAAGAAGTTTTCTGTTTTCATTTGTTCCGCAGAGTTACCTCCCTTCTTACGAACCCAATCGAAATAATTACCAAGAATAGACTCTTGATTGATTAAGTCAGACTCGAAACACCGATGACAGATTTTTTTTTTTGATAAAAAGAAAAACAATTCTGTTTAATCACTCAATAAAAACCGTCATGTGACGTTTAGTAGCATGCTGTGTTGTGAGTGATGAATTAAGAATAGGCAAAAAAAGGGGTGATCAATGAATAAGTTACTTCTCTCGCCTTTTGTTGGGCAGTGATCACTAAAAATGTCTGAATATTAAAAAAAAAACAAGCGTGAACGCTGCTGGAGACAAAATAAGGAATCAACTTTGTATGATTTTACATTAAAAATTTAACCCCTCTACTAAAAAAAAACATTTGCAGTGGGGGGCAAAAAAATTTTTTTAAATGTTCCTTCCAGTTATAAAAAGGAGTAAATGTTGAAGTCTTCAGCTTCCTAGCTCAATTGATGTGGCCTATACGTGCAACACATACATAGATATCCATATCATTTGAAAACCGAAGAAACCTATGTGAACTTATTCATTGATCACCCCTTTTTCCAATTTTTTAATTGATCACCCACCTTAAACGCCATGCTGCCTTTTTGCTGTTTTTGTCCACTTCCTTTTCTCCTTATTTGCTTGGTCCAGGATTCGTCCAGTGGCTACAAAAAATATATAATATCCTTTTCTAGTGCATTCCCCCATTGCCCTAAGAGGGGTCCTTTAATCTCCTTGATGCCTTCGTAACAGGTTTTGTGGACTGAGCAATTTTGTGTTTGCCCACATCATCATAGGTGCGTACTAACCACCCTCGTGTCAATGTCTCCTTCGTGGGGAGGTGTGACACTATGGGTGTCGCAGATTCTACCAGCATATAGAATTTACGCTTGCATCGTAAAATATCATCGGTAAAATAATTCAGAGCTCTAATTTAAAGTTGAAATGCAAAATAGATATCACTCCCCAAAAGATGAAAATCATTGAAACACAGAGATCCACGGAAAGAGCAAAGCTAGGGATAATTCTGAATGTAGGAAAAGATCAACATGGATCTGAGTGCGGAAAAGGGTGAAATATATTATACAAATCATTAAACGACAAAAAATGGAGATGGCCTAGACACTTATCAAGAAGATATGACAACAGATGGAGCTAAAGCTTAACCGATTTACGCCTTTGGACAGTAAATGCAGTAGGACAAAACCAGACACGAGATGGAAGATAAAATAGGAAGGTTTTACGGTACGACATGGTAATAGTTAGTGTAATTGCGGTCGTCATGGGATGGGGGGTGTTTGTCTTTATAATGATTGACAAGGTCGCTTTTGCGTATCTTTTTTTTTCTTTTCAGGCTATTTCATGTACACGAGCTCATACACCCAGAATTTCACGCGTTTTCTTTCACTTCCTTTTCCCTATATGAAAACAGCAACCTAAATTGTCAATCAAGGTTTCTCCAGTTTTCAAATTGGTCCGGCTGGCTGTCTATGTATGTATGTACGTATCACATGTACCTGCAGTACCAATTGAGCTAGATAGCTGAAATTTTTCAATATTTACTCCCTATTATGTCGAGAAAAAACTTTTATTTTTTCCTGATTTTTTTCCTCTAAATCCCACCCCGAAATAGGTTTCTTAGAGTGATCTTTCAATTTACTACGTTATTTTATACGTAATTGGTCCCTTAGTCCGTGTTCATATTTGTTTTTCAAAAATTCGGACATTTTCAGTGATCACCACCCAAACGAAAAAGCGAGAGACGTAACGTACTCATTGATCGCCCCTTTTTACCAATTATATTAATAGATCACTCCCAAAACGGCATGCTGCCAAAAGACGTCAGTCACATGACGGTCTCCATCAAGCGACTAACCAGACCCGTTTCATATTTGAACCACAGCAGTCAGGTCTCTTACGCACGTAACTCACGTCATTAAATTTTGTTTTGGCTTTTTGTGTTCACATTTGACATTTGTATAAATTACCCGATAAAAAGGTCACTGATTGTGGTTCTGTTTTCCTGATGCGGTCGCCTGGGGTTTGGTATAAAAAAAAGCATGCGTCGTTGTAAATGAGAGAAGCTATCTGAGACTTGAAGCAAGCTGGAAGCAGCCGATAGATTGGAAGAAAAATTTCGTCATAGGTAAGTCAGGTCTTTACTGTTTTCTGGGATTTTTTTTTTTTTACCTCCGCCGACAAAATTTTGAAGAGGTACACGTATTCCTTTATGTCTGTCTCTTTGTCCTTACAATATCTTAAAAAAATCGAAGATGTCTTCCTATTGGTTTATGAATAATAATAAATCGATTTAAAAGATAAAACTTCAAAGACAAACTAGAAAGCATTCAGGGAGAGCGTACCTCTGCCAAAGGCATTACCAAAAGTAGCTGTGCCAAAAAAATTCATCACTTCCTCAGAAGCCCATTGCCCGAAGTTCTTTCATTGAAATTCTTCGAGAACTTTCTGGGAAATCGTGTGGACAACCATGAACTCTTAGCGATAACAAATGCCGTTGGCATATAATAACGACGTAGGGGAGATAATTGTGGTTTATGGATCAACCCCCAAATGTAACCAACTCTTCTTTTTCTAAACTTTCAACGAAATCATTGAAATTCATAGAGTAGTTTTAGAGATATCTTGTGGACAGGCAGATGGAGAGAAAGACTCGGCTGAATACATATACCTCTCCAACTTCGTTGTCAGAGCTGGATATGATATTAGACTAAATGGCAAAATGAGAGAGGGGATAAAAGCAAGATTGGGTCGAAGAGAATTGTGAAAAAATCTTTACAAGGCAAGAAATACCAGATCACGTACTGAACTCTCTTCTTTTTCTAACTAATTTCAAAAGTATTTCCAACCAGTGTATGAATAATCATATTTTGATTTTGAAGCAAAGACTCCATTGAGAAAATGCGATATCTTGCTACAATTGAAGATTTTCTTAACTTGAGATGTTTTACTGCGGCAAACACTTGTGATCTTATAATGGAATATATTCTGACCAATCGTATGCACCCCGATTGTACGAATTTGGCATATTAGTCAGTACTCAAAGCCTTGCAGTGACGAGTTTGAAGTTGTTTGGATCAGCAGTTTGCGAGGAATCACAGTCAATAATTGAACAACTGTAGCGTTAAAATTTAAATTCATGTAAGAAAACTTCCATTGAAGAACAAATATGGTCAGAATATATTCTATTTATAACATCACTGGCATTTTTCACTGGAAAGCCTAAAAAATATGGTAAATAAGATAATCTAGAAATATCTATATTCTTGATGATAAAGCCGTCAAAATAAAAGCAAAACTTTATGGCCAAGAGCACAGGAAAACTCAGACAAACATAAATAAGATTTTTAAAAAATGGATTGAACACACACCATCTTTGATGGCTCTGGTTATTCAACGTCTAGAATTATCCAGATTATTTTACATGAGTATTATGGAAAGCGGTTCTACGAACCATAAAGTCCTGAGATTGGTTAAAAGAGAATGGGGCAAAAATCAATGCGTTGCAAGGAGTGTCAGGTCTCGTACTAACCCTCTCTTTTTTTTCTGTTTAAAAAATTATTTCCGATCGGTGAATGAATAATCATGATTTGGTTTCAAAGATGAAATTTCATGGTAAAAATGTGATATCTAAACAATTGCAAAAATCTCAGTGTGTGTGTGTGTGTGTGTGTGTGTGTGTGTATGTGTGTGCGTGATGATTACTCGACAACTAGCCATTGTGAGAAGTTGATATTCGCCAGATATATTTGAAAAAAAAAAATGGAATTATCTAAATTTAGATATAAAGTATCTAAGTTGGCAACACGGAATTATCTATATTTAGATACGAAAATCGACATTGGCAACACTGGAATATCGAAATTTAGATTCGAAATATGTAAATTGGAAACACTGATATATTTAAATTTGGATACGAAGTATCTAAATTCAGATACGAAATATCTAAATTGACAAAACAGAAATATCTAGATCTAGGTATACAATATCTAAACTGGCAACACTGAATTATCTAGATTTAGATACGAAACGTCTAAATTGGCAACATGGAGATATCTAAATTTAGATATAAAATATCTAAATTAGCAACAATTATTTGGATTTACACACAAAATATCTAAATTTGCAACACTGAATTATCTAAATTTTGATATAAAACATCTAAATTGGCTCCACTGAAGCATGACTAATATGGCAGTCCACTCCTCACTCTATAAAGTTCAGGCTCTACCGAACATTCACTTCTGGGCTGGGCACTGTCCTAGCTATAGTAAATGGTAAATGTAAAATTATCTTAGTGAAAAGGTTTAATGTTCGCATATTCGAGTTACAGAGTAGGCTGGCTAAGGTTAGGATAGTCAGAACATGCCCAGCCTTATCCCTCCCCCAGACTTGGCCTTGTGTCACATTAATACAAAATCTTTAACAATAGATTACCCGATAAAAAGGTCACTGATTGTGGTTCTAACATTCTAATGCGGTCGCCTGGGGTTTTGTATGAAAATGCATGTGCCGTCGTAAATGAGAGAATTAGTCTCTAGTGAGGAAGAAAAACAACTTAATTGTTATATATATATATATATATATATATATATATATATATATATATATATATATATATATATATATATATATATATATATATATATATATCAGAAACTATCAACCAAAACTGGTTTCTTCAGTTAGTCTGACTGGTTGGCTACGCAGGTATGTATCATGCGTACATCATCATCATCATCATCATCAGTCTTTAAATGTCCGTTGTTGGACAAAGACCTTCCCCAGGATTCACCACAAATCTCCATCGTGGACGCCTCAGAGCCAGTATTTCCTGAATTTGTCTAGTTCATCTCTCCATCTTGTGTTCTGTTGGCCACGGTTTCTTATGTTATCTCTGGGGATCCATGTTGTGAGACGTGATGTCCATCGGTTGTCTGTCATTCTTGCAAAATGGCCTGCTCATTGCCATTTAAGTTTTTTAATAGTTTCTATGATGTCATGGAAACCCGTTTTCTTCCTTATATACTGTACTGTCTTGTGATCTCTCCATGATTCTCTCATGCGCACGTTGCATACTTCTCAGTTTGTAGGTCTGTCTCTTGGTTAGGTTCTGTGTTTCAGCTCCATAAGTGACTATCAGGAGAATGCATAGGTTGTATACTCTTCTTTTTAGGATTATTGGGATCATCTGGTTTTTGAAAGTTCAGCTTGCTCTGCTGAAGGCTTGTCATCCCAAAGTGATTCTTCGCTTGATTTCCTCCTCTTTTGAGGGTCTCATGGAGATTCGTTGTCCAAGGTAGAGTTAGTGGTCTACCTTTTGGAACCAGAGGGCTTACAATTTCAAGTTTTCTGATCGATCTCTACCTCCCAATTAGGTTTTTAGTGAGAGTACAATTTGCAATGTAAGTTTTTGATTAAATTGGTATCTTAATGTGCGGTAATATTCACGCTTGTTTTGGCTTTTGTTTCTTGTTTTTGTTTTGGGTTTTTTTTGTTGTTTTTTTTGAAAATTCAGACATTTTAGTGATCAATGCCCTTAAAAAGTGAGAGAAGCAACTTATTCCTTGATCATCCCTTTTTTTCTATTGTTTAATTGATCAGCCCTAACATGACATGCTGCCAAAAGACGTTGGTCATGCGACCACTTCTACCGAGTGACTAACCAGATCTGTCTCTTCTTTCTTCTATGGAAATGAGGTATAACAAAAGATTTGCTGATTTATGGATTTGGGACATTTGCAGTCTCTGCAAGTCATAGATTTCGCGAACACAAGTGAAATAATCATTTCTGCGCTAATGCTAAAGGTGTATTCTGTGTCAGCATGTTTATACAGTAATTTGAAAGTTTACCGCAAGGAATTGTTAACTAAAATACTTATGTTCAGTTAGTATTAAATTTGAAACTATAAAAAAAAAAAAAAGCTTAAATGGTTGTCCTTGGGCTTTATTTTCATTAGATTGCATAAAGTGGTTTGGGGTCATAATCCTGAATGGAGAAAAAATCTGATACAAAAATTGTTTTCTTCTATTACATAGAAACTGGGTTAATCGTTCGATCTCTATTGAAATGCTATAAAGTTAAATAAAGGAGAGCTCTCACGCTAGAAAAATATTTCCACATTTTTTTTTTTTACCAAGTAACTTTTCCGAATACAATTCATTTATCAGGGAATAAACACCAGAAGTTTTATCAAGTAAAATAAGTTCTTTTTCGTAAAATACTTGTAACATAATGGTATACAAAGAGTGTATATCCAAAGTGCTGTAGTATCAGGAAAATCTTATTGGAATGTAACGAACAACAAAGCCATTATCAGATAGGATAAAAAATATATTGATTATTCATTTGGAATGATTGAATAAATTACAAAATAATTACAAATCATTCATAATAAAAGACATACTTGATAGGATAAAGTACCATCATCAGCCGTCCCCAATATTCGCCAAACCTGTCTATAACAGCACTTGCAGAGCCAAATTGATTATTTATTTCAAATTATTAACACATTACCTGCGATATGATTCCATATCATCCAAACAAAATAATTAGCTATGTGTATTTGTCGTCTGTTACGCTTATGTCATCAGTGACGTCTTGTGACGTAAGTTAGAAGAAATAGAATTTTATCCCTCGTGAAACTTGATTAATTGTATCTCTACAAAATTTCACTTTTCGGTTAGTTTAATACTCAGGAAATATTGAACATAAGCAATAAAAAGACTGTGCAACATAATGTTTTTGATGTTTACAAAACAAAGTACAGCATAATTTCTTAAATTATGGCCATAGTTTTTTTACAATAAGGGTAAACTAGATTATGATAAAAACGATAATCTAAGAGAGATCATTCTGAAAGCAATTTTGTTAAGTAGCATCACTTCGTGTCAAAGACTGACTGATACCTTGCAAATCATATTATGGATTTAAAGTGACTTCTAAAAAGGATGGGTCTTTCCTGTTATATAAGTTTTAATTCTTCAATTTGAACATAACGATTCCTGTACTCCTAGGCCGTACTTGGAAGTGGATCCTATCTGTACAATGATTTTTTATATTGAGTGGATATTGCACCCTGTAAATGTATATGTTCTGACTGGTCAAGAGTAGGGGGTTTGAAAGTTCAATTCTAGAGAAATCGAATTACCATTGAAGAAATATCTGTATGTGTCTGTGTGCGTACAGACAATGCAGTTCCTCCGCAACTAGACATTGTATGAAGTCACCATTCGCTTGATGTATTAGTCAGCACACAAGATAGCGATTTGAGTGTGATGTCTTTTTGGATCAGCGGTTCTAGAGAAATCTAATGCGCTGCAATTACTTGATAACTGTGCAGTGTCGAATTTAAAGGGGTTTTTTATCAGCGGTTCTCGAAAAATCTTATGAAAATAAATTAAGAAATAATGAAATAAATTTTTCTTCTATAAATTATCCCCTTTGACTTACACTCTTTAGAATTATCTACATTTAGATGAGAGATATCTGAATTTGCAACACTGGAGAGACGTATCCAAAATACTTTGAAGCCATAATTTCGAATGACGAAGGGAAAATTATTTCTCATGACGATTATAGCAATCTTCATCTTACACCATAAAATCCAGTCCCTACCAAACATGCCACTTTGGAATAGGCACTGGGCTAGTTATAGTAAATGTCAAATATGGAATTATTCTTAGTGAAGTGGTGATAAAGTTAGCATATTAATTCCTGGGGCAGGCTGGCTAAATTCAGGATGGTCAGCATCTGCCTAGCCTTATCCCTCCCCAGTATTGGCCTTGTGTCACATTGTTACAGAATCTACGATAGTAGATTACCCGATAAAAAGGTCACTGATTGTGGTTCGAACATTCTAACGCTGTCGCCTCGGGATTTGTACACAGATACACGCAACGTCGTGAAAGAAGAGAATCGAACGTGATTGTTGCAGCTTGGTCGGATTTTAGTCGAGAGATTGTAAGGAAAAATTCCAAAATTGTTATTATGTCTCCATCTTTTCCACTTCTTCGAAACGGTCAACCAAAACTGTAGCTAGAACTATCAACATAGGTTTCTTCAGTTTTTAAGCTTGTCTGGCTTGGCTTAGCTGGTTGGCTATGTATGTATGTATGTATCACGCGTATTGGCTTCACCAGCAGAGCTGGAGAGATGGAAAAAATTAAATATCTACTTCTCATAATGTCTGGGAAAAAAAGATTTTTTTTGTTGTTTTTTTTTACATACACATACATACACATGCGTACACACACACACACGCACACACACACACACACACACACATGCAGTTGTGTCCGGCAGCATTCAATATTGTTTCTTGAAAATTCAAGATTTTTAGTGAAAACTTCCAAACAAAGGTAGAGAGAAGTAATTTATTCATTGCTCACCCTTTTTTTTTCAATTTTTTTGATTGATCACCCCTAACACAACATGCAGCTAAGAGATGCTGTTCATACGATGGTTTCTCTTGAGTGACTAACCAGACCCGTCTTTTCTTCTTTTTTTTTCTATAGAAATGAGGCCTAACAAAAGGTATTCTGATTTATAGATTTGGTACATTCCCAAACTTTGTAAAACATAGATTTTACGAACACTTGTAAAATACTCGTTTCTCTGCTAATGGTAAAGGTGTTATTTGTGTCAGCATGTTTACACAGTAATTCAAAAGGT
Organism: Thysanoteuthis rhombus; assembly: GCA_963457665.1. Classification (NCBI taxonomy): domain Eukaryota; kingdom Metazoa; phylum Mollusca; class Cephalopoda; order Oegopsida; family Thysanoteuthidae; genus Thysanoteuthis; species Thysanoteuthis major. The sequence continues at coordinate 10,115,536 of OY735230.1, read as the reverse complement.
TTAACGTATTCAAAGTATTGTTGACTAAAATGTTTGTGTTCAGTTTGTATTAAACTTGAAACAACTAAAAAGCTAAGGCGGACACTTGTTGGCGATATTGTGATTAGATTGCATAAATGCCGTGGGGAGAAGAATCTGATGATAAATACTATGATACCTTTGGCTTTACTAAAGGTATACACAGTGGTTGGAAACCCAAAACACTTAAGTATCTGAAAAAATCACATGGGATTGTGAAGGACAAAATAAGATACTCGATAGGATGAAGTACCATCAACAGCCTTCCCCAAGATTCACCGAACCTATCTGTCACAGCAGTTGCAGAGCCAAATTGAACATTTATTTCAAATTATTTAACGCATTACCTGCAAAATGATTCAAAATCATCCACACATAATAATTAGCTATGTGCATTTGTCGTCTGTCACGCTAACATCATCAGCGACGTCTTGTGATGTAAGTTAGAAGAAATAGAATTTTATCTTTCGTTAAACTGGATAAATTGTATCACTGTGGAATTTCACCTTAGGTTAGTATAATATTCAGGAAATATTGAACATAAGCAATAAAAAGAGCGTGCAACATGATGTTTTTGATGTTTACAAAATAAAGTACAGTACAATTGCAAAATTACTTTAATCATAACCATCGTTTTGGGGGGGTGACAATAAGGATAAACTAGTTTATAATAAAAACAATACTAATCTAAGAGAGATTACTTTGAAAGCAATTTTGTTAAGTAGCATCTCTTAGAGACAAAGACTGACTGATACCTTGCAAATCATATTATGGATTTAAAGTGACTCCTAAAAAGGATGGGTCTTTCCTGTTATATAAGTTTTAATTCTTCAAGATGAACGTCCCTAAATGTCAAAGACAGTCTGATACCTAGCAAATTATATTATGAATTCAAAGTGACACCTAAGAAGAAAGAATCTTTCTCTGGTACGAGTTTTAATTCTTTGAGCAGTATTTGATATCTGTACTAAGATTTTTATATTGAGTGGGTATTGCACGCTGCACACGTATATGATATAACTGCCCAGGAATCGAAGGTTTGAAAGTCGATTTAAGTAATAATGTATATATCAAAATATATAGCCTAGACTTATAATCAGCACAGAGATTATGATTCAATACTTTCTGGGTTATCTTAACTGTTTTTAGTCCCACGTTTAACAGGTTTGGTTAGTCAAAAAAAAGCTGAAAGTGGTGATCAATGAATAAGTTGTTTCTCTCACATTTTTTTGGCCTGTGATCTGTAAAAAAAAAGCTGACACTTGAAAAAAAAACGAGCGTGAATTCTGCTTGACTCAAAATAAGAGATCAATTTAGCATATAAGCGTTGCAAATTGAACCATTAAACATCTATAGGGGATTTTAAAAATACCTGGGTTTTTTTTCTAGACATAATAAATGTTCAAATTTTCAGTCTCCTGGCTCCCTGTACGTGTGATACATGCGTAGCTTAACGGGGATATAGACTGACCAACTTGAAAACTCGAGACACCTATGTTGACAATTATGGTGACAGTTTTGGTTGACTGTTTCTCCTTTGACTGAGCTATGTTTTCAGACTACCCTGCTTTAATGTGTACTTGAATCAATTTTCATAAATCTATCTATCTATCTATCTCCAGACGATGGAACCAGGTGTTGGGGGGAATTTTGAACTGCTCTCCCAAAGATGAGCTTTTGTTCAGTACGGGGGCTATTTCCGGCTTATGGAGGATTATGTCGAATCCCAAGAATCAATATGAACTGAAAAAGACACAACCCCACCCACGAGGGGTACAGATGGGTTAGGGACAGGTTATCTAGAGAGAAGAGCATAGAGTGCCCAATTTGGGGGTCTAAAAGTGCACTCCCAGTAATAAGTTATTTTTGTATTTGGTTTTCCCAGTGCTGCGGCAAAGGGTATCAGCCATCCAGAATCGAGCTCACAAGGCAGGCATCCCCTTCTTTTCAACACACCCTCATTATTCTCCCTGGGGTTGCTAGTTCCCATCAAATCACAGAAAACTTATTGATCCAGTAAAATGTAATTTCACCTCTAACAAAAATCTCAACGGATTGTGTGTCCTCAATATGGTCTGAATGACAAAAATTTCACAGAAATCGTATGAAGGGAAAATCCTGTCACGATGTCACATTCAGACTCACTGCCTTACAATTTAGCAAGTGCAATTTTGGTTTTTATTTTGATTGGGCTCTCCTCTAATAACAAAGCAAACGTTGAATGTAAAACAGCAGACTTGGAATCGGTAACTTTGAATTATTTTTTTTCAGCTGCATGAAGAATTCTTTTTTAATATGGTTGACCTGTATAGTTTATCCCAAATCGAAACCGGACTATGAACGACCTTTCATTTTAATAATGATTTGTAAGGGACGGAATGTTAGACTTGTTCTCCTGACTATTGATTGCAGCTTTCCAGAGAGACGTACATCCAAAAAACATCAAACTTGATACTGCACTTCATTAGATCCTGGACAGTACACCTATCGAATTTTAACTTGATATGGTGCCTGGTTCTCGAGATATATTATTGTAACTAGGGCGGACTGTGAACAAATTAAGGATACAAAATCCGTGTTTTTTCGTTCTCTTTGTTGCAATTTCTGTTAGGGTTCACCTTCATTTTTGTGTTAAATCCTCGGACTATAAGCGGCCATTTTGTGAAAATTCAAGATATTTATAAGATCTTCCTTTACGTTTTGAAATCTGAAGCTGGTGCAGTATTTAGAACACATGTAAGGAGAAATTTTTATGATTACAACTAGCAGGCTTCTGGAATGAGCTCTACCTCAATCTTGAACCGTCGCCGATATCGATGATGTCACTTGGAATGCCATCGATTTTGATGTAGCAACCAGTTCATACTAATTCTGAACCTACCCATAACAAGGCGAACGTCGTCAATGCCTTCATTCTGTACCCCCAAGAACTACGGGTTCATTTCGTACAGATCTTTTTAGTGTTTATCTGTTCAAATCAAGGAAGGTGCTCTTTTAGGGTCTTTCTCCGCCGACCAATTTGAAAAGTGTTCTGATGTGCCTTTTAACTTGTAGCTTTATTAATGAAGTGCTTTGATGTTTTTCAGAAATGGTTCCGACAAGATTTTTCTGCATCGCGTCTTTTATTTGCACAGTGTGGTGTAAGTATACGAACAATATTTCAATACGCTGATCAATGATTAACGTAAATTATTGCGTTTAGATTGGCTTTGATATTTTTATATCAGAAGAAGTAAATAACCGTTGCTTTCCTAACGGTATACGTACACTGTAAAAAGTGTTATGCAGTAAAACTTTCAGAAAATTACTCTAATTTGCTGAGCATACATTTATTACTTTATCTCAAAGTACTATTCATCATATTTAATCAGAAATTTACTTTGAGACTAAGTAATGAATATAGGATAACAATTTTTTTTCGACAAAGTTCAAGTTGGTCCAAAAAAACAATTTTTTCAGTGTGAAGCTGTGTTCTGTGTCAGTGTGTTCACACAGCATTTTGAAAAATTACTCTCTCACCTTTCTTCTTGTCTTGGCGGCCGTGTCCAGTCCCTCTCCTTCAGCAAATATCTGTATGTTTCAGTGATATCCTTTAGCGTATCCCCACTTTTGGTGCATTTCTCATGGTTCGATCCCATTCTCAGAAGCTCTCCTCTACTCTTCACCCCTTTTAATGTGATTTTTCTATTCTTAAAGTGTGACAGACGGACGAACAGACAGACACGTTGCAAAATAAAACAGGTTTAATTAATCACTCAATAAAAATCCTCACGTGAGCAGCGACTTTTGGCAACGACATCAATTAAAACAATTGAGAATAGGCAGATCAATTAATGTTACTTCTCTTACCTTTTGTTGGGCAGTGCTCGCTAAGAAAAGTCTGATTTTTTTTAAAATTAGCGTGAATATTGCAAGAGACAAACTGAGTGATCAATTTAGTATAAACTTACATTGTAAATTGAAACCCCCAAAAGTTTTAGTGGAGGGATTTGATGTAAAATGTTAGTTTATTCTAAATCGATCACTCAGTTTGTCTCTTGCAGCATTCATTAAAACATTAGGGGGTCAATTTACAATATAAGTTTATAATAAATTGGTCACCCAGTTTGTCTCTTGCAGCATTCACAAAAACTTGTTCGGGGAAGTTCAATTTACAATGTTAATTCATACTAAACTGATCACTCAGTTTGCCTCTTGCAGCAGTCACGCTAATCTAAAAGATCGTTTCTTTTGGGCATAGTAAGGAGTGAATGTTCGAATTTTCAACCCTCTGGCTCCATTGGTACGGCCTGTGCGTATGATACGCAGCCAGCTAGACAGACAGACAGACAGGTAGACCAATAGACAGACAGACCGAATTAGAAAAAAAGGAAAAAACCTGTGTTCGCAGTGTTTGCGATAGATTTGCTTGGCGGTTTCTGAAAAACACCTTGAGTACAATAGTGTAACTCAACTACCGTCCATTCGATTAACTAAAACGTGATTGATGCATCAGCTTTAGGCTACGAAGAGAACATCTAATAAATATTCACTATTTTCAACAGAATACAACGGAAAAATATGATTTCACTGGTCAATAAGATTGAACTTTTTCTTCTCATCAAGGTTGCAGTACAACTTTTTAGACAATTGTTTTTTTCTCACACAGATTATGAATTCGGATTCTTGCACGTCTCATTTTTCATTTTTCTGCGGTCACTTTCTGTTACCAGTTCTGTCATATATGAGGCAATAAAGGCGAAGGTTGAATGAAAACAAGATTTGTATCAGTGAGAACTTTTCAATGCAGGAACCAAAATTAATGTGTATAAGATATACAAAGAGGATACTATAGAGAAAATCAAGCTAAAAACGTTGAGTTTTGATCACCCAATGGTACGCCAAGTTTCCATCTCATCATGAAAACCACACGTGATACACGAAGACAGATGACATTTTCGGAATCAGTACCCAAAACTACGCATGACCAATGAAAATTTATTGTTGACCAGTGTTTTTTCTTTCAAGACTTCATAGCCAGTTACAATGAAATTTCTGAAGTACTCTAGTAATTTCGTGACCAATCTTTCAGATAAAATCTAATTTAGATACGTAGCGAGTTGACAAATCACAATTTGATAAACACGTGTAATTTACTAAACACACCCTATATTGAGTAGGATGAGCGGTTTACTGTGCGGAGAGCGGGGTCGGCGTGCTGAGTTCAAACTCCAGCTGAGGTAGTATTTACTCCACACTAATAAAAGGCACGAATTCACCCTTGTGAAAGGCATGAATTTACTTTCTCCACCCTAGCCAACTGGTTATGGACCAGTGTGGCAGTATAAGGCCCATACATTCATGTTTTACACTTACTTGGGAGAAAACCTATGCCCCACGACCAACCTTTTAAAGAAAGCCTGATGAAAAATAATATGGCTTAGACTATATGATATGTAGGAATGTACATATCATACAGTATGACCCTATTTTATCGGCTGTGGGAAATCGATACTAAGTTCAAGACTTATCGGTCGATTGTAGTCAAACTAGCTTTAATTTGGACTATACAATGATAGACTTTGTCTGTTATGTTACAATTCAGTGTGGTGCAGGAACTCCAGTGATATGTTGGCCATAACAAGTCGAATTCACTCCCATGGTTGGTCCAGAGTTTGTGGTTTGGTGTGGTACATCTCCTTCTTCACCCACCTCCACAGGAAGAAGTCACTGGGCGTAAGGTCGGGGCTTCACATAGGCCATTCAATTCTGATAGCGAGTTAGTTCTCACTGACACCGTACATTCACTTGAAAACCACATTCCGGATATCAGTTCTTACGAAAGGTATAAAATTCTGTCTGAGTGCTGAAATGGATCCACCAGCTGGGCCCTTGGGCTCCCTCTGGCCTTTACCCTCTACCTCACCCTTTGTTGAAAGTAATAAAGTGGTGTTAAGTCATGGCAATTAAATTATATCACTGCACTGTGTATAATGTACCACGTGTATGATATACTGTCCGTAAAGAAACCGAACTTTCAAATCAGCTCACGAATGGGGTGTTTCAGAGCTTTCATTACTAGAATATTATGTAGCAGAGATCTTGACCTTTTATGAGGAGAAAAAAACTTCATCAAGTCACGTCCGTTATTTTGTGAGCTACACGTGCCACAGTGAACGAGTGTCTAGTGAACTTGGCTCTTTCTTTTTCCTCCAATTTGAAAAAACGAAACATCTTGAAGAGTGACATATTCGCGTGAAATTTCGTTTCAAATGGGGGGAAACACTTCTTCTGATCTTGCAACGGGAGTGGTTTCTCCCAAGATGTGTTTTCAAAATTTCGTTTTCTTTGTGGACAGACCTCGTGTATATATATATACAAAAGTACCGAAGTATCACCCAAAATACTCTTGCGTACGCTCAATTAGACTATTTTCTGTTCACTCAATTAACCCATTTTTTCTACTCTCTGGACTCCTTCCTTTCCGAGTCCCTAGGTAAACCCGCCGCTACATGAACGTAAGAAAAGTGGCTTTTGAGGAACGACTTGTGCGGAAGAGAAAGAGACAAAAATTACTTTAAATGTCTTCCTTAGCAAAGAAAAGAAAGTGGCGGGGGGGGGGGGGTGAACAAAAAAAAGAAAGCTTTTAGATTTGTTCTTATTTGTCGTTTTTATTTGTTTTTATTTTGTTACGATTTCAGGTTTAGCAGGATTTCAAAACTTGTCACTAGACCACTTATCTAGACGCGTTTTTTGAATTGTTTTTTTTTGTTTCGTTTTTTTTTTTTGAGAAGCTGTATTTTTTTTCTCTGTCTTGGAAGTAAACATTTCCCAAAAACTATGTGCACGTGTGTCTGTGTATACTTATAGATAAAGATATATTATGAGGATGTGTATGCACATACCTGTCATAAACACGCACACGCACATACATATATTATATATATATATATATATATATATATATATATATATATATATATATATATATATATATATATATATATATATATATAATCAAAAATGACGGAAGAGGAGCATCTTTCTGATTTTTAACTATCTTTCCTTGTTTTCATACTAGTGAATGGACATTTGGTTTCAATGTAATTAGATATCTGAATGCATCAAAACCAGAGATCCGCTCACTGGCATAGAAACAAAAGAGTGGTAAAGAAATTAACAATATTCACCTTATCGCTCATTCTTAATTAAATTTTAATTAAATTAAATTATATATATATATACATATATATATATATATATATATTTACTATATATATATATATATATATATATATATATATATATATATATATATATATATAACATGAGTAACCCATGTTATAACTGCTCTACATAAAGTATCGAAGACTATTTTAGATAAATATCAATTCAATGCATGTACATGCGTTCGTCGTACATTTATCATTGTTATCTGATATATATATATATATATATATATATATATATATATATATATATATATATATATATATATATATGTGTGTGTGTGTGTGTGTGTGTGTGTGTGTGTGAGTGTGTGAGTGTGTATGTGCGTGTTTAAGAAATGGACATATTTGGTCGGATAGAATGAATTATGAATCGTATTACATTATAGGGAAACTTATTTGGAATGATCTGTTGTTAAACGGTCAATATATCATTCAATTCAGACAACGTAAATAGAATAAACAATTGAAGAAAATGGGTCTACTGTAGGAATCGTACCTGCTACTGATAGGGTAACCGCTTCAACGTAGTGATGCACTTACTATTGTGCTTAATAGCCCGCCTGTAATGCAAAGGCCAAATAAGTGCTCTCAACCCAAATTAACATACCGTTTATTCTCGTTCTTCTTCGTCTCTTTTAATTTAGCTCATCAGTGTATCGTGAGTTCAAATCACGATAGAGGAATGTGGATGCTACACATCAGTTTACATCCCTGATTTTGGTAAGGATTGTTCATGCTGTTCTTGTTGCAGTAGGGAAAATAAAGTCTACTCCAGTTCGGGACTTTGACAATAAAGAGAGAGAACGAAAAAAGAAGAGGGGGGCACTAAGACAGAGATTACGTAAAAGACTTTGGTTAGACTTTGCATTAAGCCATGAGAACGGTTTTTATATCTCTTGGGATTATGAGACGACATTTGAAATCATGCCACTAGCAATGGCATCACTAAGCCTTTGTGGATCGATTCAATACGCCTTCATTCAATTCCCGGTATGATGCGGGGAACTCTTTATTAGGGCTAATTTCGCAGTGCACTCAGCAGCTAATTGAGTACAATCTAAGCTGCATGATTAGGGTGGAGATATCCATTCAATGGACTTGCATCCTATAAAGGAAGAGGTGGTCATAAAAACTTGTAGGTATGAAATCCTGAAACATGCAACAGACACCGGAACTTCGTCATCGAACACTTCTACTCCATTTTGGAGTTGTCTCTCAAGAGACAGGACACATTAATCCTTACCTTTACGTCTCTATCAATTAAGAAAGAAACTCGTTCTTTATCAGACTCCTGAGTTCTGATTTTACTTTCGTATGTAACAATGACAGATGACAATGACTGGACCAAATATCAGTGACGCCATGCACGAATAACAATTTCAAAGTGACATACGCTAAAAGGGGTGACGAATTCATCCCCACTCCTAAATCCCAACTCAGGTCGACTTGTTTTGCTAAAGTTAATTTATTCCATTTACAGAGACTACTAATGAAGGAGTTGAAATGGGACACGAAGTTTTAGAATAATATTGTATGGAGATGAATTCTGTTTTGTTTACCTTATAGATGTTTGGTGAAGCAAGGGAGTTTGACTTTCCAACGCACTTTGGTGCCTTTTCGCTAATTAAAAATAAACGATTGCACTTGTTGTAACCGAATAGTATCAAGGTCATACATCGGTCACCGAATTGTTCAATATCTCGAAAACAATTAAAAATAGAAGCATACAGTTTTCCCCATTCGATAACATGTGTTTTGAAGATTCATTTATAAAATGACCCGACCTGACCCGATCTGACTCGGTACGGTCCATCCAGATCTGTTCCCCATCACGTCTTTCGAAGTTTGATAACTCACAAGCTACTGAAGATAGAAATAGATTTATTACGTATGCAGCGAGTGCAGAGATTTTTAGTTGCTGGGGAATTGCGGTAGATTTCTTTTCCATTTTTAGAGTATATCGGGAACGGATACAGACTTTCTGAGTATGTTTTTCCCTAAACGATGGAACATCAAAGAATAAGTAAAAAATAGATAAAGATACCTCAGTATAAAGTGAGAATAGAATTCTCCTTTGTTTACACGATGAATGTAAACAAGAATTAAGCCTACCAGAATTACAACTTTTATTGATGGATTCATTTTCAATAACTCTGCTCATGTATATTGACAGTTAATCATATTCAATCAACTCTTGTGTACATTCATTTTGTAAGCGAGGGAGCATTATATTCTCACTTATACTAACGATATCCTTTTCTTAGCATTAGTCTTCTATTTCTGTCGCTTGACACAGACTGACCAAAACATTCACCAGATTTTAATTTTTTCTGATAGATTCTAAGATGTGTCCGTCTCCAGTTTTTTTTTTTCGGGGGGGGGTCTCTCAAATATACTGTGCTGTCTTGTGATCTCTACATGTGATGTTGAGCATGATTCTCCTCTGTGCACGCTGCATAGTTTTCAATTTCCTAGTTAGGTTCCATGTTTCTGCTCCATGGCTGCCTATCCGCTGGATATATTGGTTGAATCCCTTTCTTTTTAGGACTAATGAGATTTTCTTATTCTTGAAAGTTGAGCTTGCACTACCGAAATCTTGCCATTCTAGAATGATTGTTCGCTTGATTTCTTCTTCTTTCAAGATATTCATGAATATTCGTTGTCCTACGTAGATGTAGTGGTCTACTTTCTTCAGCTCTGCGTTTTCAACCCTGATTATTGTGTCTTTTGTCCTCAACATGTCCTTTGTACGTGACGTTTGTTTTACTGAAGTTTATGTGGAGACCAACTTGTTTCCTTCACTCGGTGCAGTTAGAGGCCATGATGTTTCTCAGCAAAAAGGATGGTGTCGTCAGCAAACCCATTTTCTTGTTACTCGTTTTTATCCTGATCTATCATACTTCATTTACAACTGTTGTAGTGTTAGAGGTATCATCATTACTTCGTTATCACATCTATCATTGCAATACACGATAAATTTGGTGCCCGCGTTATCATTGTATTGACAAGGAAATATCGGCAAGAAGGAATGCCGGTGGCGTGGATTTATCTAAGGTGGGTCTCAACTTGTCACTGAGTGACCCACACACTTTGATCTTGGAACCATCCCCTGCGGCATACGTGTTATGGGATAAGTGATGCGAGTGTAATGGACTGTCGTTGACTTTGGGGTGGTCTTGAGTCACACTATTTTAGTCAGTTCATCTGGCATTGTACCCTTCCGCCTCTGCAGCCGTTGGAAATCACGATAGCGAGAGTCCTTCCCTCGTCTGCTTCGCTATTGGTTTTGACGTTATATATATATATATATATATATATGTGTGTGTGTGTGTGTGTGTGTGTGCGTGCACGCTCACCCGTGTTTGTATACGCACATGAGTGTATAAATCTAGATGTGTTCAGTCGGTATAGATTTGTAAATGTTATCTACACTTTCGTTGCGAACAGACGAGCTTTTTATGAATAAAATTTAATGTCATCTCTCTCTCTCTCTCTCTCTATATATATATATATATATATATATATATATATATATATATATATATATATATATATCGGTAGAATTAATTTTAAGAAACCTTATGGTCCCCAGGGTAGGGATCAGAGCTAATCCCTGATGCCTGTAGTGTGCCAAAAGGCTAAGCCTGGGAAACTAGACAATATTTGTTTCTATGACTATACACATATGTGAAGCCCCATAACTTGGGCCTGTGACGAAATTGCCTTCTTCCAGGCCAAATAGATATCTATGATTTTCTAGAAATTTTGAGAACCTTCTTTTGGTGTAACTTGGGTTGGAGAAATTTTAAAAGTTGCCATTTTGTCATTAAAACAGTAAGTGCGCTGTACATACTGTATTTTCTCCACGTTTTAAAGACGCCGAGAGGGACAAGCATCACTAAAAAGGAAAAGACGAACTTGCTTATTATACGGAGAACGTCAGTGTCAGTGCTATTTAGCAGATATTGGACAGATCTAGGACGGCCATTGTCAATGTTCCGAAGAATTCAGATCAGTATAGCACTCAGAAACGACCAGGAAGGCAAACCAAATTTACTGTCGACACCTTCTTCGAGGGAAATTGGAAAGTTTATTGTGCTCTACATGCAACGTGCACATGAAAGAATAATGGTGGGCCTCACATGGAGAGACCACAAAACAGCACAGTACATCCGGGAAAAGACAAGAGTTAGAGACATCATAGAACACATGCGCAACCGAGGCCGGCAAAATATTAGATGGAGAGACGAGCTAGACAAGTTCAAGAAGTACTGGCTCCGTGACGCCCATGATAGAGAAGTGTGGCAAATCCTGGGGAAGGTCTATGTCCAACGACGGACGCTAAAAGACTGATGATGATGATGATGATGATGATGATGATGATGATGATGATGATATTGTATCCGAAATAAAATTGATCTCAATGTCACTGCAAGTTCTCTTTGAATCTGGTAAGCAAGTTTTCGGTCCAAAATGATGGTTCTCGCTTTGACTGGTGTTCCCAAGAGAAAGTGCGTTGAATGGACCGAGAAAAAGGTGTCCTGGGTCAAGGAACAATGGAAGCAGGCAGGGTTCTCCGGCGAGAGGGATTTCAATTTAGATGGGCCCGATGGGATGCGATGATATTGTCCCGATCTGAGGGGAGAGAAGAAAGCCTTTTCCAGACATTCATATGGAGAGGGACCTGTCATTGGGAGTTTTTCTCCGTCAAAGGTCAAGCTGTATTGGTAGCGGGGGAAATAAAGCAAAATTCTTAGCGATATTTAGATCGTTAAAGAAGAGTTTTATCTCATCTACCAACTGGAGAACACAGTCATTAACAATTGTGAATATACATTATATATAGATAAGCCCATAAGTTAAGTTAGTAAGGCATCCATCCGCTTTTACAATCGAGGGATTTTGTTTTGGGGGGGTTGGGGGGGGGGTGTTTTTGTTTTTTGGGGCCCGGTGAATCTTCACCAGAACCTCGTTAACCGTACTTTTCGGGAACACGTTCCTTATTCTTTGTCAGCCTTTGTCAGCCTTTGTCGGGACGAGAGGTTGGACTTTTCCGATCTTGCTAATTTGCCTGTAACTGGGGTATTAGTTCGTATTGAATACGGATTGTCTCAACCGGAGTTTGAACTGCCGCTTCCGTTTTCAAGGCTGCTAACCACTTGGCCAACAGCACTTCTTGAGTGCATGAACACAGTTTACAAATCAATCATGGCTGGCATGATAATTATATGTTTATTAGCTCTTTCGTCGAATGACTTATCGCTGATACACAAACAGACGACATCAGTTTCGCCACGCTGCCGATTCATAGACAACGTTTTTTTTTACGAAGTGATGTTTTCTCAACTTGGCTTTTTGCCGACTGCCGTTTCATTGAATACTTTTTCGCACCATTTAGAGTTTGGAAAACGAAGAAAGGAAAACAAGTGAAATTTCTGAAAAATAATTCTGTTTTGAATCTTAAATAACAACATTGGAAGAACAGGGTAATAAAACATATCATAAAATGATTTTTTGCAGATAGTCAGAGGGATAATATAGCAGATATCGACACCCTATTTTTCAAAAGTAATTAAAACTGTAAGAAAAATAGTTTTGGTTTTTTTTCTTGGTTTCGCTGGAAAGGAAAAAACCTAAATTTCAATCAAAAGAAACGAAATATTAGTTTTCATTGATAATTAAATAGAATATCGCAATGTTTCGAAGTAACTTCTTATTTACTTTTATTATCGGCAACATTCAACATAAAAACGCTGTAGTTTAGTTATTTGAGAAGTTAGCAAATAGAAGTTTTGTATGCGAGTTTTCTTTCTCGTCAGGCGACTATTTCCCGTCGAAAAAATTCTTCTATCGTTCCTATAAGTTATATATTTCTATGTTTGTCAATAACAATAAAAAATAACTTCTTCGACGGGTGCGTTTCTCCTCATCAACAAAAAAATTGATGAACTGTTCTGCCAAGAAAGTTTAATGAGAAATCTTTCAAAAATAAAGTAGGCCTCTGGAAATTGATTCTAAGAAAATTAGTTAATTTAATGATTGATTGATTGGGTTTTTTAAAAAAAACTTGGAATGTATTGAAAATTATGTCTGTTAAAGCAGAGTTGTCTGCAGTACATATTCCTAATTTGAAACATAAATGTTTTACATCTTAATCTATATCATTTTGGTTGTATGTTTAGATGTTAGGCACTGATTACAGGTGTTGGATGTAAAGTTGGATTTTTCAAAATGAGACTCAAGTATTTCAAGATTATTTTGGCAAAATCCTGATATATTTTATATGAATTTAGTCTTTTTAGTTTGACCCACCCAAAATTTCGTTTGGCTATAAATGGCTAACTTTGACTATAAAAATAGTGAGCCCCAATTTCTGGACAATATTTTGTGTTGTTTTTTTGTTTGTTTGTTTTCTGTACTAAAACTAGAAACTAACATATTGTTTCGTTTTTTTTTGTTTTTTTCTTGTTTTTTTCTTTTTAGTTTTTTCAAGGAGGATTAGAGTTAGGTTTTGGTCGCTTTTTAAAATGAAAATCTTCTATAATTTAAGTCATTACCTGACCCCGACCAATATGTCGTCACACAACCATGAACCGAGTCGTTCACTTTCAAACCCTTCCCCCCAAAAACACAATATGTTGTCTGTGCTGAGTTCATCATCATCATCATCAGTCTTTTAACATCCGTCGTTGGACATAGACCTTCCACAGGATTCGCCACACTTCTCTATCATGGGCGTCGCAGAGCCAGTATTTTCTAAATTTGTCTAGTTCATCTCTCAATCTTGTATTTTGTCGGCCTCGGTTGCGCATGTGATCTCGGGGGATCCATGTTGTGAGTCGTGATGTCCAACAGGTTGTCTTTCATTCTTGCAACATGGCCTGCCCATTGCCATTTAAGTTTTCTAATAGATTCTATGATGTCTCTGACTCCCGTTTTCTTTCTTATATACTGTGCTGTCTTGTGATCTCTCCATGTGAGGTTAAACATGATTCTCTCATGCGCACGTAGCATACTTCTCAGTTTGCGGTTGAGTCTCTTGTTTAGGTTCCACGTTTCAGCTCCATAAATGACTATTGGAAGTATGTATTGGTTGTATACTCTTCTTTTTAGGATCAATGGGATCGTCTTTTTGAAGGTTGAGCTTGTTCTGCCAAAGCCTTGCCATCCAAGAGTGATTCTTCGCTTGATCTGTTTCATGGGTTTCATGGAGCGTGCGGGGTTAGAGTCTGTTATAACCGGAAATTTGGGTTCACCCTTTTCATGGTCGCAGAACGAAAGCACCGTCGATTGATTGTGTATCGGCGATAAGTCATTCGAAGAAACGATGGACACGAATTAAATAGTCATTTTCTTATGTGCCTTGAAAGATGTAAGTGATTAGATCGTGTCCAAGTGTCTCGAATGATAGACACCAATGAGATGCCCGTTGATTTACGGCATAGAAATTTGAAAAAATCCCACCAGAGTTGCCTGAAGCAACTATCCTCGACACGAAAACGAATCCACCGCTCATAGACACTCGAAAGCGAGTTCAATTTCATCATTTTTATTTTCTATACTTTCCTCTTTTCCAGACAGTCGATTTCAGCCGTTCCCTTGAGTGATTATCTTTCTGCTTCACTCTCTACTCAATTGTGTACATGCAGCCTGCTTCACTCCTCCACTTCTAAATTTCTGGTACTTTCGAAATATCTTGGTCCAGTGAACATAATAAATGAAAATAAACGGAAGCTATCTCCACTAGGTGCGTGTTTCATTTCACGGACGTGAACTGTGACACTCCACAGAAAGCTGTACACCTAATCAGATTATTTCAAATTTTCAACAAATGATTCTAATTTTTGATGATTGTAAAAAGATAGTGTGGTCTGCCATTTTCAAATTAAAATTTCAAAAAATCTTTTTTGTTGAAATAAGAAACCTCACACTTGATTTTTTTTACAAAGACATAAAGCAACGTCATTCAATAGAAACTGTCACGTCTTTTTGCAGCATATCGTATTGGGGGTGATCAATCGAAAATTTGGGAAAAAACGGTTGATCAATTAATAACTTACTTATATCTCCTTTTGCTGGACAGTGATCACTAGGAAAATCCAAATTAGAAAAAAACAAAAAAAAACAAGTAAGAATGCTGCCGGACACTAACGGACTAATTTTGCAATAACTTACATTGCAAATCGAGCTCACACTAAAAAATCTATGGGGCAGTAAGAAGGGCGTTTTTTATATACATAAGTAGTCAAAGTTTAAATTTTCAGCCCTCTATCTCTATCCGTGTGGCTTGTACGCATGATACGTGTATACACAGCCAGACAGACAGACAGCTAGACTGACTTAAAACTTAAGAAACTCATGTTGACAGCTTTGGTGACAGTTCTGGTTGACTGTTTAAAAAAACGATGGCAATTTTTTTCAAAGGTTGGAAGAGAGATTAGACAAAAAAATAGTCTGAAATGTCCTATCGAAAAATTATTCGTATTTGTTTATTCCGATTTTTCCATTTTATTAAAAGAAATCTCTCAAAAACGACCCCAAAAAGATTAAGCCAACGGATAAAGAAATAGTTATGAGAAAATCCATTAAATAGTTTGTTTTTTAAACGTCGTCCAAGGGTGAGTGCGCTTTATTTAAAGATTTTCAAGTGTTGAAAAAACAAATAGTCTATAGCCGGTAAGTGTCAGTCTATTTTCTTTACTCTATTTTTCAACACTTCCTCATCGTATTGCTCAATAAGGTTAAAGAGTGTAAGTAGTAATTTTTCAGTCATTTCATAGTTTACATTCGTAGCATAAAATACGCAACTATTGGGAGTAAGGTTAAATAAAGTGTCCGTCTCTTAAGAGACGCTCCAAATGAAGCATGGCAGCCGGTGACAAAGTCCCGGTTTCTATTGCATGCGTCAGCCTAGTGCAAGTTCCGAATCTGGACGAGACCAGGACTTTATTCATACAAGTTTTTATGACCACCCACTGGGCAGGATGCGCGTCCAACAATCAAACAGCCTAGAGTGAACTCACTTAGTTGCCGAGTGAGAAAGGAATTTTGATCTTTTGAGTTTTCCATTCTCCTCACTCTTTCATTCCTTGAATCAAACCCAGGGCCTTTACTGCGTGTAAGGTAGACGTATTAACCGTTTGCACTATCCGAGCAGACGTCACCTTGTGGGTGTAACTTCCCCTTATTTTTATTTACAACGTTCACTGGGCGTAGATATTCGGAAAGTGCCCAATTTCATTCACAGAACAATTCCTCTTCTCCCACGCTTTTCAATGGGTGTTTTGTTGGGTTTTTTTAGATATAACAGGCGGAAGTATGCAGACTCATTGCTTATGATAATATACATTGGCACGTAAATAAATTGAAAATGCGCGCCATTGTGACTGTCGGACCGACCCCGACTTTTCCGGTGAAAAAAAAAAGTGTAAACTTGTCGGGATGATCTCGGTGAGATGCAAAGTGACTCCCCGCTTGTTTTTCTTATTCAATTCAGTGTCGGCTGATCAACTATCAGCCCACTTGTTCCATTCCAGTTTAGTTCGTTTCTGTTTAATATTTACCATTCTTTTTTTTTCTTTTCTCTTTGCTCTAATGTTTCATTTTCCTCTTTTCCTTATTTGTATTTTTATTCATTCTTTCTTGTTTGCTTTTTGACTCGCCTGTTGTTTCATCTAGGCGTCAATTCGACTGTTGGGATCTTTTGCTGGAGCGTGTACGCGTTTGTTTGTGCTTCTGTGCAGCTATCACGCTGACACGACAAGGCCCACTGACCTCAGGTTTGTTTGTTTTTTTTGACATGAAGACTCACAGGCCATCCAGTGTAACATCGGCTATGTGGTTGGATTAGTAGTTCATTGGAGGTCACCGAATGTCATCAAAGAGTACAGCGAGCCATTTTAAGCCAATAGAGACAATTTGTATCAAAATGGAGTGAGATATTGAATTTGCCAAATATTTTGACATGACAAGATGTAGGACGGATAAGGTCTGAGATTACTGGCTGTCACTGGGGGTAGAATTAGTTTTTTGCCTTTATGATCGGTAGTGTAGCCATTGTAGGTTTGATCATTTCTAACTATTGTTTGTGCTTTTTAGTCAGAGTGACAGCCTGGTTTGAGTCGTGATTAAAACAACTAAAGAAATAAGATGGAGGCAAAAAGTAATCAGAGTTAATACGATATTGGGAAATGCCATGAAGAACTGTGAGGAACAATCCCGGACCGAGGTAAACAAAAATGACAAGCATAAATAATTATTCAGGGTTAGTCTTGTATTTAGGGGGGGGGGCAAAAATTCCAGAACGTGTTAAAATTAACTGCAAATGCAGAGAACTGTGGCAAGGTACTGCAAGAGGACAATTCCCTGTCGTGTTCATCATCGGCTCTTTATCTCCATAACTTTTTATTATAGCAATGATGCAACTCGATGCAGCGCTCCAGTCTCTGGGGTGCAGACCTTTTTAGACTAGACGGAGTAGGTGTGGTGTCAGAGCCGATAGGGGTTTTGCCCAATCAGGCATGTTACTGCCCCTGTAAGGTCAAAGCCTGACGGCTAAAGGTTCGCCCTGAGGTCTAAGACAAAGCTTGTGTTTTTACAACAATAGTTGTAACAATATCAAGAGCTTTGGGGGGAGTTCTTACCGCACACACTTGCGTGTGTGGTATCACTAGGTTAAAACCCGACCTTGTGTCACATCCCTTTCTCGTGAATGGAAGCAGTGATGCCACTGAATTGTATCTTGAGGAAATGTTATGGTGGATATGAATTCACATAGAATGGTTCGATAGACTTTGTGGAATAGTAAAAAATTACGGAATGAGGTGAAAACTGAAGTTAAAGAAATTGAATCATCTGTGCAGAGTAAGCTGGAGAGCATTCTCCCTATAGTCACTTATGGTTATCGTGGCCACGCCCTCGTTGGACACCAACCTAGACTCGTACTGTTGTCCAGTACTTCGATCACAAATTATGCCAGGGTTATTAACTTTGATTAGTTATGATAAGTCTGGCACAAGGATCCATTAACGAGGTATCCAGAGGAAATTGAACTTTGAGAGCTGGTCGAAGAGGTGAATATTCATAGGTTAGTCTGTCCTAAGAGTGGGGCACCCGATTTGGAATGAAATCATTACACGGGCGAATTGTTTTGCAGGACGGCCTTGGTTGCCATTTCACCAGGGTTAAGATAAAGTACAAGAAGTGAAGCATAGTTTTCACTTATTTCCAGTAGCAATTGCTTTAATCGATAGATAACCCTAACTGTTCACCATACCTTAATCCTAAATTATGTAATTGATCACCGCAAACTCTGCATGAAAGCTTCTAAAATTAGTTTCCCTTTCAATCTTTGTTACTTATGGAGTTGAAACATGGAACTTGACCAAGAGACAGACCTGCAAACTGAACATGCAACGCGTGCATGAGAGAATCATGCTCAACCTCACACGTAGAGACCACAAGACAGCACAGTATATCAAGAAGACAGTCAGAGACATCATAGAATCTATCAACAAAAACTCAAATGGCAATGGGCAGGCCATGTTGCAAGAATGGCAGATAACCGATGGACATTACGAATCACAACATTGATCCCCAGAGATCACATGCGAAACCGAGGCTGGCTGAATACAAGATAGAGAGATAAACTGGACAAATTCAGAAAATACAGCACATCTGGGGAAAGACAAGCGTCAGGGACATCATAGAATCCATTAAAAATCTCAAATCGCAGTGCGCTGGCCATGTTGCAAGAATTGCGGACAACCGATGGACATCGCAACTCACGACATGGATCCCCCGAGATCACAAGCGCAACCGAGGCTGGCAGAATATTAGATGGAGAGACGAGCTAGCCTAATTCAGAAAGTGTTTGCTCTGCAGCGCCCATAGTAGAGAATTGTGGCGGATCTTGGGGAAGGTCAATGTCCATCGACAGATAATTAAAGACTGCTGCTGCTGCTTCTGCTTCTGCTGCTGCTGCTGCTTCTGCTGCTTCTGCTGCTGCTGATGATGATGATGATGATGATGATTTTAACCCTGTAACCCCAGCTACTCATTACTCCCAGCTCCTCCTGGGTACGACTTGATTGACGAATGGGTCTACATCTATCACTGGGACCATTTGTTATGCTATCTTCACGAAACTAAGTTTGTGAAGAGCCACCATCGACCAAGAATACAGCATGAAGAAAGAAACTCAAAATATTATTTTGTTATCTCACTCAGCTGTAAGATAAGAATGGACAATATTTCTGGGGAAAGCTAATAAAAATTCAATTGACTGGAAAAGGACTCGTTCGTCAAATTGTTATCAGGTTCAAGCGTTTATCGGGAGAGAGAATTGTAGCCAGCCGTACACCGTGGATCAATGATTGACGATTACTGGTTGCAATGGAGGGTCTTCAAAAAAGGATGCAACCGTTTTTCAAACTACACAACTCAAAGGAATGGATACTCGAATGTGGCTATCGCCTGATACAATCATTCCAATTGGTGAATAATATTGTCTTTAAGTACACAGTCGGCATTTGACTAATATTGTAGCATAAAATGTACGCTAGGGTAAATTCTACTCTCCTATCGTTAGGATTGCGTCCTTTATAAAAACACCCTGTATATTTAGGGTCATAAGCCAGTAAAAGACAGATCGTGTTCCTGCTTTTTTTCCACACATGCGCTCAGCCCATCGATGAGACAAGGTGGTCCTTCAAGATTTGGTATGAATGGAATTTCTTTGAGAATAGAATCAACGCCCTTGTGGGGTCACCAGACTAACCGGAAAGGATCTCTATTATGTCACACCGATGCACAAAATACATCAATAAGTCTGGACCCTAATGACGCAAAAAAAGTAAGTAGTGCCGCCCCTTCACCGACTCCATAGATTACTACTTACTTGACCCGTTTGTGATATGTGAATTAGTCTCGGGGGCGACAAGTGCCTGAAGTGGCGTCACTAACTTCACCCAGCGCTATTCTATCCATAGCTGTTGGAGATATGGATCCATACCTTAAAACACAAAGTGCCCTAGCCTGAGTTTGAAATCGACTTGCCAAGTCCATTTTTCGTGCCGTTGCCGTTCGACCACCCAACATCTCCTCTAATGATAAAAAGGGCCTTTATTATGCAAATCAGTCATACGTATCAATCACTTAATCACAAAGGTTAAACATCATAGTAAAACTTTGAAATTAAAATTCCTGTAATATCTATCAGTCAGGCAGCAGTCTTTTCGATGCATCATCATAAAACCAAGTTCCTTCAGAGCCCAGAACCCGTGAACACATTCCATTTAGCGAACACTGAATCATGTGGAGAAGTGGTCCCTAACCATCGGGCCACGGACCAGTACCGGACCGACGAATAGCATGTGTTACCAGAGCTGCGTGGAACCGGTATGATTCGGCGATATTGAACGATATTAGTCAATTCACCTTTTTCCATCTCCTGTAACGCACCCAATGCCCCTTGTAAGAAATGCATTTGACTTCGATTGCGAACCAAACGTGAAAATGAATTAGGCAAAAACATTTCTGATATGAATGGACGAAACTTTTTTTTTAATTATTTTCTTGATGGGGGATTATTATTAAGTGATTTCTGACTGTGGTCCTCATCTCGGTTAATTTTTTTTTTGAATTTTCAGCACAACGTTTCGGACGTTGTACTCTACGGCATTCTTCAGGTGAGTGTTGTAAGTCTTGGTATTTTGGAAAGTCGAGGCAGGAGTTCGTCATCGAAGCGTAAGGGTGGAATTTTTTCATTCTGCTGTCTAATTTCGGGTGGGGGCAATTGCTAGAAAACAAAAGCAATGTTGTTTCCCGCTTTTTTTATGTCATAATTGTGACGATGTTTGTCACTTCGAGTGGTCAGGTGGATCTTGATATCAAGTTCGTTTACTAAACCCTTTTAGAAATTGAGTACATTAGCCACTTATAAGTGCCTTATAGTTGACTTCTCACCTAGATTCCGACCGTAATTAACTTTTCACCTAAATTCCAATCGCCCGATCCGCAAGGATTTTGTCAATATTAGAACAGTCCGCGGAGCAAAAAAATGATTGGAGTCCCCTTACGTAGAAAAGAAGCTATCCACATACCATTGTTATACTTGAGCAGTAATAGACCTATCTACACCTGTCAACTGAACTATTTTTAGGTCCGACTCGTGGATGCAAAGAATGAAATATCTCTTTTTCTGTTTTATTTTTTAATCTTAACTAATTAACGCACGTGGGCAGGTGTGTTTTCTTACTTACCTATCTGGCCCCACGTTTTCCTTCTTTCTTTCCTTCCTTCCTTCCTTCCTTTCGTCTTCGCTTTTGGTCACTCCAAAATGACAGCCATCGAACTACCTACCAGCACTCTGCCGGGAGACGGGCGGTTACTTACGACCTACAGGTGATGATGACCGAAAAACCTGATTGTTTTCATGTTGACAACGGCCACAACTGCTTTAACAAGTTAGTTTCAACCACGAGCCTCTCTGGGCTCGTTAAAAACGAGGAGTGGAACCTGAAAAGATCCGGTTGACTAATAAACAAAATCAGCGACTCAAGTAGGCGGATTTTTTAGTTTTATTTGTCTCCCCGCGATGGGCAAGCCACCAGGTGAGAGATGAAAAGAATTTATTTACCGTGATATTTCTGACGTCATCTGAAACTTCGAATTTCATTGGCTGCAATTTTCATAAAACTCTCAGCGAAACTCCTGATAGTATCAAAGTAAGTAACGAGTCTTATTGGTGATCGCGTATTGAGTTGTACTGCAAATAAGACATGAAGCTTACGATTCTTCTCGGCTTTGTTTTGGTGGTGTTCACCGTCCTGGTTTCTGCAGCGACTAGATATGAATGCAAAAGCCCTTACTATATCGGGCGAAATTCTACAGACTGTTCGAAATGGTTCAGATGTGCCTTTGGAGTTCCTTATCCCATGATCGATTGTCCAAAAGACACGTTGTTCAGTTTAAAGACTTTTGGTTGCGTGATCGAAGGATCTATTTATGATGATTGCCCCGTGGGTAAGAATTATTTTTCCCGTTGTTTCAGCGTTCTTCTCACTTTTACATTGTCGACCTCCTTCAAATGATTGCTTCAATGTTTCTTTGATTCTCAAGAAAGGTTTTAATATTGTACTCACTCTGAAATATTTTTCTAGCAGCGTACACCCTGAACAGCACAAAAAAATATGTTAAATAGTGCGCTGTGCCATCAGCTTCCGTTCTAGTAGAGGTATACTCGCCTCTCTATGAGACACTGTGTCCCCGTAAAATATGAAGAAGAAATAACACCGGTAAATATTCTGAAAATAAGAAACCCTAATCATTATACGCTATATTGACCATATTTTGAACTGTACTGCATATACAGGTATCCAAGAGCAAAGAGATCTTGTTGATCTTTTAGAGGGATAAGATAATGTTTCTCAGCTGTTTTGAGTCAGATTTTCTTGAGACTTGGTGGAAAGGCGTCCCTTGATAAGATGCTTCCTACCCAGAAAAATCTTCCGTTCAGGGCCACGTGAGCCGGAAATAACAGCGTTTAAATCATGCTTTAAAATCGATTTTACCTGCTATTTCAAGTCGGATTTACTTGAAACATGATTTACAGACGTTTCTTGAGATGTTTCCGGCCTAAAATCTTCCATTCTGGGTCACGTGATCTGTCAATGATGTTTAAATCTTATATTTTAAAATCGATTCTCTCAGCACAAAATTGATTGGAATGTGTTCTTTGATGAGACGGTCACTGGAATTAATCATCTACTCTGGGCCACCTGTTCATTTATTAATGACGCTTTAACTCATTGAACTTTTGGTTCTTGTTTTTAGTTGTAGTATAATTTCAAGAACTATGAGTTATAAAATTGATGAGACGTGAGCAGTAATTCTCCAAATTGAATCATTTTTATTTCAGTTGCAGGTATTTCAATCTATTCGACATTCGAACGATTCGGGAATCTGATTTTTGTCTATTCATTCATTTTTTTTTCTCTTTCCCATTTGGAAAAATATTTACCAGTCTTATTTGGGAGGTTCTAGTTACAATGAAACTTTAATGCTATAGTCGGTACTGACTTTCCGTCATCTTACCGGAAGTAGTGACAACTATTTCCGTATAATCATCGTAGATTCTACTCAAAGTGCCAGCTGCTATCGAAAATCCTTTCAAATAATCCAAATATTCTATCAAAAAGATCAACAATGTCTCTTGGCTTTTGAATATCGGTATATGGTGTACTGTTCAAAATATAGTCAATACAGCGTATAATGATTAGGGGTTTTTTATTCCCAGAATATTCACCGGTGTTATTTCGTCTTCATGTTTTACGCATCCCCCTACTTCCGGTAAGATTGCAGAAAATCGGTGCTGGCAGTTGCATCATATTTACATTGTGAATAGAACCTCCATCGTAAATCCTTTACCGGATGATGCGTGACTGATAAAACCATTTTTTTTAAATTCCTGAACACCCTGAAGTACGACGGAGTACCCTTAGGGTAATCACATCCCTATTCGTTAAACACTACTATGATATAAAGGTTGGAACTAGCTGTAGAGGTCTGCCGCTCCTTCGTGGGCGTATTCTGACCGTAAGGCTGACCTGTGGTTGTGCCACAGTACGTGAACAGTCCGCAGTTGGTTGATGATCTGACATGTTGCGGGCAATAAGATGTTGGAACTAACTCTAACCTTTCATCCCCACGGACACCTTCCTGCCTATCTATTCCAGCTGCGGGGCAAAACTGTTCCATTGCACTTAACAGGACAGGTCGGGCTCGTCCTGACGCTTTTGTGGTGGAGGTTGCTTTGGTTGCTTAGCAAACCAAAGCCACGTCGGCTGGGACCATTTTCGGATGGATGGTTCTTATTTTCCCCATGTTAAGCCTCGACCTTGTGTCACATTTTGCTGAGGTGGGACAGTAAATAAATGCGCCATCCAGTACCACGTGGTGGGATCGAAACCTTCGCTTCAGACACAGAGGCTGGCATTTTACTCCTACGCAGAACTGGACGGTCAGTAAAACTGAATTCAAGCGATATGTTTACCCACAATTCCCTATCTACCATGGTGCTCTATTCTGGAGTTGGAAGAGCATTGCATATAGCTTATAATGAACGAGTTGTCCTTACTTAAAGATTGCTCAACCCTGTATATATGTATGTATGTATGTATGTATATATGTATGTATGTATGTATGTATATATGTACGTATATATATGTATGAATGTGTATGTATATATATATGTATGTCTGTATATGTATGTATATATATGTGTGCATCTATATGTGTGTGTGTGTGTGTGTGTGCATATATCTATGTATTTGGAATTAATCAAAATATTGGGATAATTTAAATTCTTGAAATTGTATTCTTGATTTTTTATCCATTTTCGAGACATTTTCTAAAAGGCAAATGATACCAGGAAATAAGGAGACAACAGCCTAAAGAAATTTGAATTGTTTCTTTTTAAACTGTTGTGTGCTGCTTTGACTAGTCTACTTATGTCATCTGCATTTGCCTTTTAAAGAAATCCAAATATGAAGGGAACGTCAGGGAAAATTTCAGTCATTTAAGAGAAAACTTCCAATATTGACATTCATTTCTAATATTGTCGAATTAACTATAATCCTACCAGTATTTATGATTATAAATTGCATTATATTATACAGAAACTCTTATTTGAAATGATCTCGTGTTATTACATGGTTAATGTATCACTTAGCCTAGACAACGTGACTAGTATAAACAATTGAGGAAAATGGGGCTGCGGCAATAATCGAACCTGTGACCGATAGAGTAGAACGCTTCAACGTAGCGTTGCTCTTACCATAGAGTTAAACAATCGCCAGTAATGTAAAGGCCCTAACAACTGTTTTCATTCCAAACTCTCATCTCGTTTATTCTCGGTCCATATCTGCTCTATTCGTTTCTTTCAACGTGACTGTTATGTATTTAAAAATGGATATAAATGATCTGATTGAATGATTATAAATTGAGTTATATTATATAGAATATCTATTTTTAAATATCTAGGCCAAGTGATACGTTAACCGTGTAATGACTGGAGAGCACTTCAAATGAGATTTTCGATATAATATAATGCAATTTATGATAATTCTGTCGGATCATATGTATCCATTTCTAAATACATATATACTATCCTACTAAACAACCAGAAAATACACTACCACATAGTTGTGTTTCTTCATTTCATTCTTCACTCTCAAACAAGTAAACATCACCCAGGTTGTTTTATATTTTTCTTCTGCAATTGCTGCATGTGATTTATGAAAGAGTTGGTGGAACTAACGAAATGCATAAAAGCCTGTCTGCGTTATGATAGAAAAAATTAGGATGTAACCCTTTTTTTCTATTAAATTTCTTTTTGCCTTCCACATTGTCAAATAACCATCATCATTTTGTCGGATAATCTCTCTCTCTCTCACACACACACACACACACACACACACACATATATATATATATATATATATATATATATATATATATATATATATATATATATATATATATATATACTCTTGGTCAAACATTGATCTGCCTACTGGTTCTGCAAATTGTTGACGGTGAGTTGATAAATGTGACTTCGTACAAAAACGCTTACAGAAAAAAAAGAACATGGTTCTCCTTGAAACCATCGCTTACTTCCGTAAATGAAGTTGGAGAGGTATATGAATTTTATCGCGTCTTTCCGTCTGTCTTTCCGTCTGTCTGTCCTCAAGATATCAATGGATTTCGGTGACATTCTATGGGCAATGGTATGAAGAACTGGGTAGCATTTGGGGGCAGATCCAGGAAATACTTTAGATTGAGAGAAATTTTTCCGTTTTTTGTTTTGTTTTTTGATTTTGGGTTTTTTTTTCTTTCATATATTTATATTTACATTCATGTATGTCAACACGATATCTCCAAAAGTTCTCAATGGATTTTAATGATTTTTTTTGAAGGGTGTGCAATAAATTGTGTAAAAAGTTATCAATGTTTTGCGCGAATCCATGCTAGTTACCCTCCTTGCGTCATAGTTACATGTCCACACCACATAATATCGCCAACATTTCATATATGTCCACACGGTATCTCAGGTGATTCTGAAAGGATTTCCATGAAGTTTTATTTAAGGGTGAACAATGGACTATAGAGTGAGTGATTAAATCTTTTGGTTGGACCCATCCACAATAATCACCCCCTAATAATGGCATTGACGGAGGGTACGCGCTTTGCTTTCAGGTTTTACAAGTGAAATTCTATTTGAACTAGCTGAACCCGTGGAAACCCCATGGGTTTTGACAACTATAATTACCCATTATCTTATGCCTCATTTCACTCTTTGCTTGTATCTTCTTATTCTCCCCCTTATCCCTTCCAATCTTTGTTGTCTGTCCATGTTTTCATCTGAACATTATCGAAACATGGATCAGTCTGACATGTAAAAATCCCTCTACCCCCTCAGTAAACTACCTAACTCTCTTTTCTTCTTTCTCCCTCCATACTCTGTTATCAAACTACTTGACTGTATTTTCAATTCTCTCTCTCTTTTCCCACCCTCTTATCAAACAACCTTTAACCTTCCCTTATGTCATTACTGAAGGCGTAAAAAGTTACAGATTCTTATCAATGTATAACGCGCGCACACACAGTCATGTATCTATCTGTTCCGTAGACAGGCTGTTGTGTTGTTCGTAAATTGATTTTGGGTGTTACATTGAAATGCTGGTCACTGCCTTGGCGGGAAAAAATGTCACCACTCTGGCTTCTGACTACGATAAAAAGTCACAAAAAAAGACAAATTTATTGTAACAAAATGAGTAATATTTGAAAAGGTAAGTGTGGTCCTCTCGTCAAGGAACACACGATGTTTGTTTTGGAAATATGATCGAGTCCCAATTGAATATTGACGCACGAAAATCAAACAAGACAGTAAGTATTCATTCACCTCCCTACGGGGGCGGACTTTAACACAAGGTCAAGTTTAGCATACGTGTGTTTAGATAAGAACTAAAATTGCCCAGTGTCAGGAAGGCATCAGGACAACCTACGACCCTCCTCTTTTATTACAATCGGGAATTGCTACCCCGCAGATATTGCCTTACAGAGACGGCAATGTTAGACTTTTCTGGTACGACAGGGCAAATCCTGCATCAAGAAAGTATCTCGCTTCACAATTAAGTATCATATGGACCGTGTGCTGTCAATATAGCTTATAATGCAACGAGTTGGGCCTCAGTCGACAGGGATCTGTTAAAAAAGATTAATACCACCTTTTTTCATTTTTTGTTATGTCTACATTCCACAAAGATAATCAAGCTTCCTCCAGTGAATTTCGCTTCACTACAAGCACATAAGAATTGGTATTGTACTACATCCTAGCGAAGGATCATCTACCTATTCGGGCCCCTGGGCCAAACTTTAGTAAGTCTCCCCCTTGACCTTGCCCCTCTTTCCCACCCTTCATGGAATAAAATAAACAGACGTTCAATCACGGTAAGAATCTTTGTGCTAATTTACTGCATGCAGGAGAACAGTTCTAAAAACATTAATTCTAAATGTTTACGCTTATCGATAAAAAAAATATACCAGTACGTATTTTTGTTCACTCAATTAAACCATATTTGTACACTAGTTCACGCTTGTTCTTTGAGAACTATAAATGTTTCAGTGATTACTGCTCAACAAAATGCGAGAAAAGTAACTTATTCATTGATCCCCTTTTTTTTTTCCAAATGTTTAATTGATCATCCCCTAACATGGTATGTTGCCAAAAGACGTTGGTCACGTGTCAGGTTTTTATTGCGTGAGAAACTAGACCAATTCTTTATTTATTCATTTATTTTAATTTTTTTTCTTTGTCAAATATATTGTGGATTCTCGAGAGTTATAACTATACCATATCATTTGAGTGGTGTATTAGATCTTAACTGGTATTAGATATTAGGCTTGAGCAACCCACGTAAAATGAAAATTTATAAATCAAGAGCTTTATGTAAATTTCTTTTTTTCTTTTTTTCTCTCCAAAGGTAAATCGTCTCATTTCAACAGTTGCGGGGACAAATACTCAAATGCTGTCCTTGTTAAATATGACAATTGTGCCCAATTCTACAATTGCTCTTTGCCACGAAGGACCCCTCGACCCGGATATCTGGGTGATTATGTCGATGAATGTCCTTACCCTCAGCTGTTCTCAGAAACCACTCAAAGGTGCGAAAACTTTGAGAATGTCGCCTGTGGAGGGCGAAAAGAGATCGTATACGCCTGTAAGTATCTTCATGATTTGGGAAAACTATTCGGTAAGCAGTAATGGAAATAGATTTTAGTAACTAGAGATGGGCGAAAGAGAACATCGAGGGGTTTGGGAACACAGTAAACCCCCGTGGGCATGTCCTTTTTTTTTTTTTTTTTTGTTTTGTTTTTATATATAGAAAATTTTGGGGCCGTTTTGAGATATAACGCTGTGTCCAAGTATACCTATCTACCCACGTTGTGTATTTTTAGATCTGACCCCCCCCCCCGGTGTTCCCTCGAAGTATTTGACCAGGGGAATAAATTACAAGTAAAGTTTGAAAAATTGATTGTATGCCTGTTTTGGATTTAACAATCACAAGCATTGTTTGTTTTTTTTGGGGGGTGGGGGGTTCTGTGAATCCAATAGGTATCAACCTTTTTTCTGGAATAACAAGACAACTTATAGAATGGCGATCAGCTGCAGTTTGGTCCCACGTGTGAGATGGAATGGGTTTAACGGCAGGTGTTCAGATGGAATTCTAACTTTGATTATTTTATCTATTTTTTTTTTTCTAGTTCATCTTTGTACTTTATGATGGGATCTCCGAGCCGATCATCTTGGCATCGAAGCTCAAGCGCATCTCGCGGCAAGAATTTTGCAAATCCTTTTTTCGGGCGTATCTAGTTTGTGGCTAGTTCTAAGTTGGGTCTTCCTTCTTTTTTCTAATCTCAGTCTGCGTCCAACGTTTCACGTGTCGTCTCTCCCCAAGACCTTGGCAACTGCCCGTGCTGAAAAAATCCCCTGCATGTTTGTGGGGATCCTTCGGCTTATGGGTGGAGTAATGATGACTATATGGTTTTATAATTAATATGATCTTCATTCCCTCCCGCCCGGGAATTTTCAGTTAAAACCAGGTCTTCAATTAGGGCACGCCCATACTTTACTGATATATCAAAGACTCGCTGCAAGTTCCACGCAAGTAGCTTCTCAAGAAAATCTGCTACTTCGAATAAACTCCTTTCTGAATATTTTCCCAACGTGTCCCCTCTCGACATTTTTATATCCAGGGTGAACGAGTTTCATGCCTAATGTTAGTCTTTTTTATTCTTTAATTGCTCTTTAGCGCTTCTAACTCTCATTTTAACTATTTCATTGATTTTTAGTCATTTTTAATCTTCATTTTAAAAGTTTCCAAATTTCTAATTTCAACGTCGGTAAGCTATTTTGATGTTTTTGTCTTCAATGATCTCAATTTTGTCGCATGAATAATTTCCTTCTTACTTACCCTTTGATGTGAAAATTGAACAAAAAAGTAAGCTTAAATACAAATTATTGATTTTCTCCCGTCACCAAAGAAGCGTGATTATCTGCCTACATGATACAGTCTAATCAAAAGCGTCTCGCATACATATCCTCCGCATTCTCAGAAATGGAATAGTTCCATTAACTAATCAAAGGCACCTTCTGCACATTTCATCTGTCTGCGGAACGAAAAATTTTGTCTCATAGATGAATTAAGTTTGGGGTAATTTTTTTCTTCCACTCAGTTACCTGGGAGTAAACCGTTTTGTTTATGGACACCAACTGCAGAACGCCAGGGTCCTGTTCTCTTTATGAACACAGACAACAAAGGCAGATCTGAGTAGTTTTGAGGTTTCCATCTTTGAGAATCGGATAACAGAAACCTTCCAGGCTTTAGCTTTCGTTTCGGGCTTAGTAACCCACCTCCTCGTTTAAGAATCGCAATTCTAACCCTGTTTCACGTCTAGCGATTTGGCCTTTAGGTCATCGTCAAATAGACCATGAGAAATTGTTTCAGTTTTATTTGAGGGTGATTTTCAATTTTCCACTACCTTCCAAACATCTAGAATACTTTCATTCGATTTCAACTGACCACAATCCATGTGAAATCGACACCATATAACCTACAATGAATTTGTGATGTAGGTGTACGGCGTACCCTGCTCCCACCCCAAAGTGAAAAAGTATGGTAATGCAGTAACTTTGCTGCGAGGCCACATCTGCTGATAGTGAGGCACAAAGATCAATAAGATTATGATGAGGTGGGGGTGTAGAGATTTCAATGAAAGACTGCTGTCTTCGCGCGACAAAAACTTGTACAAACAAACCAATTGCAGTCAAATAGTCTTACCGCCTCATTGATGGCGGATGAATAGCATAAGAGGCTGTAATGCAAGGGAGGCAAAAGTGATGAGAAGGGTGAAGAATGAAGGCTCTAAATAATCGTTTATGGATGAATGAACATTGAATGCAAAAAGTCGTGTTTAGTTCTTCATTGGTTGGTTGATTCGATATTCCAGTTAAATAAAAAGCTATGAGCAAAATTTGTACTATAGACAAAATTTCCGGATAAGCATTCGGGAGGCGCATTTGGTCAGAATTCTATGTTACGGGGCACAAAATCACATTGCTACCAATCTCAGTAATGCTACAGTTTAGCCTCGCATCTGGACTACGTATTTCTAGAAGTTGAGGAGAATCTCTCGCTTTTTCTCTGATAATTCTAGTGCTAGAAAGCTACACTTCAACATTTAGTGAAATCCATCGGATCATGTATTGCTTTCTCGTTTTTCATGCTTGAAATTTGTTTTCATTTCCACATATTTATTTGTTAAAAAACAAAAAAAGATTTGAACCCCTTATTCAAAATCTTCGACTTGTTCGTCCCTGTTTGAAATCCTGTTATCATGCTTTGTTTCTTCAGGTAATTATGAGAAGAATAAGTGTCCTGTAAGTCACTGCAGACCGTGTCGATTCACCTACCCTGACTGCCGAGGTCTTCCTGATGGTATGAATTCATGGAAAGAAATGAAATGGACCCCGATATATGCCCAATGCTACAAAGGTCGTGGCACTGCAAAGTCATGTCCAAGACAAAACGGAGAAATACAGATATTTTCTCCAATCACAAGAAGATGTGAACCTCTGAGTAATATTCCAAAACGATTCGGTGGTCGACAACGCTAAATGCACAAATCACATAATGGAGCAAAGGTGTGTATATATAACCAATACTGCTGCTATTATACAGACGTTGTGTCGAACTGATATTTAGCTTTTACTAATTAATCTGTACATTTCCTTAGAATATCAATATTTCATATAACAAAAAAATAAATTGAATTATATGTTGGTAAATTCTATGCTTTTTTCTAGATGCATCCACAGGCATCTCTATTAGAGTTTGTTGGTCGGTCGGTCGGTTGGTCCGTTCACGATACGTCCGAAATCGATTTTCGACACATGGTAGAAATAAGCCTTTTGGCTCTGCATTTTCACCGTGCTCTAACTTGGAGAATAAAACTAAATCAGGCAGTTTCCACCTGTAATGACGTTTTAGAAGGGGGTCTAATTACAATGCAGAACTGGACACTGACTTTATGGCCACTTAATATTACATGATTCAGAGAATTTAAAAAAAACTCTGATGCTATAAAAATTCGAACAACAAAACGATCTGATCAGACTTTCTTATTTTGAAAAGTTAGTTTGTTTTTTTTACCTGACCTTGCATTGGTTCTACGAAAATACTTTTAGTGTAGGCATACCCCAATTTATCACTTTTCACGAAATCAAAGACGCAATTATTATATTATTGCAGGCTTTCTTGATATAGCACAATATATACATATGGTACAGATCGAAAATATTTTTCATATTGATACTGGCATCCCTTGATATAACACAGTCCGTTATAGCATGGTTCAGGATATATATATATATATATATATATATATATATATATATATATATGTGTGTGTGTGTGTGTGTGTGTGTGTAAATATATATGTATATACATGTGTATATATATATGTGTGTGTATATATATGTGTGTGTGTATATATATGTGCGTGTATATATGTGTGTGTGAGTATATATATACAAAAGTATATATGAATATGTGTATATATGTGTATATGTGTGTATTTATATATATATATATATATATATATATATATATATATATATGTATATAGATATGTGTGTATATATATATGTATATGCATGTATATGTGTACATATGTGTATATATATGCATGTATATGTGTGTGTGTGTGTATATATATATATATATAGTTATATATATACATGTGTATATATATATATATATATATATATATATATATATATATATATATATATATATATATATATATATATATATACATATATAAATGAATCTTCTCAGCCAGTCACAGAAGAGTGATGTAAGTAGATGACATAACATTGTAGTAATGGTAGGTGGAATGTGGATGCATTGTTAGACGAATGTCTTTGTTAATATTGGTTTTACTTTTGAATCTGTATATTCATTGTCCCAAGATATATTTCTTATTGCTAAAACACTAAACTCAGATAAATGTTGATTTATTAGAATTTTTAACAATCAACTTTGATTTAATTCAAAGCTAGTTGAATGACCCTACAGATATCATGAAACCTTTCAGGTTTTACTAGGTTTCAAAGAAATGTCAATCCAACGAAGTCTTACGCAAATCGTGCAGTGAACGTTCGTGATATATTTGATATCATTTTCAATGACGGATTATCTTCCAACTTGGCTCGCCCATAGACTGATCTATCTCGTTTCTTAGATATAAAGGTTTGGGCGAAATTTACTACAGCTCAGTGGTAAATGAATTGTCGCTGTATGGATTTGTAGTAAAAATTCCGAGCCACTTTTTACAAATGAATTCAAAATGTGTGATCCATTGATAGAGTGTGCGATTCCGGTTCGGTAGATTGTGGTTCAATCCTCCGTCGAGTCACACCAAAGACTTCAAAATGGTGTTCAACACAATGACTAGGGTTGGAGAATCTTTCCCTTTCGAGATGATGGCCAAATAACGTTGAATCTCGTAGGATCATCGCAATTGAGCAATGTCAGGCCTGGTCAGTATCTAGAAGAGAGACTCAAGGTGATGTAGTCAGGCAACCCGGAAGTGGGTCTTGCTCAGAACTGCTCATATGTATTGAGACACCTAGATGAGGGTTATACGCAGAAAACAATGATGCGCACATACAATACATATGCCTGTCGGTAGCTTCAGAACAATAGTGTCATAAAAACTAGTAAAACCATACTGCTAAAACCAACTGATTTCTAGAAAATTCTAAAATCGTATTGTCTAGAATTATGTGGATGAGAAGAAAATAAAAATCCTACTCATTTTTATTCACAGCCACGACAACAATGTCTTCTTTCACTTATGCGCGCAGGGCTGAACTTAACAGAAAATCAATAAGACAAATTAGGTTCGCTAGAGTTTTATGAATGAATATCGAGTCAGATTTTTTTTTACCAAATTTAGATTTCAGCAGCATTATTCATAAGTTTGTATCTGAAAAAGCAAGGAAGGTTCGTATGAGACAGATTTATTCCATTATAAATGCTTCAATCTGTCCGAGGATTTATACTACATCGGGTTAGGTTATTGATCCATGGGGGACTTTACGTGCTAATTTTATACTTCATTTTTGCTTTGATTTGTTTAGAAATAATTGGTAAATGTGTAAATAGAACTCCAAAAAAATGCTACGTACTGGGTCCCCATCAATTTTGTGTTGAAATAAGACAAAACAAATACAACATGAAGCATGTTTTTTTTAATATCTTGAAAGAGGAAAAAAACTTGAGAGGGATCTGCTTATTGTTTGAATAGCTTGGTCTAGCTTCTGGCCTCTTAGTGAGGATCGAACTTGCAATAGTTTGCGATACTAACAACAATTGACTGTTGCTTTACTGTAGGTGCCTTGTGAATTAATTTCATAAGTGCTACGTAATCAAAATATGAATGAATATTTTTTTATATTACAGCTGCCAAATCTTCCCATGATGCATTTGAAGAATTTGACGAAGAAGAGGGAAAATGGATTCCATGACATTTTCGATTCCTCCAAAAATGCAGCGAATTGTCACATTGGCCACCATTATGGCCTATATATGAATTGGGATTGTAAAAAGTTTTTTTTTTGTTTTTGTTTTCGGACAATTGTCCCAATCTTGTTTTCGTTTTGTCTTATTTTAACTCAATATTTAGGCCGTTGAACCTTATGGCCTTCCTCAGGTGTATGTCTTGACCGAGACCATTACCGGAATATGGGGGCGACAATCCCATTTGATCATTGGGTTGGTCTGTCTTCATTCCACCGTATATGTCCGGGTGGGGTCTTGTCATTAGGTCATTTCGTCATTGACGAATCTTTTGCAAGTGTTTTGAGAGATTAAAAAGTTGCTATGTTCGTTCACCGCCATATTGGTAAATTTGCTCCCACCGGTGAAAAGGATTATCCCCCCCCCCCATTTGCATTTGTTTATTAATTTATTTTTTTCGTTCAGTCCGGTTAATTTATTTCATCATGGATATTTCTTGTGTATGATATCGTTTTTTAAATAAACATTTTATTTGCACATTTTAAATTGAATTTGTTGTTTTTGTTCTTCCTCAACGCGCGCATGAGAGAATCGTGCTCGCCCTCACGTGGAGATTGTGTTGTGGTGAGCATCAAAGCCCCAGTGCGCAGGTGGAATGCGTCAGCCAATGAGGTTATACTGAGGCTGCGCATCGCTTCGTGCACTAGGAACCTTTGGATTCGTCCTTGGGCTCTCCCACTTTTACTCAGCCCAGCTGTGGGGGATCAGTACGCCCTGGGATGCATTGTCCCATTGCACTCAAAGGGACTGATCGGGTTCGTCCTGACGCTTTCGTTACTGCGGTTGCTTTAACAACCACGGTTGCTTAGCAACCAAAGTCGCGTTGGCTCGAGCTATTTTTGATGGGTTACTCTTCACGTTTTCTTCACGTAAAGCCCTGACCTCTGGTGGGAGAGTGAATAAATAGATGCTCAATCTTACACGGAGAGATCGCAAGACAGCACAATATATCAAGGAGAAGACAGGAGTCCGAAACATCATAAAATCTATTTTTTTTAAAACTTAAATGGCAATGGACAGGCCATGTTGCAAGAATGAGAGATAACCAATAGATATCACAACTCACAACATGGATCCCCAGATATCACATGCCAAATCGGAGCCGACAGAATACTAGATGGAGAGATGAACTAGACAAATTCAGAGAATATTGGCTCTGCGATGCCCATGATAGAGAATTGTGACGAATCCTTGGGAAGGTCTATGTCCAACGACAGACGATAAAAGACATGATGATGATGTTGCTTTCAAACATTGTACTAATTGACTAAAGGCAGTGGCTCCCAATTCTCTTTTAAACACAGCATCCTTACTGTACAAGGATATTTTTACGGTTCCGTAAGTTAGAAGATACTGAACAATCGCATTCATTTTCATCAGGTTAGCTTATCTAAGTGTACAATATGATGAATCTTGTAATTCAAATTGAATGAAAAGGTTACTCACCCGCCATCACAGTCAATAATTGAACAGCCGTTGCCTCAACAATTGAAGTCCTGTAAAGATAAATCTTATTTAAGGATAAATCTTATTCATGACATCCCTTGTGTCTCCAACTGGAAAACATCTGAAATAGAGAAAAAACTTCCAGAATATGGAGAATCTAGATGTCTATAATGAACCCATCAAAATAATTACGGGAAGGGCCAAAACATAAGATTATTTTTTCACATGGCCTAGTGGGAACTGATGCCAATTTTCAAGTCTGTAGACTAAACAGTATGGCCCAGAGCGTTGGAACACGCAAACACATGCACATATGAAAAGGAAAAACCTTTTGCCACTTTTGGTGGCAACGGTTGTTGAATTCATGTCCTCTTTTGGTAATCATAATTACTAAGTCTCTCAAATCTTGAAATCAAACTGGAGACAACCACCCTCATTTCCGGCTCTAAGATGATTTCGTACAATTCTATACTTTGAAGAGCGCCGTTGTTCAGCTCGCCCAGGGTACCAAGAACTCATCGAGATATCGAACTTAAAATCACCGTGACCGTAGCTTCTCAGTGAATCACAGCGCATACTTAGAAAACTTATGGTCTAGTCTCCCAAAGTTGCAATAAAATCAGATCGATGTGATAATGCTAATGAAATCTCAAATATTCTTTTCCTTCAGTCAGTTTTTCTCTTTTGTTCCTGTAGTGATTTTTTCGAGTTTAATACCTCGATGACAACTTAGGGTTCTTGGTAACCCGGGCAAGCTGAACTTCGGCGGTCTTTAAAGTATAGAATTATCTTGCGAGCTCACCTCACCCCAATTACCTTCCTTCCTAGGCCCCAGCTACTATGAGCACTCTATCTCACCAAACAAGGTGAGCTTGACCAAGTTTGTCACTCATGAGAATTTCCTTTGTCAATTGTTTCTCGTATTTTCAGCACAACATGGATTCAACTGGCAGAAATTCCTGGAAAATCTGACTTCATATCGGGGGATTTCCTTCCTTGGTTGTTTTCATTCTTTTAAATCTATTCGTTTCCCATTTTTTCTCCGACATATGACCAGTGCCATTAGCCCTCGGCACCCAAGATGATTGTCTGTGTGGCTGGTCCCTTTGGTTAATCCCCACAAAAAGGTAGGCGTGAAACATATTCCCTGAAGGTGAACGACTGAACTCAGCCATCAAGAAAAGAAGAAAGAGGAGAAATTGAAATGAGGTGGAATTGAACTCACTTCTGAATGTGAGTAAGCGGAAGATTTGCTCGACTGCCGAGGATGGTCGCTCCAGGTAACTCCCATGAGTTTTTGGACGATAATGCAATGCTTTAGATTTACAATCCCAGGTATACCTTTAGAATATTTTTACAATATACATACTTGAGTTAAGAATGACTTCCAATTACACTGGGAGATAAACATGTTAGGAAAGTGGTTTCAAAACTGGGGTCTGTGGACCCCTGGGATCCGTCAAATAATATTCATGGATGCACAGAAGTGTTCTCTCCAAACCTGACATTGCAAATCTTGTGGAGGAGAAACAATATCGCCCATTGCAGAGTTATCAGAAAACAGAATTATTATACATAGACCTGAGCAGTGTACCATATATTGGAATCCGAATAAATATAACCATCTTGAAAAAATATGATTTTTAAGTATCGAAAATTCGTTTTTTCTTGTTGTACGTTAATTAATTTAAAAACTAAATCCTGGAAACAGGGGTCTACAGAAAATATTTTCTTCTTAGAGGGGGGTCCCTGAGTATTCAAAGCTTCGAAATCACTGAGTTAAGACTGAATTATACATACAGGTCTACTTGTGTATGCCGGCTTATGTAAGGGACATAACTCCTTCTTTTTAGGAATTGTCGGGAGTTCCAATAAAACCAATCAGAGATCCCCCAGTTATTGTGTATATCCTTGTATAATCCACACCCGTATATGATATGCACCCCTAAATACGGACTATGAAATTTCAGGCAAAAAATATCCCGTGTATAAAACGCACTGACTTTTCAGAAAAAGTCTCAGCTAATTTTAACATACTTCAACCTCTCAGCCGGTACGTACCGTCTGAAAATGAGATTTTATAAAACTAACATTGGAATACGAAATTTCCACAGTATTTAGAAATCTAAACTCTTTGTTACACTTCGCGAGTTAACTTTGACAACGATGTATCTTTCTTTCGATCATGCTATCCTCAATATGGCCATGCCGTTGGCCGTTATAAAAGAGGTAACATTTAGTTCTCGTGTAAAATACGCATCCCCAAGTCTTACGTTTAAAAATCTGGAAAAAGGTGCGTATTAAATACGAACACATACAATACTTCAGCTATCACAAAGAGGAATCACCATAATTTTTTTTCTTTGATCGCGTAGACATGGAGTGGCTGCAACCGCTCTTATGATGTTAAGAATTCCACCGAACAGGCGAAATGTCTCAACTGATTGTCAAAGATTTGATAAGAGCTGTGACCAGTAAACGGGAAAGGATTCATTACGATTTGCCTCTATTTGGAGGACAAGTATTGGTTGGTTGGAGGTGCCTATGGCCAAGCTGTTAGCGGTATGAAGAAAATGGAATCGACAAGTTGAGTTCAAACTCGGACTGTGACAATCTGCGTTCAGTTTGCATTAATGCCCTTGGTAAAGGTATGAATCCATCTCTATTTTCCACCATACACCAGGGTTAAAATAACAAAACCAGGAGTATTCAACCATTCATCCAGCGCCATGAGATGTTGGACACGGACAGAGTAAGGGACGCGTTCCTGAGAGAAAAAGTTGACGGGGCTTCGGTGAAGCTTCGACGGATTTAGCAAGCCGGAAGTGGATTATAGTAAATGCTCACGGGCAATAACCTGACAACACCTACAAACGGACAGATGACATTGATTGGTCACCCCTCATTAATGGGATATCGGAGCAAAATTTGCTTAATTCTTTACATCATATTGTGGGTAGGGATCGGTGAAACAGGATCAACACATGAAAGGAATGCCAAGAGAGGAACGTTTATCTTCCTCATCTCGAGGGTAGAATGCGACACAAGGTCGAGTTTAGTGTTAAGGCCCCCAAGAGTATATGTGGGTGGTTCCAGAAATTGTCCAGTTCCGTAGACACTTCCCTTTTGGAGGACGCCTCATGTATCAGTCAATGAACCTGGCCCTACCCCTTCAAGTGTCTGACCATACCAGTTCAAGTGCTGGAAATTGTTGATATTTCTCTCTGGTTAAAAAAAAAAGAGTTTGGAAAAAAGGGGAGACAACTCGACTGATTCCTACTTACTTGATAATGCTTGTTTGATGGTCGACTCTGTCAAACGAGTTTGACATTCATTCCAGGCGTGGCTCAAAACAGGAAGATTTACTTTGGGATATAGACAGCTGTTATTATGAAGGTCATCAGCAACGGCCTATTAAAGTCCGTTGTTGGACATCGACCTTCCCCGATATCAGCCAGGTTTGTTGCACCTGAGTGTCACGGTGACCCTATCTGCTGAAATCATCACATTTTATTTTTGTTCGGCAACAATTTCGCATATGATCTCATGGGTTCCATGTTGTGAGTCCAGCTTTTGTCTTTTTCTGGATTACGTTCTGGTAGTATGTACTGGGCTGGTCTAAGATACCGGCAACACGGACAATCGCCCAGGGCACCAATTGCCTGGGGCGCTTGTTTAAGTCGGTAAGACTTTACAGATGCATGTAGAAAATAAGAAACTTTCTTGGTGTGAACTCGGATTTTTCAGGAATATCTAACAGTTAAGTATTTCTTCTTGTGTTGGAACTATGAGAAACAACTGGCAAAGGAAATTCTCATGACTGACAATAAGCTAATCTAATTCATGCATGGTGATTCAAATTATTGATATTTAGTACCAATTATTGATATTTAGTACCAATTATTGATATTTAGTACCAATTATTGATATTTCGAACATATATCTATATATTATTATAATTAACGTTCCCTTGTTCAGGGTTAGGCAAGGTAACTCGTTCATTATAAGCAATATAGCAATGTTCTTCCAACTCTGGAATAGAGCACTCTGGTGGATGGCGAATAATGCATAAGTAAATATATCGCTTAAATTCAAACGTTACTGACCTCCAGCTCTGCGTAGGGCAGGGGTAAAATGCCAGCCTCTGGGTCTGAAGTGAAGGTTTTGATCCTACCTGATGGTAATGGATAGTCTATAGCCACACTGAAGAGTTGTTATACAATGAAACAGCTGTCTGTGGATGAGTCAATTATATATATATATATATATATATATATATATATATATATATATATATATATATATATATATATATATATATATATATATATATATAATTGTAGATCTAAAATGGATAAACAAAACAGTTCTGATTGGTCTTTCAATAGATACTGGCACATGGCCAATGTCTTTTGACAGCACGCTGTGTTATGGGATGATCAATGTATAAGTTACTTCTCTAGCCTTTTGTTGGGAAGTGATCACTAAAAAAAAAAACAGTTTTTAAAAAAAATGAATGCTGCCGGGCACGAGGTAAGGGACCAGTTTGACATTAAGTTACATTGCAAATTGACATCACCTCTACAAACCTACTATAGGTGGTTCATAAGAGAAGAAAACGGTATTTCTAGGAATGATAATGAGTAAATGTTTAAATTTTCAGTACTCTAGCTCCTCTGGTAGAGGCTGTGCGAATGATAGATAGGTACATAGATAGCCATCCAGACCCGTTTAAAAACTGACGAAACCAATGTTGACAGTTTTAATGTTAGTATTGGTTGACGGTTTCTGATAATGCCATGAAGGGCGCCAAAGTTCAGGTTGCCTGGAGCGCCAGGAACCCTAGGCCCATCCCTATGTGTTTTTGTGTGTGTGCGTGATCAAGATAATATATAATTGATATTTCGCCTATTGTTTTCCAAATATCATGACCCCGTCTGCAGAATAACACACCGGGAGTATTCTTTTGTAAAACCTCGTGCAATGAGTAATTGGTAAATAAACATGTAAGTTTTTAACACAATACGAAATGCTATTTTTTAACGTTGTAGTGGGGGGGGGGGTAATGGATATGTCCACATCACTTATCTACATACCACTCATTAAATCTTGGTCGATTTAAACTTGCCTAAACTTTGCAATCATCCACCCGTTTGTACCACCCAGAATGTCACGTTTGACGAGAACGTTTATTATAATCCATTTTCGGCTTGTTAGGTCCGCCGAAGCTTCATCATAGTGTCAGTAACCGTACCTTGCGGGAGCATATTCCTTACTTTGCTCATTTCATTCCTCTAACGGCGCTGAGAGAGGATTTGGACTTTCCTGGTTCTGCTATTTTACCCAAAAGATATTGATTCATGCCTTTCCCAGGGGCACTGGTACGGAATTAACGCCGATCCCGATTTCTGTGCAACATTTCCATGACCACCAGAACCTCCTCTGCCTAAACTTTTGTTTATTCAATAACCAAATGACAAAGATTTGTACTGAAGCCATTCGGCTAAATGTGGATCAAGGAAGAT
This sequence comes from Thysanoteuthis rhombus, assembly GCA_963457665.1. Classification (NCBI taxonomy): domain Eukaryota; kingdom Metazoa; phylum Mollusca; class Cephalopoda; order Oegopsida; family Thysanoteuthidae; genus Thysanoteuthis; species Thysanoteuthis major. The sequence continues at coordinate 10,074,130 of OY735230.1, read as the reverse complement.
GCAGAAACGGCCACGTGGCCAACGTTTTCAGGTGTGTTTGGGGTGATCAATTAAAAATATCTAAAAAGAGATGATAAAAAAATAGATTACTTCTCTTACATTCCGTCTGGCAGACATTACTAAAAAGAGTCTTTTACCGAGAACTTGCGATTTGACACGACATGGCGTCACGGTTTTTTTTTTTCACACTCTCCGTTATTCATGCCTGAAAGTCGCACATCTTAAATTCAAGATCTAACTGATTGCGATAATAAAGGCCACTCTGAGAGTTTGGCAATGTGATAAAAGTTAAAGCCACTGTTCTTATCCTCTGATCATAATTGTTTCTCCAACAAAAAGCCACCATCATATAAAACTTTGGTGGAAACTCAACAAATACAAAATGAACATAATCTTATGAAAAAAAAAAGAGGCATAAAATATTCTTGATGTTTTTGGAATGCACTTCATATATGTGCAGCAAGTCAAAAACAAGAGCAATTTGGTCCGATAATTTTGAGGCGAATGATGAACGTTTACAATAAAATAACTTGTTTTGTCTCAATCTCTAGGTACCTATTGCACTTTTGTAATTGAAGTCGTGACAAATTTTAGCTCAATCCACCGAATAGGGATTGTTTTTACCGGCACGATTTAGAGACACACACTCACATAGTCTTCTTTAATATATGTTGTCTCGTAAAGTCGTGATTTTATAAGTTCGATAGAATCGATCAAAAAGTGTCAGTGTTTTTTGTTGTTGTTTTTTCATTGCTATCCATTAGTCGTTTACATTGTGTTTATTATATCTATGCTCTTGCAAATGCATAATATTTGTACACACATAAATACAACGATGCATTGACTTGCGTCCAGGTCATGCTCTATTAGTATGGATCCAACTCGGCCAGGGCGTAAGTCGACCGTTATAGAGCTAAATAAAATATATGCACTGTACAGCATAAGATACCATTGCAAACACATCCATCATCATCAGCATCAGCAGCAGCAGCAGCAGCAGCAGCAGCAGTAGTAGTAGTAGTAGTAGTAGTAGTAAAAACTTTAAAAAAGAACAACATAGCGCAGCTGTGATAGGTGAGGAAGATATGAGAGGAGGGCTGGAGACCTCGGTAGATTTGCTGTCAATCAGCCTTCGGCGATAACCACCGGGCAACTGGTATGAAACTATAAATCATAGCTCTGCTGTGAACTGTGGGGGTGTGGAGAAGAAGGCTAAAGACTTGAAGGGACTTGCAGTCACTCGGTCCTCAGCGGAGACCACCAGGCAACTGGTGTGAAAATGCAAATAATAATATCAATAGATATGACACGTCAAATATACAATTTTTCCTCATTTTTGTACATCATTGAAGGTGGGGTAGAAATTTCACTTATTGTCTAACAAGTAGTACCCACTCTTGTGGTTTCTCATAAAACAGTATAATGTGTTATATACGAATATTTCAGACAAATGGAATCAAGATTTCAATACTCATAGAAAAGTCAGCAATTGCAAGTGGCATTCACAGAGCAGACGATAAAATCAAATTCCATTTGTATTTTTCGATTGTTATTTTGAGACCGCTTTTGCTTATGTCCATTAAATCCGATTTTCGAAACACTTTTATAAAATTGTTCCAAGCTAATATTGCCTTATGTTTAAAAGAATTAATTCAATATTTTTCTAGGTTGATATGCGTCGAAAATAAAGATCCTTCTCGTGAATTTCCAGTATTGATAGAGCTTCTTTTTCTTTCTATTTGAAACTTTTTTTAAAAAAACTTTCAGGAAATTTTTGATTGATATAATCATGAACAAAAAACATTTTTTTAATGCTATGCTATCTTCCACCTTGAGGAATCTGAGGAACACATAGTAAGATGTTACATGAGTTATAGTGAATACATTGTTTTCAGCCATTAATGACATCATGAAAAATATCAGTGTTTGTTTTATAGCAATATCATTATGAACCATGATTGAAATTGATGCATTTTGTAGCGTTTCAATCAATACTGTGCAAGTGTCTTCATTGCTTTTTCTTCAAAAAAGAAAGGAACAAAGGAACAAATGTCATCCATTATATTTCTTTGACTAAGTCATTAGCTCAACCCGAGTCCTCCTCCTCATCTTCCCTGTCTAGAGAACTTGAAACAAGTCTGATTTATTCACAGCATTCTCTTCAGCCAGCTAATAATAACTGAACGGAAATTTTCGCTATTCGCAGTCAAGCCATGGAACTGCGATGTCTAAAATGTGTGTCATCTGCAGTTAATGGGCTTTATTTATCTACCCTCCCACCGGAACAAAATGCGACACAAGGTCAAGGCTTAACGTGGGAAAATGGAGCGCTGCCAACTAAAATAGCTCCAGCCGACGCGACTGAGGTTGCTGTTGTGAAGTCTTATGAAAGCGTATCTGCAACCAAACGTAGGTCGGTCGGGCGTAAGTCGATGTCTACAGGGATGAAAATGGGTGGGGGTACGCAGCGGTCCTCCCCAATTTCCAGTTTGTTTGAGTTGGGGGGGTGTATGTTCAATGTCTTCTAATGGAGACATAACCGTATACCTATTTCCCTAAACCAAGCCTCACCGTATACCTACTGACCAAACACCATTCCCATCAATTGATGTACTACTTAATCAACTCACTTCACCAAAAATAAATCTAATGCTATTTTTTAGCCGGATATTTTCAATAAGAGGGAATCCATTTATCTAACACCGTTCCTTTTTATCTAACACCGTTCGGTGTACTTTGAACCTTATGGCACTCATTTGTTTCGAACTTCGGTGGAAATAAGGTCCTTCAATTTTTTTACGGGATGTTTTTAGGAAAAGTTTCCAAATTGCTTTCAGGTAATTTCGATCATAATTTACAAAGCGTTAAAGGAATACCTATTAATACAACAATTTATTAGTAGTTTCACTCTGCTATCATGGAATCTTATATTAACGTAAAAATGAAAACAAAGTTTATTTTCATGAGTTCGATAGAAATTTGTTTCCTGAAGTTTTTTTTATGATTATTTATTTATATAACAGGTTTTTCTCAATGTTTTTATTTTATTTCATTTTTGAAAAGCAGTTCTGGTTATTGGAATAGTATGGATTCATTCTACTTTGTTTAGTTCCTTAAAACAATTATCACAATAATACGAATAAGAAAAGTTCTGCACTGAGTGAAAGAAATATTCACAGCTGCAGTTTTGTATGATGGGTGAAAAGTGAGGTTCGAGTTTGGCTTTGTGATCTGACCTATAATAAATGAATGGAAAATCTCCACCCCCAGGGTCGGATTAAGGTTACATTGGGTTCCTGACTCTTCCCATCAAAATAACTACTGGTAAAAGTAAACTAGAAATTCTATTTAAACAGGGTCCCTTGGCTTCAGTCTGCTCGGCACCACATTAATCCCCCCTGCACCCATAATCTTAAATTGATTTTTTTCCTGAAAACTGACTTTTTTCTGAAAGGGACGAAGGTGTTTTGGTAGAAAGTTTATAAAACTACTTGAAAAAAAAAATCCTTCGGAAATAGCGATGTTAACTACATCGAATCTAGACCTTTTTTTTTTTTTAATAATGTACAAAGTTCAGGCAAGGTCAATAATTAGAACAACAACTGAGAACTGTTCTTGTTTTTGACCGAATCAAGGGAAGTAACTCTTGATCATCAAATTGAGTGGCCTGTTTCATGTGATCATTTTTTTTATTACAATAATTGGTAATTGTTTGGATTAGGTTCGAAAAACGAGGGAGGTAATTAGTATAGATGCTATATATGATGAAAGTATAGACTAAGCTGTCAATCTGGAATAAATAAGTGACTGGGTTCTTATTTACATTAGTTTGCGTGGAGAAATAATGATAAAAATGGCAAAATTTATTGAATCATTTTTTTTATTTTTATTTGAACTGTATAATCATTTTGGTGTTACAAATATGAAAAAAAATGTTTGATTATGATTGTTGTTAATTGTAAGCCAAGCCATAACACCAACCCTTTATTATATCCTTTGTAGTTAAATTTAATAAAATACAGTTTTTAAGTTTGCTGCTTTTCATTTGTTCCATTATTAGTTAGTAGCAGCAGCATATAATTGTGTCTAAACTAGTAACCTCCCTTTTTTCCTAACTTGATACAAACAATAACCTAAATCCTCTTTTATAGCATCTTGCTTCCCCCAAATTTTTTTATTGAAGTATTCTTCGATAATCTTAACAATGCATTTATTAACACACTTAGAAATATCATATAAAGACACGTCGGGTCCGAATCCTCTTGTCCTGTGATTCTCAAGCTTTATTGCATGACGGCACATTAAGAAATATATTTGACTTACACGGAAACCAATTGTTAAAATGAAATGAGTTGGACAAAAACATATCAGAAATCAATGAACAAAACTTTTATCTAAGCATATTGATATACATACTCATCATTCCTTTTTCCTTTTATCTGTTGCTAAAAGTTGAGATCTCACAAAATCTAGTAATGAAACCACTAGACTTGCAACTATGTGGTGGAAGCTGGACAGACATAATACCCGTAATTGACACATTAAAACTTCAAAATACATATCTTTTGACGGCACACAGTTTGAGAAGCATTGTTGTTGGATTAACAAAGGTCAGAGGGTCAGATTATTCAATTACAACTTTACAAAATAATTCTAATCCACTTATTGTAGACATCAAGTTCTTGGTGGACCCCTCGAATTGCTAGAAACACAAACAAATCATAAATATGAAAGCCTGTTCATCTAATTTTTGTTAGAAGAAAGAAGTTACATGGCTGGACTTGTATCTTAAATCATAAAACTAACCTTTAACCTTCAAATTACCCTTTGACCTGTAACAGATTTTTTTTTTTTTGAATTATCAAAACTCAATCCTAAATTTCTCAACAAAATATTTTTTCTCAAAAAAAAACCCCAACCAATGTTCCTTGTAAACATGCATTTTGAAAAAAGATTTTATCTATAATATATATATAATATATATCTTATTAATGCATTTATCAACACATTTAAAAATATCATACGAAAACAAGTCAGTTCTAAATACTATTGTCCAGTGATTTTTATGTATATATATATATATATATATATATATATATATATATGTGTGTGTGTGTGTGTGCGCACATATGCTAAGTACTGTTTTCATTCAATCTGTTTGTAAAAGAAGCCTACAGTATTTTTCTAAACAAGTAGTCTATGTATATCAGTACGCTGAGATAAAAGACGTGAAAACTAGTCACACAAAAAGATAACGGATTAATTGTTTGCGTTTTACTGATCTGAAAAGTCATTTAAAAGTTGTTTTACTCTAAAACAATCCCAAACAGTGAAAATAACAAAAATACTCAAGGAAACAAATTGAAAAGTTCAGATTATTTGAATACAGAACAATCGAACAAACAATTTAATCTTTTCCAATTGTAAAATATCAAAACAAACAATTTAAAATTATGCAAATTCTGTCAAGCAGATGTAAAAATTTCAATTTGAAGCATGAAGTACAATTGTCCAATGCACATCCAATATTTTTTAAAATTTTGTTTATCAAATGTTTTAAATTTCTGTTTAATGGTTGATAATTCCTATAAATTGCTATATAATTTGTATACTTCACATTTTTAATTCTCAGTAATTGTTTTTTTGCAGGAGCCTCTCGAAAACCCCTTTTCAGACAACTTGGAATCAGGCTGATGAGTTCACAGCAGGTAGAGGGTTACAACTATGAAACCCTGAAGGTCATGACCCCCAGGGAATATGTGTTTCAAGTGGAAATGAACCGCCCAGAAAAGAGAAATGCAATTAACACAACTATGTGGAAGTAAGCCCTTATTTGCATTGGTTTTGATATTAACCTATCAACTGTGGAAGCTTCTTGAGAGTAATAGTTATCCATTGCAGGAAAAGAGCCCCGACTCACAGATAGAATATAGTGGCCATCAATCACAAAAAAAAAGAAATCTTTTTGAGTCAGTAATGGGAATTTCTGTCATCTGCAGTTGATACCCAATAGACCCTGTATATTCCAGGTTTTGGTCTTCTAGAAAAATTATTCTCATAGAGAGGTGGATAAAATTATGATTTTCTTTTTCTCAAGTTATTTGGGGTTAAGTATTAAACTTCTTCTGTTCCTCTTCATTATTTTAAAATGCTATAATTTAAAAATTTAATGGGAGTTAATCCATTGAAAAAAATGATAACTTATATAATTTTGATTATGAACATAATTTATTCAATCCTGTGTACACTTCAACGTCTGTAATAATTATCTCCCCTTTATCATAAACATGATGGAAGTTACCTCCCTTAGATTCCTATTTTCGATGTAAAATACCATGTTAATGTAGGAATTGTTTTCGGCCACTGGTATTTTCAGCCAATGATTTAATGAGATAAAGTGTGTTTTATGCTATGCTGTTTTATATTCAGGACTAAATTTCACAAAATTCAATAAAACACTTACAATCTATTTCCTTGGTTCCCCAAATTTTTCCCACTACACCCTGCATCTCCCTGACGAAGTTACTGCAGGTTGTCGAAAATTCACGATATTATAACTAAAATGATTCAGCAAATTTTGACATATTTTTATTCTAAATATTTTCATTTGTCATTATATTGTTAGTCAATCATACATTTCTCACATTCATTTCTGGTTGGCGATCCTGGGAGTGTAAATATATATTTACCTACACTCATCCCATTACATTCTCAACATGAATTATTATTTTTAAAACATTTGTATTTAAGTAAATTATTTAGTATGAAAATTTGTGTAAAAGTATTCTATACTAAGTTGAATTGATTGTTCATCTTTTGTAATATAACAATGTTTCTCCTTTCTCAACCTAATTTTTTTTTTTTTTCAAACATATCAAAACAAAAACATTACTGTGGTCCCATTTTTTTTATTGGTCTCATTTAAAAAATCTGTATATCAATTTTATAGATCAATACTGCGGAGATCAGTTGGCTAAAAAATGATTACGGGTTTTAAATAAGGTTTTTAGATAACAAAGAAATAGAATGTTGAATTAAAATTTCACACTGAAATTTCTTTCAGTTGACCTTCAAGTCTCTTTGTACAATGTTGCATTGTAAAAAAAATATAAACAATATGGCAAAATTCAGCATATTATTTGGTTTTGATAAAATGTTGTATGCCTATTTATCAAAGGATGAAATTTTATTGAAATAAAATTTCATTCCAAGTTTCAGAAAAAAAATGTTTTTATTCTTAACATTTTGATAATTTATTTCATTGACCTTTCCACTGATTTTTACACATTCAACAGATAAATCCCTGAAGATATTAATTGTTTACCTTTTTTAGAAAAGTACCTCAGGATTGTTCTAACTAAGTATCTTACTTTGGGAATTAGATAACAGGAAAATCAAGTTCAATATTTTTGTTCTCAGCAATTTTTTTTGTTTTATTCGATTGGATATAATTGAGCTTCTGATCTGGAAATTTCTTTTTTCTTTACTCAATATTTAGAAAAAAATATTTTTCATCATTTTTATCAATTACACTCAGTTTGAGCAGTTCCTGGGCGGTTTTGTAAGGAAAGTAAACATAATCAATATCTCATCAGATTTATCTGTTAAACATGTAAAAATCAATGAAAATGTCAATTTATAAATAAAATAAATTCTCAAAATAATAAAAGGTGGGGTAGGAATCATAAAAGATTTTCCTAATATCGGATAACATGCTGATTTTTGCCTGATTTAAACATTTCTCAGGTAACAATTTCCTGGTGAAAATTATGTTCATATCATTCATACTTACTGTAAAATATAACCATTCACATACTTAATATGTTGAATTATTTTTAATATTTGATACATGAAAATTATAGTATTTTAAAATGCAGATAAGATATTTAACACCTAAAGATATAAAATCATTGGACTACTTTATTTGATATGGACCGATTTTCGTTTTCAATGAAGTTGTTCAAAGTATTGAAATTTACCAAAATTAAAATCAATGTCTACTACTTTTAAATTCTACTCAGATTAAAAAGTTTTTCTATACAAATAAATGGATTTTCTCCCTATACATCCATAATATTTAAACCACTGGTTCTCAAACTTCATTTCATGATGGCACATAAAGAAATAAATTTGACTTACACAGAAACCAATTCTTAAAATTGAATGAGTTGGACAAAAAAAAACGTCGGAAGTCAATGAACGAATGAATATTGATAAACTCACAGAAATAGCATGTGAGATGGGAGGTAACTCTGTTAGTATCAACCAAGGATTATTTCCCCTGTAAATGTTGAATCAGGCAAATTTTTGGTTAATGATGTTGAGTTTTGACTTATCAAGTATTTTTTTTCAAATCTTTGAATTAAATAATCAAAACCTAAAGAAAATCTACCTTCTTCATTTTTATTGTGTTGTGATTCCATTTTCAGGACCTCTCCTCTTCCATCACCCCCTTTTAACAGAGACTTTTTATTTATTCTTAGAGCGTGAAAGAAGGATATGTTGTAGATTTATTGATGATTGGATTATTGTTATTTCTAGTGAGTTTGTAACTTGTTTCAAACAAATCTCTGAAGACCAAAACTGTCGGGCTGTTGTTGTCAGTGGATCAGGAAAGACATTCACATCTGGTAAGAGAACCTTTCTACATCTACTTCTTCAAATTAGTTCATCTAATTGGATCACTTATAAAAGATTTTTTTGTTTCTTTTCAACCAATGCAATAATAGAAATGTCCACTTTTTAATTTGTGTATATTGAAAACAAAGTAACTCAATTATTCAATGTTGCCTCCGTGAACTCTCTTTATTAGAAAGCAAAAATATTATTTAAAAATTTTTTTCATTATGATAGCGTAATGCACTGACTTTTAAAATATGCTTATCAAAATCTGTTAAGAAAGGATACAGTTGTTAGCGATTCTTGAAGAAGAGAAGATTGAGAGACCAATTCATTGTTTTTTGTTTGTTTTTTTTTCTTTTAAATTTATAGAGCAATGCTAATTTTTGTTGGAGTGATCCAAATTTAAAATTGCTGATATTTCAAGATCAACTCTTGTTTTAAGGATCAAGCTTCAACCTTAAATTTAAACAATCTGGAAAAAGATGCTTTACAATTTTATTTGAGGAAGAGGGTCATTTTTAGCTTATTTTTAATATCCATACTCAGGGCCATACTTGAGACAGTGCAAATGACTCTAGGGTCCCTGGAAAAAAACGTCTTGAAAAAATATTTGGCACAATTGTACTGTGGGGAACCCAAATTAGACTCACTTGAAAAGTTCTCTTCTCATCCAACACTGCACAAATAAGAAGATGCACCATTTTTAACAGAAAATGTTGAAATTTACAATCTGGACCACCTCCCCTACGTTGTACCTTTTTCTTTTTTTTTTTTTTTTTTTTTTTTAAATAAATAGATACATACTTTTGATTTAATTAAAACTATCATGTGATTTAGAAGGCAGTGTTGGATAAAAAAAGAATTTTCTAAATGAGTGTCAAATGATTGTCAATGATTGTATGTACGATCACAATCATTGACTTTATATGGTGTTTCTTCCATGTTTCAATTTGTTTGGAGATATATCACGTTCCAAATAGATTATTGATCCATAAAAGACTTTACATCAATTTAAAATTCATAATTCTATGAACGTATCAATTTTTGTTTTGATTTGTTTGGAAATAATTGCTAAATACAAAAATAGAAGGGTCCCCAAGAAATCATATGTACTGGGCCCCGTTAATGTTAAATTCAAGCCTGTCCATGTTTTTTTTTAAATTTAAAAAAAATTTTTTTTTTTTTTTTTTTCAATTATTTTCAGGAATCGATTTAGAGTGCTTCGGGGAGATCGCAATGCAAACGGCAGATCTTGATGTTGGGAGAAAAGCCACAGCAATGCGAAAAGTTATTTTAGCCTTCCAAGAAAGTTTTACAGCTTTGGAAAAAGTGAGTTATACACTAGACTAATTTATTTATTTATGTTTTTTTTTTATTGATGGCACCTACTGGGGTTCCAATATGGCACCTACATAGTAATGGACCCTTCTCTATTGATACCTGTTTAATGCCTGTTTCCTGGCTGGGTAGTGAGTGGTATCTTGACACTTCCAGTGCTTTCTATGAAAATTTGATTTTTCTTCTCTAAAGTGTCAGTTACTTATTTGAAGGATGAAGGAAATGATTTATTGCATGTATCGATTCTTCTTCATTATTTAATCCTATTTTATGCACTACATTGAAATTTTGCTGCACAACTTAATTTTTCTTGTGGACAACCACGCCACTTAAAGGAAAAGCTGGTCCCGAGAATCACAATCCTATTCTTTACATTTTCTCAAATATTTCTTCCCAAGAATCATAATTCAAGCAGAATAGGAATTGAGGTGTTCAAGGATTCCCTTCTTATTCCAACATACACACACAGCCTTTTGGATGAAAGGCCAGGCTTTAGAACGGTCAATGGTGGTTCATTATGTAAACTTCTCTAATCCAGTCCTCTTTACCATAAAATTCCCTGAAAATCAGTAAAAGGAAAAAGGAATATCAAAACTAAAGGCAAGAGAAATTTTATTGAAACAATTTTTTTATTTTTTTTTCAAGTAATTGTACTGACTTGAATGAGTTGACCATTGTTGTTCATTGTATGTGGTTCAGTAGGACTGTTTTCCTTGTCTTTATTGCTCGTTTTCCACAACATTTTGGCTGTTCACCCTCCGGCCTTTTTCAGGTGATCATTGTTCTGGAGTGTGGAGACTAATTTCTGTAAGGCATGCTCCTTGCTCTACCCTACCTGTCACGTCTGCTTTTAGTTTTGTACTAATAATCTTTTTATTTTCTAAAGGATTATTTCCCTTGACGTATGTGCTATTATCATTTGGAGTTGTCTCCCTTTGATAGGGTGACTGACCATTGTCGCTTTCCAAGTGATCCGATATCCTGCGCAAGTCTTACTGGCGTCGATATCTGAATGATTTATAGTTTGCTGGAACAAACCACTAGGAGTTAAAACGATTTGTTGCAGAAATTGAAATCGTAGGAATTATTTTTTTTGAACAAAATATTAAAATGATTTTTTACTTTGCTGTAGTAAATTTTAATATTGAATAATGAGTTCATAAATAAGCTGTAAAACTAATTATTAAAACATTGTTTTACTTTACATTCTATATTTTAAGCTGGAATGACTTTGTAAGCGAGCCATCAGAGGCGCCATTTTGGTCATATGGCCAAATCTGACTAATCTGGCCTTTTTCAAAAGTATTTGGCCATTGACGTTTTGGTTTGGCCATATTTTGTTTTGTTTTTTACAATTTTGACTTTATTGCAGTCGTATTTCTAATAAATTCTGATTTTTGGTATGTCCAGCGATGATTTATGAATTATCATTATTTTTAATTATTTCTCATTCTTCATCGTAATTTATTCAGTTGCTTTTCAACTTGTACCATCATCATAAAATTGTGATGAAAAAGCAACTGAAAAATTAAGACAAAGCTTAATTGTAGTATGATTTCTTTTCAATCAATGATGATGATTTAAAGTACTTCATCTAATGAAAATTAATAATAAAATAATTGCTTTTATAAACAATTTCAGCCATTTTGTTCATGTATATGTGTTAGTCCAGAAACGTCTCTAACAATCTGGCTACAATTAAAACTATAAAACAATTTATCAAAATATTTTTTCTCATCACGTTACTAGATTTTGTGGCTAAATAAATTTGTAAAATAAACTATAGACTTTAGAGTTGAAACAATTTTAGGCAAAATTTTGAATCATTTCCAATGTTCAAATGTAACCTTTGTATTTATGTTAGAGGACGGCTTTATTTGGACATCTTCTGCAAATATTCATTTATAGATGTATTTACTATTTATTAACAACTCCTTCAACCAAGAAATTAATAAACAAAAATGTGAACAACAGAAAACAAATAAGAACTTGACAATAATGAAATGAATTGTCGGTAACTTCAAAGAAGAGCCATCATCATTCCAACTTTTATTATTTTTCTTTTAAGTTGATGAAAGCAATTTGAAAAAAAATGAACACCATATGCCAGTGGTTCCCAAACTTTTTTCACATCACAGCACCCTTGGTGTATAAAGCTTTTTAGTAGTACTTAGTCACAAAATACTGAAGTGCATAAATGAGAAAATGGTTTTATTTACAATACAAGGGTCTAGATTAGCTGATATTTACTTTGTAACTTGAATATTGAGACAAATACAAAAAATGATTCTAGTTTTACATTATACATAAATAGATCGATCACTTCAGAGCCTATTCACTTGCTTCTCCAATGAAAATTTTCTTATTCTCCAAAACAAAAAATTTCTAGAAGAAACATAGGTCAGATGCAGTTGTAGTAATCAAAACTACAGAAAGTTTTTTTGACAATTTCTTTTACTTACGTTTGCTTCATCAAACTTGTAATGTGAATTCATAAAAATGTTATAAATTTATTTCTTTTAATAATCACGACGAAGCTGTTGCTCACCACACAGTTTTTCTATCTTTGAATCAAACTGGTGTGCGATACTTGTTTTTATATCACAGCCACAGCCGAAAACCCAACTTCACAGAAATAAGTCATTGCCAATGGAATTATGATTCGTTTAGCCTAACTTTTAGCAGAGGATATTCATCTTTCATTGATATTCAAAACTCAGTCAATTCCATGTTGGCAAATTCAATTCTCTTTGTATTGTCACAAGAAAGCTTAATATGATTTTTTTTTCCTATGTAGATATAAATTGTGATAGAGATTGATCCATGAATGGGTCTTGAATCCATGTGAATTTTTCCATATCAATTTCTCCATATCATATTCTTGAAAATATATTTTTTTTAAACCAGTTTCTAAGCTGAGATAAGGTTTTCTTTAAAAGCAAATTTTATATCCCGAGTGAAATCAACGCCTTCAGATGTCACAAACAATTGCAACCATGAGAAACACTCTTTGCCACATCTTCATTCATTTTTCTTTTCCATAATAATAATTTTTTCCTGAAATCTAAAATCTTCTACCAATTTCAAAATGTTGTGTCCTTACCAGGAACATTCAATTTTTCAAAGATATCTGACAAATATACCAATTTGATTTTAAAATCTGTATTCATGAAGAACTCGATGTATCTCATTTTCAAGATAAACAGTAAGTTCCTGCCATAATCCAAATATATGGTACTGTATGCTTCCACAAGATAGCCATCATGAGCTGCATTATCACAGCAAATATATGAGTTCGGCTACTATATTTTTACATCAATTTTTGAAGAATTGTGCCTTTAATGGCCGACTTTTAATATAGTTGACCATTTTCACTACACGCTGAAGGACCTAAACGCTTCAATGTAAGTACTTCCCTGTGAATGGTACAATGGGTCTATAGTGCATCGGGTGTATCCCTTCGATATGAATGCTTGCAAATCTCCATGAGCTTTGAGCATAGAACGACCACCATCTGTACAGATACCAATGCACTTTGTTCTCTAGAGTATTTTCATTGATAAATGTGTCTAGTATCTCAAACAAATCTTTGAGCATTTGTACGTGCAGTTATAGTTTTGCAAAATTGATCTTCTATAATGTTATCAGTATCAACGAATCGCACATAATAGATAAGATTGGCATCCTTATCGTCTGTGGCCTTGTCCAGCTGCAACCCAAATTCCTTCACTTTCATTTTTCAAATCAATTTTCATATCAGGTCCTCTGCCATGTGCTGCATTCAGATAGCAGAAAGTGAATGGAAGTCACCAGCCAAGTGAAATTCCTGTCAAGTTAATGAGTTTTAAGCTCTTATGGGAATATGGAATCAGACGGTAGTCGATGTTTAACTGTATTAAAACTTTTGAATATCCTGCAGTGTCCCTGGGAGCTAACTGCGGTACCTATTTTGAAAACCTCTGCCTTATGAAATTAATATAAAATGCCAAGGTTCACAGTTGAATAGACTGTAACTTCGAACATAAAAAATGATTCTAATTTTTGCCAAAAATTGTTTCTACTTTAAATTCTTCAGTTTGTTTACGGACTCATTTAGCCACAAAATCTAGTAGCTTGAAATAAAAAAATATTTTGATAAATTGTTTCATAGCTTGCTTGGTCACCAGATGTCGGAGACATTTCTGGACCAACACACACAAATAAAATAATTAGAATTGATTATAATAGCGATTATTCTATTATCAATTTTCATTGTATGAAGTATTTTGAATCATCATTATTGATTTTCTTTTTAAATTATACTACTAATTACTCTCATCTTACACTTACTCTTTTATCACAAATTTTCAATGACTGTGTGAGTCAAGTTGCAATTTGAAAGACACCGAAAAATTAAGCTGAGGGTGAATAACAATTTGTTTCTTGTTTCTTTTAAGAGTAAAAATAATAATTGTTTATAAAACATTGCGTTACTGAAGTCCACACTAAAAATCAGAATTTGATAAAAAAATACAACTGCGACAGAATCATAATTGCAAAAAATCGAGGTATGTCCAAACCAAAAAGTTAATTGCCAAATCACTTCTCAGAAAGGCCTATAATTTTTTTTGTTGTTGGTCATTTTTGTGCTGAGATGAACTCAGTTGACATGTGCTGAGGTATCCCTGTGCCCAGTGGTCGTTTGCTGGGATGTCCTCGTTCAGATGTCTGTCCCAGAAAGACTTGCGCAGACTTGTCAGTGAACAATTTTTTCACAACTGAGCAGCTTTTTATGTTTGGCTTGTCATTTGGCAAAAAGAAAGAATTTGCGATGAAACTGACACAACATTTTATGGAGAGAGGTGCATCATTTTGCAACTTAATACTATGAGAAGCGTTTCCTTTATTCATTGGAAACTTAGCTGAGGCTAATTCAGCTATCACTCTGCATGTTCCTACTTACCTCCAAATGTTATACTTTCAGTAATAACATAAACAAAAGGTTAGGTGATTTAATAAGAGGCTAAGAAGAGTGAAGACAGAAAGTTGATTGAGTCAGAAGATTTTCGCATATGAAACTTATACATGTTTATATAACATTTAGATAAAAAACAAAGACATGGACAGGCCACTAAGTATGGAACTGATTAAGGGGAAAATTGGACGATACAAGCAAAGGGTAAGAAAAGAGCAGAAGCATGGAATAATGGATGATTTTAGTTATTAATATCCATGGAATTTCTGCAGGTTTAGCTAGTTAGAATAGATTCTTTAAAAAAGATAGAAATGCCTTCAATAGTTTTCAAAGCTACTATTACATATTTATTACAGTGAGAGCAAACCATGGAATTTGAGATGAAATGTTATTATATATTTATTACAGTAAGAGCAAACCATGGAATTTGAGATGAAATGTTATCATATATTTATTACAGTAAGAGCAAACCATGGAATTTGAGATGAAATGTTATTATATATTTATTACAGTAAGAGCAAACCATGGAATTTGAGATGAAATGTTATTATATATTTATTACAGTTAGAGCAAACCATGGAATTTGAGATGAAATGTTATTATATATTTATTACAGTAAGAGCAAACCATGGAATTTGAGATGAAATGTTATTATATATTTATTACAGTAAGAGCAAACCATGGAATTTGAGATGAAATGTTATTATATATTTATTACAGTTAGAGCAAACCATGGAATTTGAGATGAAATGTTATTATATATTTATTACAGTAAGAGCAAACCATGGAATTTGAGATGAAATGTTATTATATATTTATTACAGTAAGAGCAAACCATGGAATTTGCGATGAAATTTTGTCTAGCCACTCAGTAAAACTGGATTTCATGTAGCCAATTACCTAATGTTTGATACATTTTTTTTTCTTGGTTTTCTTTACCAGTGTCCTAAACCAGTAATTGCCGCCATTCATGGAGGTTGCATCGGGGGTGGAGTCGACCTAATCACAGCTTGTGACATGAGGTATTGTACCAAAGATGCTTGGTTTCAAATTAAAGTAAGTAATGCTTGATTTCTATTTACTACTGCGGATAAGAGTGGATGTTTGTTTGGAGGGGGGTTTGCCTTACAATAAGGCAATAGTAATTGAAATCTTACAGCATAGAATTGAACTTCCTCTGCTTATGCATCTCTTCGTAAGTGTGTATCATATCTAGGGTTATACTGTTTTAGGTCCATGATGTTCACGAAATCTTCAATGTAAATCTATTTGATGTAATGTCTTTATGCATGCCAGACATGAATAGAAATTGAATTTGTTTATTTCAGAATGAAATGTTGAATAAAAATATCTCTCCCATCAAAATGAGCAGGAATAACTATTCAATGTAGGTAACACTAACAATGACTCTGTGTGAACACAAGATATCAAAAGCTGAAAAAATTAAAAAAAACACCAAACTCATATAAAAGTTAATTCTAGTGTCAAATTCTTTGTGCAATTGATAAGAAAGAAGATTGGAGAAAAATCTGATATAAAAATGATTTGTATATATCTTAAGGGTACCCTGATTCGATCTGGCAATAATGCAACGTTTTGAATAATTTCATGGTACAACCAGAGGGACGGAATAAGAATTTGGTATTATATATATATATATATATATATATATATATATATATATATATATATATAGATGTTATGAGCTATAGAGAGTGAGACAGACTTGGGAGTAAAGTGTATGGAAGTTAGGTTTATTTATCTGTAAATGTTTTTATTAATGGTCTAGATATGTTTCGGGAGGTATTCCCATCTTCAGTAGTGTGTGTATGTGTCTACTTTTAGAGGTTATAAGTTTGATGTGGAACATGAGTCCACCATTAGGAGCTTTGCTTTGTGAGCAAAAAATGGTATCCCATCTGCTAGGTGAATCCTGTTGTTTGAGAAGAAGTTCAACCAGTGATAAAGTCTGTGGTTTAGCATCAGCAGTGGGTCTTGGAGAGAACATAAGGTATCAGGGTAGGAGGGAAGTGCTTTGGTGTTAAATTGTGTGGGTAGGTTAGGGATAATGTAAATGGAGGGGTGATGAGGTTAAGGAACTACATAGGTTTTAACCTTACAGGTCATCGAAAATATGTTGGCTCTGATTTGTACGTGTGAAATATATATATATATATATATATATATATATATATATATATATATATATATATATATAAGTATATTACAAGAATCGCCCATTGAGGTGTTACTTCCTCTAAGAGAGTAGTTTCATTCCAACCATGTGCATAAGAATACTTTATTTGACAATTAAATGTGTTTTAAAAAAGAAAAAGATTGATGTTATATGAAGTGGGAAAATGAACTTTGAAGTTAGTGGAAAATAATTATCAATTTCTTTGGTTGAATATGTTGGTAGGGAATCAACTCAAACAAGTTTTTTCCGTGTAATTAGTATTCTTAAAGATGATATCATAAATTGGTTGACATGCAGTCTGAAATTAATACAGACGGATTTGATATTCACATGGGTGAACATAAATAGAAATGACTCAAAGAGCGAGTCATGTCTTTCATTCTATTTATTGATCCCTCATTGTTGAAAATGTTTTGGGGGGTAACCTACGTAAGTAAACCCTGTTTAAAAAAACTAAATATGTAGTATGAAATAATATCAATATACAATACACATAAAACCTCATATAAAATGACAAGGTACATATATGGCAAAAAACTATATAATGAAGGGAGGTGGTGTTTGATCAATACTGCTGAGGGTGCCATGTTGATATAACTAATTTGTTTTTAAAATACCTGAAACGGTTACCAGGTAAATAACTGATGATCCCAACGAGAGACTATTTATACATTGTACAATAATAACAAAGTATTGGGGGAACAAAGAAAAAAATACTTTTGAAGATTTCATAAGTTGCGTTGACAGATATTGGGAAATGGGTGACTGAAGTGACACAAAAAAAATCTATTGAAAAAGTTTTTTAATGTTTACTGTTTGAAACTGTATAGCTTTCTGGACTATATATATATATATATATATATATATATATGTGTGTGTGTGTATATATATATATATATATATATATATACTACTATATCAACGCTCCTCTATTCAAGGTTGAGCACTTTTTAAGTGAGGTAACTCGTTCATTGTAAGCCTATAAAATGCTCTTCCATAGGAATTGAGCACACTGGTGGACGGGGAATATAAGATAAAATGAATATATCACTTAGATTCAGCCTTACTGACTGTCCAGTTCCAGGTCTGAAGTGAAGGTTTCAATCCTGCCTTGTGGTAAGATGGGCTAATGGATAGTCTATAGCCACGCTGTCTGTGGATGACACAATATATATATATATATATATATATATATATATAGTTCCTACACCATATATATAGATAGTGAGAGCACTGCTATACCACTCTTCCTCTCTTTAGAGCGCGGTGGGAGACATACTCGACTGAAAATGATGTTTTTTTAAAAAAAATATTCAGATATTAATCTATCCATTGATAACATGAAAGAAATTCTTGACATGTACTATGCTAGTATATGTATATAATTTTTCTATTTTCTATACTTGAGGAAGTGGATATTGGTCTAGCAGCTGATGTCGGAACTCTTCAGAGATTACCCCGTGTTATTGGTAATGACAGTTTGGCAAGAGAGCTAGCCTACACAGCACGCCCTTTCTATGCAGATGAAGCAAAACAAATGGGTCTTGTTAGGTATGTAGTAATACCATTCTAAGATACACTTTGAATAGATAAGCCTGTCACAAGTATGTCTTTGTCTATCTTTTAAGTTGTTGAGAGTCTTAAGGAGTTATACAGTGATTTACTGTATTTTTAGATGACCACTAACACTCCTCTCCCGGATCAGTATATGTACTGTGTTGAGAATAAATCCAGATGTATGCGGAAGGATTTGTTTTATAATTGTAGAAATGAGAAAAGTATCGAATAAAATTGATTTATGTTTGTTCGGCTAATAAGTTTTGTATTTGCTAGAATAGTTACATTTCTGCAGCTTAATAAACATTTGTTATATCGTCAAAGGGACCATATAGGATTTAGGCACCCCAAAATTGATCAATTTGAAAAAGAATGCATTTTGACTCTTCACCGGATGACATCACTTTATACGTCAGCAGTTTTCTGAACATGAACAAATACAATTTGTTTATTTGAACAACCATAGCCATGAAAGATAGGGAAGGGTTCTATCTTTTTTTTTTATAAATGTGTACACTTGTTTATATGGTTGTTTTGTCTACTGACTTGAAAGTTGGCGTCAGGACTCCCCTAGAACCTTATTTAAGAATGTCTTCTTGATTTTTTGAAAAAAAACTTTTTGGAGACTTATTTTGACAGATTCTGGAGAATCTAGATGTTTCTAGATAGTTTTTTTTTTTTTGCTCTATTTTAGATGTTTCCTAGTAGAAATGCCTGTGATGTCAGAAATAGAATTTATTCTGACCATATTTATTCTTTCATTGAGTTTTTTTGTATGACTTCAGAATTTGATGCTACGCTTGTTCAATTATTGACTGCGATGATGAGTTTATTTCAAATTGAAACTTTTTTTTCAATATTAGATCAAGTAATGTAAAACAATATTGTACTAAGTGACATCGTCTGGTGAAGAGTCAAAATGCGTTCTTTTTTTCCTATTCAATCATTTGGGTGCGTAATCTCTATATCGAGGAAAGTCATTTGTGTTTAATAATTTCACTGCTAGGTCTACGGTTTACTGAGTGACAGGTATTTTTTTCTTTCAAGTTTACTGTTTAGCTTTATACGTATGTATAGCCTTTTTCAAAAACTTTCGGTCATTTGTAAGTGGAGAGTATTGGTATACCTGGTGATTGCGAAGGCCAATCCAAATGTTGAAGTTCACTTTCCTGCATTTCAAAAACAATTCTTAACATGAATGGGCACATAATCATCCTGAAAGGTGGCACCGTCATTACAGAAAGAGTGTTTGCAGCATAGGATACAACTGGTGAGCCAAAATCGATTGATAGTTCTGCGAGAGCACCCTGCCATACAGTGCTACTGCTGGACCAAGAGAATTCTATGATATTGCCGTCCAAATCTTCACGAGTTCACCTCCATGTTTAGTTGATATAGTAAGATGGTCAGGATCATAAGCTTCCTTAGGCTGCCCCTAAA
Source organism: Thysanoteuthis rhombus (assembly GCA_963457665.1). Lineage (NCBI taxonomy): Eukaryota > Metazoa > Mollusca > Cephalopoda > Oegopsida > Thysanoteuthidae > Thysanoteuthis > Thysanoteuthis major. The sequence goes on along the minus strand of OY735230.1, from coordinate 10,054,022 downwards.
CATGAACGTAAAGCCAGAACACAAAAATAATGTAAAGGGAGATTTATCTGCGTCTATCAGATTCTGTCATTGTCCAATTCTTAAGGTCATCACACCACTTTTTAGGACACTTCGTGTTGATTTGCAAAAGCGATGATTTGGCAATTGCAGCCCTTCCATAGTATCCAACTCCGCGAAGCTCTCACGAACAGTCTTGATCAAAACAAGGTTTGTAAGCTACTGATTAGCGGTCACCTTTGGAGCTGTGAGCTTATGATTTTTCGACAATATGCACTTCAGCTTTCTATTGTCTCTGTCCCTAAGCTTTGAAATACAAGTGAGATCAGTTTGCTATTTCCATCATTCTAATCGGTCCGCATAGTTTCTAATAAAAGCATACCTATGAATTAACTTCTATAGTTTTCAATTTGGTCTAATCTTCCTTGCACAGAATGAAACACCAACATTATCAACTTTAGTTCATTAAATTTTCACTGGTGACATCAAATTTAGAAATATTAAATTTCAAAAACAAATAATTGTAAAAGACAGCATCATGGACAGTCTCCCCAAAATAACTCTTTACTGTACATTCTGGTTAATGTGTCGTGTGTACGACGATATATACACATACAATAATTTATCATGTAGCAATGTATACCTATATGTAGTGATATTTCATCAGCTCTGTAGGAAGGCTACCAGAAAGGGTCCTCAGCACTAATCCATTACAGCTTGTTGGGCTTCAATATCCACACCTCATACTTTGAAATTATTGCTTGCTCAATCTCTATTCATTCTGTTATATAACCCTGTTCAATACAGATTCATTTAACACTGTATGTTTTAGGATCTTATCTACAGCACCAATCAAGGTATTCTATATTTCTTACGATATCTTAATTTGGCTTTTTGCTTTTCTTGTCACAACATCAGCCGTATTTCTGCAGATAGAGATGCTCTGATCACTGGAACCTTAGACGTTGCTTCCTCAATAGCTTCGAAAAGTCCCATTGCCATCCAGGGAACCAAAGTCAACCTGATTTATTCGAGGGATCACTCAGTCTCTGAAGGTCTTCAATACATTGTAAGTGGATTTGTTTATATTTTTCTTTGATCAATTTATTTACCTACTGTATATATTCGATGATTCTGTCTTCAACCGTCTACTTTCCTTTGTACCTAAGTCGGAGTGTAATTTGCTGAAACTGTTGAAATTCCACGATTTTTAACAACTAAGATTATCCATTACCTCATGCCTCTGCTTTTCTCTTCCCCTTTACCTGTATCTTCTCGTTCTCTCCCATATCCCTTCCAATCTTCGTTGCACGTCCCTGGCTCAGTTTCACGTGCAAAAATTCTTCCTACCCTCTCAGTAAACTACCTAACTTTCTTTTCTCCCTTCTCTCTTCCTATCGTCATATCAAACTACATTTCTTTTCTGCCCTCTCCTCTTATTGAACAACTCAACTTTCTTTTCTGATCTCTCCCTTCCAACCCTCTCAATAAGTTACCTAACTTTCTTTTCTGCCCACTCTCTCCCCACCCTCTTTTTAAACTACCTAATCTTTCCCTTATGTTATTACTGAAAGAATAACATTCAAGCTAAGGTAGGAAGAAGAGGAACAAAATAAATACTTCTTTCTCTCCCCCCAAAATGAAAAATATCTGAGAGAAACATGTCTGGTTAGTCACTCGATAGAAACTGTCTCTTGACCAACGTCCTTTGGCAGCATGTCGTGTTGGGGGTGATCAATTAAAAGAAATTGAAAAAAGGGATGATCAGTTAATAAGTTACTTCTCTCACCTTTGGTAGGTCAGTGATCGCTAGAAAAAAAAGTCTGAATTTAAAAAAAAAATGAATGTGAGCACTGCTGGACACCAACTGAGGGGTCGATTTAGCATAAACTTACACTGTAAATTGAGCCCCACCAAAAAGCTTTCAAGGGGGGAATTTTTAAAAAATGGAAGTTTGTTTTTTTTCTATACATAATAAGGAGTAAATCTTTAAACTTCCAACCCTCTAGCTCTATTGGCGTGGCCCGTTTGTGTGACACAAATGGACATATAATTGTAAATTGCGTTATATCACATTGAAACTCTCATTTGAAATGATCTCCTGTCATCACATGGTTGATATATCACTTGGCCCAGACAACATAAATGGAATAAACAACTAAAGCAGCCCCATTTTCTTTAATTGTTTTTTCTATTTACATTGTCTAGACCAAGTGATATATCAACCATGTAATGACGGGAGATTATCTCAAATAAGAGTTTCAGTATTATATAACACAATTTATAATCATTCTGCCTGATCAAAGATCCATTCCCAAATACATACATAAATATGCTGATGAAAGCAACAATTTGAAGGTGAAGAGAAAAACTCAAGAGAAAATAGGTGTTATATCTAAGAATTTTTTTATTATCCTGTGGGCATGTTTTGATGCATTTCAACAGGTGCCATCCATCTTTCTTTTTTTTTTTTCAGAAAATTTTGCTGTTTAAACTTGTGATATGTGAATTCTGTGTGTGATCGACTATTGCCATGGCCAGCATAAGGGCACTTAATTACTTAAATTTGATATTTTTTAGTTTCTTTACAGAGTCAGTAAAGAGCTACTTCTCTTCAGCCAATCGTAAACATTTATTAATCATTCATGGTGCCTGTTTGGGTTCCAGCAGAGACAATCCAGGAGGAGCTTTACATGATGAATAAATAAGGGAATCAATATATAATCCGATAGAATATTCATGAATGTGTTATATTATCCGAAATGACCTCCTGTTGTTACATGGAGTATAAGTCACTTGGCTCAGACAGCATAAATCGAATAAACAATTAAAGAAAATGGAGCTGCTGCGTGAATCGAAACATGCCACTGATATGAGGGAACGACGCTATATTGAAGCAGTTTCAGGCTAAATTTTTGCAGCAGCCCTATTTTCTTTGATTGTTTACTCTATTTAAACTGTCTTGGCCAAGTGACTTATTCTCCGTGTAATAACTGGGGGTTGTTTCAAATGATGATATAATGCATTCATAGATAAATAAATGTATGCATGTGATTGTGTTGAGATTCGAAAGTGTCAAGAAGCAACATACTTATTCTAAAATACATGATTGCCTGTGTCAAGTACGATGGTGCCTCTCATTGCAAAGGTTAAAAAAAGATAAAAACAAGCTTAAATCTAGCATTTTTAGTTTGAAGATCAACTTTTTGAAAAGGTTTCAGTTGGTGTTAGATAAGTATTATAATGGACTTAGGAATTGTTTGAGATTTCAAAAAGATGATAACAGGCCTATATCAAGCATTTTCAGTTCAAAAATCAACTTTAAAATATCTTTGAAAAGTTTTAAAATGGAATTTCACTTAGCAAGAGAGCCCCAATTAATCAAAAAAAAATGTCTTGAATATTTTCAATGTGTGAGACAAAAAACTGGGAAATTCCGTAAAATTATCCAGAATCCCCTTGATATCATTTATAATTATCCAGATTTATATCTAGTATCTAGACATTCGTTTTCAGACAAATAGACATATGGTGGATTATAATAATCATCTTTTATTCAATTTCTTAGATATTTATTTGAATTTAATGAATGATTATCACAATATACATTACTTATAAGGTTATCATAAAGGATGTATGGGACTCTCAGAAGAAATTACTGAAATACCGTTGGTTTAATTTTTCATTGAATGAATTTTCATTTGATGGGATGTTTCATGGAACATATTGTCCTCATTAAGTGAGGTACCATGAATATATGGCTATAATCTTTTTCCCCTTTTTTTTTTTTTTTTTTTCCAGGCCAATTGGAATCAAGTAATGTTGCAGAGTGAAGATATTATAAAAGCCGTCACTGAAAAGCCACCCGTCTTCTCTAAACTTTGATTCATCAACAACAAACGAAATCGGATGCTTAAGTCAAGCATTCAATCTTAAGAACAGAAAAGTTTGTTTTTTTTCTGTTAAGACTCACCAGATCCCGCCGTGGAGGGTATGCAGCGTAGGAATATTTGATGCTTGGTATCCGATTTGAACAGTGATTCTGAACATGGGGCACACACCCCATAAGGGAGCAATGTAAAAATTATGGGGGATGGGGAGGTATTTGGAATCTGACCCTGAGCTTTGAGCTCAAAATTTAGTCATGTTAAGGCTTAACTGATTAATTCCGAGTAATAAAAAATACTATTAATTCCTAATTATTCAATTCTACTAATTCTACTTAAGATTTCATTGTAACTATGTCTCAAATCATTAACTTTGTGAGGTATGCACGTGATGAGGTAAATGCATTGTTTTTGTTACCAAATTTTATACAAAGAAATTACAAAAGCTCTATCAAAAGCCTTATAGTTCATGTATCAATATATTTTCTCAAAGAATTTGACACGTGATATATAATCAAATTATTTCTCTCTAGTGAGGGGGACATTGAATTTTTGAGCCATTGAGGTAGGGCTAGGGCGTATACAAAAGATTAAGTTTCACAGACTTGAAGATTCATTATTATTATCATTTTATAGTTTCTGTGAAAATCCATCAGATGAAATAAGGGTAGACAAGATAATACAGTATGTCCCGGTCCCACTGCTCTTTTAAATTTCATTTAGGTCCATACACACAATCTACTTGTAATTCGAGTTTTCTAGAAATTTCCAGAAAAGTACAGAGTTTTCCAGAATATTCTAGAAAGATCTCATAGTAACTGAACTTGATATTTCCTGAAATATCTAGCGGTAACTGAATAATTACATCTGTAAAACAGGAAACAGTTTCAGTTTTCTGAACCTAAATAACTGGATTTTTTGCATTGATTAAAGTAGCATATAACATAGTTTGTCTGTGTCTGTGTGATAGAATGAAGTTGTGTTCATTTTTATTGTTTTAATCATTGCCATGGAATGGGATTATCTACAGTATTTCCTGGCCAACTGGACACTACAAGTGGTAAGATGCACCCTGTTACTGTATTTCAGAGTTCCGTGAGTGTTTGTATCTCATGATTGGAGTTAGTGAGGATAGGCAAACTCCTCCCTACAACTTGACCTCAGCACTTTTTTTTTTTTTTCAGTGCATTTTTCTGGGGGGAAAATACGTATTATCAACCAGGAAGTACAGTGAATAATTTGTATGCGGTTGCCAATCATGTTCCTACGGATTAAAGCTATTCTTTCTTTCATTTTACATGAACTTTGGCTCTTCTGTTGATAATAAATAGGTCATTCAAATGATTAGAGTGATGAAATCATGTCCTCCAAATATCAGTGTTGTTTTCAACCTTTTTGAGGGTTTTTTTCTCTTTAAAGAGAAAAATTATGTGTCATGCCGGCTAGATAAGCAATTTTCTATGTTACCCTAACTATCTGATCTTGAGGACCCGCAAGGTTTTTTTTCCAATGTTTCAGGCGCTCGTTCCAGATTATGATTTGTACATCATCGGAAAAACATCAATTGAACATTTGTAGTAATGTCAGTCTTTTCTGGAAAAATATGATGGACCTATTGAAAAGTGACAAATTTTTTCAAAAATTTAGGATAAAGAATCCAAAGGTACACTATATTTAAGCCAAATCGAATGTTTTTTCCTGATAAACGTTTCATGATAAATAGTATATATATCAATATTAGATGAATATCTGAAGGACATTTTCTAAGTCTAGGAGACGAACATAACAATCACATCATTCAAGTATAATAGGAGCTTTATAGTTTCTCTATTGTAAAATAATACTTGGGTGTAGCCAAGAACATTAAGTAAAATATACTTTAAACATTAAAAATGTTAGAACAAGCTGTACTACACTTTGAGCATTGCTTTTCAAGAAAGTCGAGCCTTTTGTTGAACCCTTCAAATTATGTATTCTTTCAATGAAATTTATATATATATAAACTCGTAATGAGAAATTAAATGATTTCTATTTTGTACATTTTTTTCCAAATAAACCCTTTCTAATTTTCATGTTGTTGGAGCCTTGTTCATCAGCACCAGCGGCAGCAGCCATTTCAGGTCTGCTGCTGGACCCAGGCCTTTCCAACTTTCTGGGAAGGTAATGGCTAATATACATCACCCATTGCAACTATTTTCCGGTGAGCTAGTTTGAATCCAGAGTTGTTGTCCCTAGACCTTTACCCATAGCCAGAGGAGGTAGGATGGATTTATGCTTTTCCCAAAGGCATTTATACGAATTGAATGTAAACAGCCTCAATCTGAGTTCAACTCAACTTGCCAATCCCAGTGTCAGTGCCGCTCATACCTGGGGCCTAATTACTCATTCTAAATTTGAAATTTCCTTTCAAGAAATGTAGTGTACACCTTTATTGTGTCCTTTGAATGCTCCCACTACCACTCCTGTGACATCACCTACTGTCACTCATTCAGTGACGTATCAAGTCTCGCCTGAGCATAATCTCGCTTTTGCAAGAAGCACATTTTATGTAAGAGTCTCATTCTGGGAGCAACATGTAGGAATCTTTATTGAAAACAGTGGGTCAGGAAACAAGTCAACTGTGAGAAACAGTGAAGAAGTGAGCCGTCTGTTGAGCGATACAGGATGACCGAGTTATGGTAGTAAAGGTATTTAGAGCTAGTAATCTTTATGATCAGAGATACAAAGACAAGTCTCGGCAAGCCTGGACTACACCTGAAAAAAAATACAATAAAAAAAAAATGAGCTCACGCAGAAAACCTGCCAAAACAGCTAAAAACACAATAAAACTGGCTGTATAACATTTATTTGAAGATGAAACTTTTGGTTTGTGTTTGATTACAAGCCGGAGATGACAGAGCACTATCACTCTGTCTTGTATTTGAAAGAAGGAAGATTTGCACAACTTTATTCCATGAAATAAGACTCAGATGACATAGAGTACTGAGGAGAGCCACCAAGACTGGGGATTGTATCTTACTCGGTAAGATTAAAACAATTTAATCCAGAGACCGTGTGATACAAAAGAAAACATGTTGACCTATTGGAAGTCTGTAGAATCTGGAACAATATACATATAGTGGATCAGAATTCTACAATAAGAAAATGCTGACCTTATCTATCTGCAGTAGAACTAGAGAACACAGCCATACATTATAAATTCAAACTTCCACTGGTGTTAGAAAAAATTTCTTCTCGGCAAGAGTAGCAAAAACATCAAACAGCCAGAGTAAAAAAATGGTCACATCCAAGAATATCAATATTTTTAAAAAAAAAACTTCCATTCTGATATCAGTCATATCAAATTTCACCGATTTTCTTATCAGTTCGATTCCACCCCAACTAAAGTGGGCTTAATGACACTATTAACCGCTGTCCAGAGAAGCCTATCTCAAGTACATTCATTACTAATGTTGTGACTATTTGCTTTTATCTTAAATTTTTGGTTGTTTTTTTGTTTTAGTTGTTTTTTCTATCACAACTCGGATCGACAATCTATGAAAGTTATTTGGTGAACCAAGTTGAATGTACCTGCTGCTATACCAACTTAGCTATGAGAGCTTCACTGGCTTGAGAAGTCTATATTTGATTTTTTTAGCCTACCCTCTATCCCACATCACTGTAGATTGTCAGTCCGAGTTGAGTTATGATGAAAAAACAATTGAAAAATCAACAAGGTAAATAGTAATAAAAAAATTATCTATAATGGTTTACAATACTTCATCTAATGAAAAAAATGATTGGATAACTTTTGTCCTGGAAAGAAGTAGTGATCTACTTTCTCCAGTTCTGTGTCCTCGATTTTGATCTTGGTGTTTTTACCTCCAATGTGGGTGTTACACATGATCTTCGTCTTGCTGAAGTTCATGTGTAAGTCAACTTTCTTGCTCTATTAATGGTTCTTTAAACTTCAAGTATTCAGGAAACCTTTTTCAGTGGTTAAAGTTTCTTAGGAACCCCTTCAAAAAAACAGCTTTCCCTTATATATATATATATTGACAGATGTATATGACTATTGGATTTGGGCCTTGTAAGTCTTCTTCATGCCTACAACATTTTTAACAAATATAGTTTTAAAAAATTCTGATAAAAACAATAATCGCTGGGTTTTTCCATCAAGATTAGTAATTTGCACTTAGATAAGCCAGTATTTAAAATGGGAATTTTTTTGTTTCGTTTTATCAATCGGGCGCTTTCCAGCTAATGTGTTTATGTATATACGTATTTAACGTGAAGGATGGGTTCAGTTTAGCATCATAGTTACATTATAAATAGGAAACTCCCACTAAAAGAATTTCTCTAGACTTTTTAACCTTCTTCCAAGGACATCAGGTATGCATGCAAAATCTGGTTGAGATGCACCACCGTTTAAGATGGAGACGCATTGACAAACAGAAGCAGTTTTTTTAATATAATACCGATACGAATCTCAAATATATAGTATGCAAATTTCTTTTCTATTTGTTTGAGCGTTGATCTCATTGGTTAATTTACATTCCTATTAAGACATAACAATGAAGATTACATCATAGAAATAAACGAGGCCTGAAACTGTAGTGGCTGAAACACTTAGATAAAAATGAACAAAATGAGGTCATTAGATAATGGGATTTGATACAAGTAAAAGCTATGGTAATTTCATGGAGAATCTTTTCAGCTTCAAAAACTAGAATATACACCTAAAAAAACGATCTGTTTCCTAAAGTGATCCGATATGAGGTCCTTAGAGTTTCTATGAAATAATCTTCGTTGTACGGCTTCAGGCCTCGTTTGTTGCAATACGAAATAAGCAAGTAGGAAATGATCTATTTATAATGAAAATAGACAGTGTTTTAATTTCCTTCTTCCTGTTGGTTATACGATCTGAAACAAATCCTGTTTTGACGACAATTTTATTTTTATCTACTCATACTGAACCCGATAGCCATAGTGTCCCGTCCTTTGAACAGATAATGGATTATGTGATCAATACTTTCCATGATCTTCTAATCCCGCTAAAAAATCCTGACTCTTCTGACGCATTGGAACAGCTTGGCTTGACTTGACTTGAAAAAAAAAATCACATTTGGGATAGTTGAATTATTAAGAATAAATTACCAAAAAGAATAGCTTCAGGTTCCTAAGTGCGGATCCATACATAAATCCTGACTCTTCTCTTATGATTTTGGATGGGATTTTTATGATAACTGAGGTGAAATAATCTCGTAGCTGTTCAATGATAAAACTAGAAAACACATACTTATGCCAATATCCTTGCCAGTAAAGACTGAATGAAAAATCTACCAAACAGGGAAGGTAACTATGAGAAATTCATGGATCCAAAATCAATTCTTAACCTACCCCGTGGTCCACTCTTCCACAAAATGTCATTGAAATTCTTTGAGAACTCTTGGAGATATTGTGTGGACAAACATGAGTGTATACATATGTGTATTAAAAGAAAAAAAATGAAAGATTTTTCTCATTCAGGAAAAGATTCCGGGATCTGTCACCAAATCAATCCTATTAACAATGAAGATTACGTTACAGAAAATTTTGGGACTTTTTATCCAATCATTAATTGAAACAGCTGAGCTGATTTGAAATAGTTGGGTAAACAAGTTTAAATTGGAATAGTTGAATTATTCAAATTTAAATTCATTGAGAACTCCCAGTGATATTCAGTGGACGTATTGCTATGATTCTCAAGGCATCAAGAGAAATTGGAGGGTAATGAAGGATAGGTTCAGAGTCATCAACATCATCATTTGCCACGCTTCTCTATCATGGGCATCGCAGAGCGAGTACTTTCTGAATTTGTTTAGCTCATCTCCCCATCCAATACTCTGCCAGCCTCAGTTGCGCATGTGATCTCTGAGGATCCATGTCGTGAGTTGCAATGTCCATCAGTTGTCTGCCATTCTTGTAACATGACCAGCCCACTGCCATTTTATATTTTTAATGCATTCTATGTCCCTGACTCCTGTTTTTTTCCCGGTGTATTGTACTGTCTTGTGGTCTGTCCATGTGAGGTGAAGCATAATTCTTTCATGTGCACGTTTCATGGTTCTCAATTTGCGGGTCTGTCTCTTGGTTAGGTTCCATGTTTCAGCTCCATAAGTGACTATTGATAGGATGCATTGGTTGTGTACCGTTCTTTTTAGGATTAATGGGATCTTCTTGTTTTTGAAGGTTAAGCTTGCTCTGCCAAAGGCTTGCCATCCTAGGGTGATTCTTTCCTTGATTTCTTCATCTTTTGAGGGTCTTATGGAGATTCATTGTCCTAGAAAGAAGTAGTGATCTACTTCCTCCAGTTTTGTGTCCTCGATTTTGATCTTGGTGTTTTTACCTCCAATGTGGGTGTTAGACATGATCTTCGTCTTGCTGAAGTTCATGTGTACGTCAACTTTCTTGCTCTATTAATGGTTCTTTAAACTTCAAGTATTCAGGAAACCTTTTTCAGTGGTTAAAGTTTCTGAGGAACCCCTCAAAAATACAACTTCCCCTTCTACATATAAATGTATATATACTCACATATGTATATGACTATTGGATTTGGGCTTCGTTTATTGGATTATCCGAATGTGTATAAACCTAAAAGTAAAAACTGTGAGGGAATCGTCTATGTAATGAAGAATTATTGAGTAAATTGCGAAAATGTCACTTTGTTTGGCAGAACCTCTGGAAAAGTTGTGCAAAACCCTGGGGTTACATAGAATACAGTCTGAATACCGCTGGTTTAGAGGTTAGGTTTGATCTTCCGTCAACCGAAGGGTTTTTGTAGATCAATCGGTAAAAGCAGTTGGAAGCAAAAGGGACTGAAGTTCGAGTCGCACCGAGAGCTCATCCTTTATATTCAATACGTCACCGTAGTCTGACTGCTTGAATAATAAGTTGCAGTATAAAGCAACTAAAAATTAAGACGAAAGAAAATACCAGTTAAAAATCTATAGTTCACACATATGATGATAAGCAACGTGCATGTGTCTTCTATCATGCCAAGGGAACTTCATATAGATGAGAAAAAAAAGAATTCTATTCATGTAACTGACGTAGTAAAGTAGGATTTCATTCATGTTCTAATGACGTAATAAAATACTGAAATTGAAGAATAACATGAAAATAGAAAAAGTAATAAAAACAAGGAAGGAAAATCATAAAAATCTGTATCAACAGAACGCTATCCTCTAAGTCTCTATCATCCACGTATATAAGATACAATGTGTATATCCACATATTCCATGTATGCCGTCATTTTTTATGACTCGGGTAAACTAGTCTATCTTATAATAAGCAACATCTGTCTGTCACTCTTTAAAAATAGAAATTGTCAAGGGTGATAACGAATAAATGCTGAGGAAGGATAGTTTCCCCAATTTATTTATTGAGGTTCCATCATCTATCAACCTGAAACGGTCATTAGAGGTCACCAAAACCCATTTATAGCTAATATCTCCGGTTCTAAGCATTTGAAACAAATATTTTTTAAATCAAAATTTTCCTAATAGTCTCACGGATGGCACAAAGATTTCTTACGAAAAATTAATGTTTATACAAGTTTGGGGCGTTTTTTTCCAATATTGTCAAAATATGGTAATAAATAGTAATTATACTTCAACTGCTTGACATGTGTTGATGTTTCATGGTAAAAAAGCAGTGCACAACAATAAGTTGTCTGTGTGTATGAGTATAAACACAGTCTACCGACGAAGATTTGAAGAAGGGTGGTATCATTTGAACTTTTGTTGTGTTTGTAGGACCATCTCCTTCCTTATTCTATTCTAAGACATATATATATATATATATATATATATATATATATATATATATATATATATATATATATATATATATATATATCGCTTAAATTCAAACTCACTGACCGTCCAGTTCCGTAGCTCAGAGGTAGGATATCGGTGAAGGTTTCAATCCTGTTTCATGGTACTGGATGGGATAATGGGAAGTCTATAGCCACACTGAAGAGTTGTAATACAACAAAACAGCTGTCTGTGGATGACACAATAATTATATATAAGTGTGTGTGTGTGTGTGTGTGTAATCATTTGAACAAACATGATGTCATCAAAGTATTGTTGAACTCTTTTTTAATTACCCTTTAAACAATACGTTCAGATTTGGGTTCGTTTTGTCAGTTAATTAAGACTAATCGTAGACTTGTGAAAAATGAATGAATGTCCTCCGTTCTGTCTTCATAGACAATAGAATATCCTCCCCGGTGTGCATACCCGGGCGAAGCGTATGGGGATCTTGGAATGGTCTCTCGTCAGGATCTCCTCCTCCGACTTACTGATGTAGTCAAGAGATGTAGTCAAGAGAGCTATACGTCTGGCATAAGCTTGGCTGACGGGAGAGCGTCAAATTTGGCGTTAAACCATCTTAGTTTGGGGCCCCCACTTCCTGGTTTGGAGTTGTAAAGTAGTTCTTCTTCAAGGCTGGTTGCCTCCTGAAGGCTGAAGAGTCCTATCTGTCCCGCTATTTTACCCCAAGCAAGGAGAGAATAAACGGATCCATGCCTTTCCCAAGGGCATTCGTGTGAATTGAACATAGACAGCCCCGAACAGAGTTTGAGCTCTGGTCAGTAATTCCGTTGCTTGCGCTGTTATTACACACATTCTAGACTTCAACTTGTACGTTGTTTCAATCTCAATCTATTCTGTTCATTCATATGCAGGAGAAAAGAGAGACATTATGTCGTTATGAATTCCAGATCAATAAAACACCAGTCCTGATAATTCATTATCTTGATATCAACAAACCCCATGTAACTGGACGAAAGATGATTGGTTGCTGAACGACAGGAAGTGTAAAGAGTTAGTAACAGGATAAAGAAGACAGCCGGAGGTAGAGTCAGAATGTATTTTCCAGATTCTGACTGAGTGAAAAAATCAGCCCTACTCTTCCTCCCGCCCCTTGTCTTACAGTTGTTATTGGTTGATATGATGTTGCTTGGGGTAACAATATATTGTGCTAGCATATATCCGTGAGAATGACGGGATTATTTGTGTGTGACACTTAGGAACCTGAAGCTATTTTATTAGGTGAATTATTTTTAGAATTTAAAATATTCCTATTTAAAGTTGTTGTTTTGTTTGTTTTTTTTCCAAGTCAGTTCATCTCGAGCTGTCTTAATGTGTGATCGGACATAAAGTCTTAGGAGTTTATATAACGTAATCTTCATTGTTATGTAAATGATAGTATTGATTTTGAGTTGGAGCAGGGGATTTTTCTCCGACTGAGAAAAATTTTTTTCGTTTTTTTTTTCATACATTTATGTATTCACTCGTGTTTTTTCCACACCATACCTCCCAAAGTTCTCAATGAATTTCAATGACATTTTGTGAAAGAGTGGACCTTGGGGTAGGCAAGAATTGATTTAGAATTGTTTTTGGAATGGATCCACAAAATTGTCACAGTTACCTTCCCTGTTTGGTAGATATTTTATCCAGTTTTCAGCGATAAGGATGTTGGCATAAGTATGTGTTCTCTGGTTTTATCATTAAACAGCTGTGGGATTATTTCACCTCAGTTATCATAAAAATCCCATCCAGAATCATAAGAGAAAAGTCAGGATTTATGTATGGATCCGCACTTAGGAACCTGAAGCTATTCTTTTTGGTAATTTATTCTTAATAATTCAACTATCCCAAATGTGAGTTTGGTTTTTTTTTGTTTGGTTTTTTCAAGTCAACTCAAACTGTTTCAATGAGTCAGAAGATTCAGGATGTTTGAGCCGGATTGGAAGATCATGGAAAGTATTGATCACATAATCCATTATCTGTTCAAAGGATGGGACACGACACTATGGCCATCGGGTTCAGTATGAGTGAATGAAGATAAAAGTGTTGTCAAAACAGGATTTGTTTGAGTTCGTAAAACCGACAGGGAAAGACGGAAACTTAAACAACGAGACTGTTTTCATTATAAACAGATTATATCCTATTTGCTCATTTTTATCGCAACAAACGGTGCCTGAAACACTCGTGACTGAAACAATTTGATTAAAACAAACAAGATGAGGTCATAGGATTATGTGATTTGATGTAAGTGAGAGCTATAAAAATTCCACTGAGAATTGTTTCAGTTCTGGAAACTTAAATATACACGTGAAGAACTTGAGCTGTTTCAACAGCCTATCGTACATAAGACCCCAAAAATTTCTATAAAGTAATCTCTGTTGTACTGTCATAATAGGAAAGTAAATTAACCAATAAGATCAAAGTTCAAACAGAAGAAATTTGCATATATGCCAATAATACATTTGAAAAAATATATGTATTTGAATTTCCATGAGAAACAAATGAACTCGTTTCACGGGGAGAGTCTATTGTTTTTCAAATGGTAGGTAGGAGATACCTTTTTTCTTTATCAGTAAAATTTTCAACTTCGTGTTCAAAAGTCGTTGTTACTTGCGATGAAGGTCGATAGGTCTATGAATGCCAAAATCTTTCCGGCCAAGTTCGAGTGGGTTCAAAGGTTTTTAATTTTCCAGTGAATTACAATTATCCCTTGTTATTTGCTGGGTTAGGGGCACCACGGGACTGCAAATTTTTTGCTGATCACCCCAACCCTTTCTATCCCAAAAACCTATTAATATTGTACTGCAAACAATAAACAAACGCGTTACCATTAGCGACTGTAAATCCACACATTATTGAATAAATACAGTAAAGCATGCAGTACAAATTTATATTTCATAACTTCTCTTCATCTTTTTGTGGTGACAGATCTGTCAGTTATGGCGGAATCAATCTTTTATTTTAGTCAAAAACGTAAACACTGCCTTAATGTGCCCAGAAATTCCCTACGAATACGCAAAAGTGTGCTGTAGATGCTGGTGAAAAATATACAGCTAATTAACGAAAATTTTCATAAAATCACACTACAATGTTTATTAACAATTGTTTCCCTTTATACACTACAATTTACATTCATTTTAATATTTTGTGGCTTTCTTTTTAAAATTAAAAGTTGTTATATTAAGCAACAAAAATGTCAAAATGAAGGTAAATGAAAAATAATCTCAATAATGATTCATAACACTCCATCAATCAAAGACATAAATAGATGATTGAATATGTTCACAGCACACTGTATTGGGGAAAAAAACTGATGTCTAAAATATCGTCCGACTGACTGGTGCGCAAGTGTAGACAAGTTCAAGTTTTCGACCAAGACAGGTTTTCAACCAGGTTTGTATTGCCTACATAAATAGATCAATAACACAAGTGTTATTACGATGCATTTATGATTTCCTGAACATTCCAAAACAATTAATGTTTCGTTTATAATGCACTGCTTATTTTCTATGATGCGGTTTTTCGTGAAACGCCACAAAACCCCTTTCTGAAATACGCATTATATTATTCAAGACTGAACTGCGCATCATCGAAACCGCGAATGGAAAATTCACGAATATCAAAAGAGAGCTGTAAACTGTATTTCGGGTGATATTTTCCGTTCCTCTTTTTATGCAATACTTATTTTTGTTTCAGACGTTTCGATGAGAATTGAAAAATCAATCGGAAAGAAATGGTTTTATTATAGATACAGATATTGAAAAATGTTGACAAACGCTGCAAAAAGTTATGTAAACAACATCAGTTTTTTTTTATTTCGTTGATACGAACCAAAAGAGAGAAAAATTATGTAAGTAGATATTTTTAATAAAACGTCTGTCTATTTGATCCAGACACAAATAGATATGGACCGCTCAACAAATCTCAGAATAAGTTAATGACTATCTTATCACCCACTCTAACACTCTAATCAATGTAATTAAAAGACAGAACATCTTTTGGCAGAATATCGTGTTTGGGTGATCAATTAAAAAATTCGGAAAAAGGGGTGATCAAGGAATAAGATTCTTCTCTCACCTTTTTTGGATAGGGATCATTACAGAAGTCTAATTATTCACATAAACAAACGTGATACAAACTAAGTGACCAATTTAGCACAAAAGTACATGGTAAATTGACCCCTATAGAAAACTATTTGTCGAGGGCATTCAGAAATATAAACAAAATTGTTCTTTCTAGTCATAATGAAAACTAAATGTTTAAATTTTCATCCCTTTAGCTCCGTTGGAGTGGTATGTATTCGTGTATATAAGTTAATATTGACAAAACCATACATAGGAAGCCAGCTAGACCAACTAAAAGAGTGAAGAGACCTACGTTGACAGTTTTGTTTGACGATTTCTAATCGAAGTGAACTTGATGATTGACAGCTGTGTATTAACAGACCATCATATAACTTGTAACTACTACAGATTTAACAACTACACGAATGTACTGATTGTAGGAAGATCATGTTGCGCCTATCTTGTCAACGAGGAGGACCTATCGGCCTTGTACGGGTTTTTTTTTGGGGGGGGGTTCTGTTTTGTTTTTGTTTGTTTTTTGTTTTTTTGTTTTTTGTTTGTTTTTGTTGTTTTCTTTTTTTTTGATGACGGGACCGTGTACAAATAAGCAGCCATTTCCTCCTCTTAGTATTTCTTACACCTGCTGTTACCTACCAGGGGAATTCCCCAGGGGAGGGGGAATTTACGTAGGCAGGGTGGGGTGGGGTGAGGCGGGATAGGGCGTATATTTACCATCAGGTAAAAATCTTAGGTTGTCGCTAATGTTTTGGAGTCAAAGATAGTGGGGGGTATTCGCACGAATCGGTTACTAAGATAATAGAAACCCACAGAACCTGTACTTGAATTCCCCCGTCGATTCGCATGTATGTGTTACTACATCATCATCATCATCAGTCTTTTATCGTCCGTCGTTGGACAGAGACCTTCCCCAGGATTTGCCACACCTCTCTATCGTGGACATCGCAGAGCCAATATTTCCTGAACCTGTTTAGTACGTGCCGCCATCTCGTACTCTACTAGCCACGGTTCCGCATTTGATCTCTGGGGATCCATGTTGTGAGTCGTGACGTCCATCAGTTGTCTACCATTCTTGCAATATAGCCAGCCTATTGCCATTTGAGTTTCCTAATGGTTTCGATGATGTCTCGGACTCCTGTTTTTCTCCTAATATGCTGTGCTTTCTCGTGGTTTCTCTTTGTGATTGAGCATGATTCTGTCATGTGCACGTTGCATGGATCTCAGTTTGAGGGTCAGTCTCTGGGTTGGGTTCCATGTTTCAGTGTAACGGTACTCCCGAACCGGCTTTCGCCGGTCTGTGAAGTGAGACGCTGGTCAGGCCGTAGTTGACTGGTCCCTGTATCTCTTCCTCAAGTCGCCCCTACCTCACCCACGTTGTATCCAGATCCGAGGGAGTGCAGCTGACGACTAAAAGACTCTGCAGCGCTGGAACAAAGACCCCCGGGGGAGTCACAAGTTGAAAACGAATAATCGACGTCGGGTGCAAATATGCAATAAAATCTATGTCCGTATTATTACAGGTTGACTGGTCAAAATGAATGCCGATGCGGATGAGGACACAATGAAATGACTATCAGTCTGTCTTTCGGGTTATCTACTTGATATATCTTGGTATGTCTGTTGGGTTAGCTTCAACAAAGTTCTCGAGTCGAAATCATAAGTCATTTGATGCATCTGGGTACATCTATTAGTATAGCTCCATCAAAGATAAGATCTTCTGGGGTCAAGATATTGTGATGACAAGAAACGTAGAATTCTATGGGGTGTCCTGGCAGTTTCTGTGCACCCTCCTCTCTCAACTCAAAAATAAGTGACTTAAGTAATAGCTGGCTCCTCTTGTAGTTGGGGCCGATGGCTGAAGGGTTTATGATTAATTTCTTCCATTCTCAGCAGGCAAATATTGAAATCACGCTAGCCTAAGCCATCTTTATTCTAATATCTCTAAATTTGGGAATCCATATTTTCCTTTTAAAAATATGCGTAAGCGATAGGTGGGGCTAGATCCCCTGGGAATCAATTTACCTGCCCGGAAACTAGAGATATTTTGCCAACTAAGGCGATAAATGATCTTGGTGATGATTCAGTCGAAACATTAACGCAAACACTGCTCTCTTACAATACCATCGACCCGCAGATACAAGACATAGCTTGCAATATCAAAAATCAGTTGATTGTAAAGATAAAATCATAGAAGTATTTTTGTTATTCAAATGAACGAGACCATTGATATTGCAAACCTTACTCAGCCTCTCATTCATGTAAGATATATTGATGGTCAAGATATCGAAGATACTTTCCTGCTCTGTCACACATTGGCCAAAATAACAACAGCAAAAGATGGGGTGGGACTTAATTCAACCTTTCCTCGGAGGATATAATTCTAGTGTGTAAAGATGGTCCTTACAATGTTGGGTTCTCGATCTGGATTCTTGGGGCTTGTCAAACATGATCCTTGTATCTAGTTAAGGTTTTGTATAAAGGTTTGAGTGTAGAGAATTATTTTTTTCAGTATTGCACAGTGTCTTAATAAGTATTTTTGACTTGGGTAGACATCTACCATCTGATACATCTTTCAGCTATGACGTCAACAAATATGGCCGCCGCTCGGTCATGAAATCATATCACTTTTAAATTGGCTTGATTTACATGAAACCTCCACTGTTTCTACTAATTGGACACCCCAAGAAATAAGTGAGGTAAAAGTTTTCTTTGAGAGTACTTGTAATCAATGATTTTCAGGTATTCATAATCAGTGCTTATATGACGGCCACTCAATCCCGAAACTTGTCATATCTCTGTTATAAGAGGCCGATTTGCATGGGAATTGTGTCAATATGTTGTAGTAATCGTATTCTCTGGCATATAAGATGTACGATTATATTGCACGAAGATTAATTTTTGTAGGGATAGTCTAAAAATATCTTTTTTAAAACACGCTTCTAATTTCCCTGATCTCTATAGGACTTCACAGTTACCAGATTATTTTAATGTTTTTATCTATTCAAATCTAAAATAACCTCTGAACTGTGGCTGACCGTTGACATCGTTTGGGTAATGCAGTAACGTTGGTAAACAACTGATAAAGCGTTCGCCTTCGGACTTAGAAAAATGCACGTCATGTATGCCGTAAAACACGATGATAATTATAATGTTAATACAAATGGTATGATAATTGTTTCGCTTTTTATTGGGAATTTTTTATTGATTTTAATAATAACAAAAAAGATTTATTGTGAATTAAATGAATATTTACAAAGAGTTCTTTAAAATGCGAGGATTTTTCCAAAAGAGATTTTTGCAAGTTGCATCTAATCCCTCTACACGTTTACTCTCACGAAAAAGGCAACAACTACACGAGGATTTGGTACATTTTAAACAGTTACGTGCTCCCATAAAATCATTGGGATATTATTTTTCATAGTTGGTTTTGGGTACCAAAGTATTTTCTTTTTACTTCGAAACCGATTTCGCAGGAGTCCAAGTTAACAATAATGTCATCAGGAGAGCAATGTTGAAGGTAGGTAAGGAAGTATGACCTCCAGAAATGTCCTTTGGCTCTTTTACCTATGGGTGGCAAACCTTCAACGTCAGTGTTCTTCCGATGGTAGTACAGTCACAATCTGAGTTCACCCCCCCCCCAAAAAAATCCTCAAGATGACCCTTTTTTGTAATAACAGCAGTAAGTATTCTTCAGCAGGCTGAAAAGTTTTTCCTCTCTCTTACAACCAAGTGACACTCTGAAGTTTTCCAAAGATACTCTTGATGCAATATTCAGAACTGCTTTCTTGGCACCGTACTTAATCGTATAATCTGCTCCAGGTGGATGTGTGGGTAGCTGGAGGCAAAGAGCATCTCGGCCCTTTTTTTTTCTTT
Organism: Thysanoteuthis rhombus; assembly: GCA_963457665.1. Lineage (NCBI taxonomy): Eukaryota > Metazoa > Mollusca > Cephalopoda > Oegopsida > Thysanoteuthidae > Thysanoteuthis > Thysanoteuthis major. The sequence goes on along the minus strand of OY735230.1, from coordinate 10,034,348 downwards.
TTTTTTTTTTTTGACCAATTCTTATAACTGGCAAAAGCTGCGTGGAATCACCAACACCGGCGTGCAGCCACATTTCTTGTACAGCGAGTCACTCGAGAGTAGCTTGGGGGAACAAAGCTAACTCCATCAGTGTCAGCACCAACAAAAACGATTCTTGTAAACCTATGCATATTTAGAATGGATTATCATAATGTGGGCAACTTCGTCGTCTGGCATACAATTTATACCTAGATGATTTACTTGGATCCTATTTTACACAGATGTACACTTGAATGACTTCTCATCTTCTTGATCACCAGGAAAGGTACTGAATGCGTGGTTGGTAGTACATGGTATTTGAGTCAAAGAATCCATAAATGTATTCGCGAAGAACTCTTATTAGATCAGTTTGTTCTGTGATGATTCACAGAAACAGACTGGTTGAACAAACAACAAAAATCTTCAGATATGTGAGTGATGTCCATAACGATGCCCCTATCCTGCCTCAGAAATATTTCAGGCTTTTTTGTCAAAAACGTGATCAACTCTTGCACAGTTCTATGTGATGCGCTCAACGTATGAAAAGAAAGTAGAAACTACTTCCCTGAATTGATCAATGCTTTGATACAACGGCCTGGGTGTTCACTGCCACCACTCGTGGGACGGATATATTCTTTGTATATTCGGAATGTATACCCTAGCAGCAACCCTGTCATCAGCGAATAATAATGATACCATCTTTTTTCTAAGCCTCCCCAAGTGGAGAAGACCTGAAAAATTAAGACTAACAACCCTAGAAGAAAGGAGAATAAGAGAAGACGTGATACAAATGGTTAAATCATAAAAGGCATCGACAACATCCCAGCCGAAAAATTCTTTAAAATCAATAAAAATAAGGAAAAAATACACACACACACACACACACACACACACACACACACACACACACACACACACATATATATATATATATATATATATATATATATATATATATATATGAACTGTAAAGAGTGAGACAGACTCGGGAGTAAAGTGTTCAGGGGTAAGGTTTATTAATCCTTAGATGTTAATGGTCCTGACATGTTTCGGGATTTTTTCCATCTTCAGTAGTGTGTGCGGTGTGAGTATGTGTTTTTATGGTTTAAAGTTCCCATGTGGAAGCAGAGTCTACTATCAGGAGCTATGCCTTGTGGGTAAAATATCTTATAAGGGCTGCTGGAGGCATCCTGCTGTGTGAAGAAAAGTCCAACTACATATATATATTGTAGAAAAAAATCAAGAAGCGGCTTCTTCTCACAAATTAGAACAAATTAATTGGTCAAAATCCAGGAATGATAAAAGCTAAAACATTGAACAGCTTATGAATGAATATTGCACAAAAAAGCCACAAAATAAAAGCTTTTGAAGAAGACAAATAACAAAACAGAAAGCAAGATACAAACACGTATATGATATAATCTCAGGATTTTTACTCACAATGTATATCATCTTAAGAAAGTAAATTCAAACACAAAGATAGATTTTTGCAGGTAATGGAGAAGGTACTGAGAATGCTCAAACATGTCCAAAAGCTTCTCACTGAACGATGCTCCACAGTCTGGTAGACCAGTTCAGCTTGATTGCGGTCAAATGAAGACATTACTCGAGAATAATCAATGTTATACAACGTGACAGATAGCCAACATACAGAAAATATCGAAATCAGGCGATGATTATGGTTATGTTAGTCGCTTTGATATCTAGCTTCCACAAAAGTTAAATCGAAAAACCTACTGGACTGTATATGAATGTTCCGTTTTCAAAACAAACCATGATGGACGATGGTTAGTGGATACTTTACAACAACGTGGAACACAACAGATCGTGAGCAAGCAGAATGGACCACCAACAACTGTACCCAAGGCTGATCTTCATCCCGAGTATTAGCTGTATATATGATGAGATTGATAGGGAGACCTGTACATGAAACGCTTTCAGGAGGACCAAACAACTGATTCGAACAAGTGCTGCTATCTATTAAACTTGACAAAGGCAGCAATCGGTGAGAAGCGTCCAAAATTAATTGAGGAAGATGACACCATAGCGTATTGAATATTTCAAAATCATCAACATCAGTCATTTATCGTTCGTCGTTGGACATAGACCTTCCCCAGGATTCGCCACATTTCTCTATCATGGGAGTCACGGAGCCAGTATTTCCTGAATCTGTCCAGTTCATCTCTCCATCTTGTATTCTGTTAGTCTCGGTTTCTCATCTTATCTCTGGTGATCCATGTTGTGAGTCGTGATGTCCACCGGTTGTCTGTCATTCTTGCAACATGGCCTGCCCATTGCCATTTAAGTTTTCTAAAGGATTCTATGATGTCTCTGAGACCCTTTCTCTTCCTTATATACTGTGCTGTCTTGTGATCTCTCCTTGGGAGGTTGAGCATGATCCTCTCATGTGTGCGTTGCATGCTCCTCGATTTGCAGATCCAGGTTTAAGCTCCATAAGTGACTATTGGGAGGATACATTGGTTTGTATACTCTTCTTTATTTTATTTTTATTTATACAAGCTAACTGATGTGTTTTGTGAAATTACTTATGGCAAAATAAAAGTCGCACACGGCGTCCAATATTCGTTCAATGTAGCCCTACCTTTTAATATCATAAATAGTTAATAGCTGCGCGAAACACACACACACACACACACACACACACACACACACACACACACCACACACCACACACCACACACACACGGATGTACGTGAATTTCTATTGAACGATTATTTTTTTCAAGGAAAAGAAAATTGCATCTTTGTTTCAGTTTGAAAGATATATTTGAATTGAGATGTTTGGGGGTGGGGTTGCTGTTTTTTTTGGTGGGGGAGGACTGAATTCGTTTACCAGGAAAAGTGCATAGTTTGAAATGGTGGGTAGGAAGGTTTTTTGTTTTTGTTTTCAACAGTAAGAAGAAGAGTCCAATGTTACGGTCTGCAAAACAAGAAAATTACGCTGTTCAGGTAAAGGTTTGTTATTATTAAAATATTAAAAGGAGGTAACAAATAGAGTCGACTTATGCAGCTGCTACGAACCTATGAAGGATGAAGAAGTGTGCTTTAGGCATGAAAGGTTGACATCCATCTGTATCTTATATATATATATAAGGATGTTTACCTGGTGAATGCCAGCATTTCGTACCTAAAGCATTCTTCAGGAACCGGCAAAATGTTTGTTCTTGTAATTATGAAAACAATTAACGCTCCCTTATTCAAGGTTGAACACTCTTTAAGTGAGTTAATTCGTTTATTATAAGCTTATGCAACGCTCTTCCAATATAGGAATAGAGCACTCTTGCGGATGGGGAATATATGCATGAATAAATATATCGCTTAAATTCATCCCTAATGACCGTTCAGTTCCGTAGATGCCAGCCTCTGGGTCTGGAGTGAAGGTTTCGATCTTACCTCGTGGTACTGGATGGAATAATGGATAGTCTATAGCCACACTGAAAAGTTGTAACACAACGAAACAGCTATCTGCAGGTGACACAATAATTATACATATATATATATATATATATATATATATATATATATATATATGTGTGTGTGTGTGTGTGTGTGTGTGTGTGTGTACGTGTGTGTGGAAGAAAAAAAAGAAAAAAAGGAAGGCCGAATTTTAAGTTTTGGTTTCAAGTTACAAATATCTTTGATAAGCCCTAACCGTTTTCGTACATGATTTCAGAAGGCTGATTTGAGTTTTTTTCTAGTCATCACTTTCCACTGTCCAGTAGAGGAGGTTAAATTCAGGTCATTTGAACACAAATCTTAATTTGAATTCAAATTCAATGGATATCATATGACTCCAGTTGTTGGTAAGTTGGCGGAGGGTTGAAGAGGGAGGGGGTGATGCTGGAATTTCTTTTAAGGAAGAGGATGTGAAGCATCAATGTGAGTGTGAGTGGATGTGTTCACAGTGTGGTCAAATTGTTCTTTGGGTTTGATAGTCGGTTTGTATATTCGGTGTTGATATCAATGTCAGTGAAAGAGTATGTATCAGCAGCTGGAGTCAGGACGTAATGATGTATCAGTATGTGTGTGAGGGCTGGTAAGTGTTGATTGATATAGTTCGAGGGAGAGGTTTGTGAAGGGGTCAATGGGATTTAGGGGGATTCAACTTGGGGATTTTAAAAAAAGGGAATGAGAGAGAGGTATGTTTTCCAAGAAAACCAGAGCTGTGGCTCCAATTCCAAATTTAAAAAAAAAAATCAGTTAGAATTTAAAGCAGGTTTTAAAGTATTCATGAAATTTGTTTCTCTTTTTCTTCGTGCACCATCGTCGGGTTCTATTCTACAGAAAAAATGCTCTATTCCTATATTGGAAGAGCATTGCATAAGCTTATAATGAACGAGTTACCTCACTTAAAAAATGTTCAACCTTGAATAACGTTTTAATAAAGAGCATTTATCAATGTGCAAACTGACTTTTGACGAGGAATCTCTCATTTGTTGTCTCTGTACTCCAAACCTATTCTTCAGACGATAAGTTTCCCCCATGTAATCCTTGTCGCAACCTCGACAAAATTTGTGTAGATGATGTTTCTAACGTCCTAAGGGATGCTGGATTTGATTTTAAAGGTTGTACCACGTATAAAAGTGAATTCATCTCTTTCGGTTAAATGTATACATAAGCCGTAATTTGGTCTATTGCATTCGGCTATCCTTTTTCTCTAGTTCTGTTTTCTCAGAAATTGTGGCTCTTGTCTGTCGCTCTTTCAAATATGGATGTTGGCGTTTACTTTCAATTTGGGGGGAAATTTATGAGGATGTTGTTTATGTAGATAAATCTTTATAGGATATGAATGTCTTTGATGCATTTTTTTCTTTAACTTTAGGGTGTAAAGGGTTGTGGTTGTTGATGAATGGAATGATATATAATTGTACAAGTAAATTTAAGACAAAATAGGAGTGTATTTATTAAAGAATTCTTTTTCATTCATTCATTCTATCATCTATTTGGTGCTCTGGTAGACTAATTTCGATTCTTTTGCCATCTGCAGTGAAGGCCAGAGTCGGAGAGAAGAGTTCGTGCTGGCTTTTGTAATATAGCTGGCTATAGCTAGTGTGTGGATGCTGCCTATCCCAGTGTTTATTTAATCATTTCTCTCTCTCTCTCTCTCTCTCTCTCTCTCTCTCTCTATATATATATATATATATATATATATATATATATATATATATATATTTATGTATATGTAATTTGAACCATAGAGAGTGAGACAGACTCGGGAGTGAAAGTATATGAAACTTAGGTTTATTTATCTGTAAATGTTTTCATTAATGTTTCGGGAGGTATTCCCATTTTCAGTAGTGTGTGCTCTGTGTGTGTGTGTGTGTGTGTGTGTGTTTACCTTTAGAGGTTATAAGATTGATGTGAAACATAAGTCCACCATCAGGAGCTTTGCTTAGTGAGCAAATAATGGTATCCCATCTGCTGAGTGAGAAAACACACACACACACACACACACACACACACACACACACACACACATATATATATATATATATATATAAAGAGAGAGAGAGAGTAAATAAATAATGGGATTAGCAATATCCACATATCTATCTATCTATCTATTATATATATATATATATATATATATATATATATATATATATATATATACATGAGTGTGTGTGTGTGTGTGTGTGTGTGTATGTATATAATTTGTCAACGAAATAGAGCAGAAGTATAAGTATCCGGCCGTGTCTCTTTGCTCGTCAGTCCACACGATATCTCCGCAAGTGCTGAATGAATTTCAATGAAATTTCGTTCGAGGGTTGGAAAATCGACTGATATACAGGAAAGCCTTGGGGTGGATCGAGGAATTCAGAGATATTTTCTGTTAATTTATTCATTTTTTTTTTTCAATTACATTCATGACTGTCCACACATCACCGCAAAAAGTTCTCAATGAATTTCTATGAAATTCAGTGGGGGGTAGGTCAATATGGGATACATAAGAAGTGACTTGATTTATGTCCAATTCTCTCCCCTACGTCGTAGTTATATGTCCCTAACCGCATAAGATCACCAAATTTCACGATTCTACGCGCAATATTTCCAACAGTTCTCAATGCATTTCAATACTCTTTTGTTGAAAGGCGGACTGTAGGCTACGGTAGAAGTTAATAGATTTGGGAGTGGATCCATGTCCAATTACCTCGCCTGGTAATGGCGTTGGCAGGGGTATGCGCTCTCTGAGTGCTTTCTAGGTTTTCTTTTGAGTTTTATATATATATACATATATATATATATATATATATATATATATATATATATATATATATGAATACGTGCATATATATATATATACATATATGTATATATATATGCATATATACATATGTATATATATATAGATATGTATAAATATATATATATATATATATGTATATATATATATATGTATATAATCATGTTGTTACCACTTGACTTGTCAACTAAAAGACCATCTCCGCATTCCTGGCAATTTCCTGGTCACGAAACAAACGTGAAAAGGGTCACGACTAACAAGATATCCACACCCGTAAACCATTATTCATTGTCACTTTTACATCCTTCTCTTGTTGATTATTCGGAAATGAGTCTAATAAATGTAGGTACTTTCTGCCTTTGGTCCATGCCGCTATTTTACCATCTAATTTTACCACTTTTAGCTCTGAGCTAAGAGATTTTTATCCAACAGGTGAAGTCTATTAGAAATCGCGATACCGAAACATAGTCCACATCAACGTGGGTTTCTTCATTTTTTAAGTGGGTCTGTCTGGCTGGCTGGCGATGTATGCATCACATGTACAGGCCGCACCAATGGTGCTATAGGGCTGAATATTTGAATATTTACTCCTTATTACGTCTAGAAAGAACCCTTTTTTTTTCAAAAATTCTCTCCTTAAATAGTTCTTTTGGGGGTGGGGGTTCAATTTGCAATGTAAGTTTGAGCTAGATTGATCTCTTAGTTTGTGTTCACCAGTATTAACACTTTTTGTTTGTTTGGTTTTTTTTTTTTCATTAAGGCTTTTTTAGTGATGATGATGATGATGATGATGGTGGTGGTGGTGGTGGTGGTGGTGGTGGTGATGATGATGATGATGATGATGTCGTCGTCGTCGTCGTCGTCGTCGTCGTCGTCGTCGTCTACAAAAATGCCCCTTCTCCGTGTTAGCATTTTAGTGGGGGTTTCAATTTTATATGTAAATTTATGCTAAATTGATATCTTGGTTTGTGCCCACTTGGTTTTTGTTTTTTTTGTTTGTTTTGTTTTTGTTTTTCAATTCAAACCCTTCCCTTTGATAATGGCCCAACAGAAGACGTGAGAAGAAACTTATTCATTGACCAACCCTCTTTCCATTTTTTCAAGTTATCACCCCCAACATAGCATGTTGCCAAAAGACGTTTTTGACATGACGGTTTCTATTGAGTAAGCAGACCTGTATGCAAAATATGTCCAATAAACGTAGGTACTTTCTATACGTGTAGTTCTTTCTAATGTAATCACTTTTAGTCCTTATTTTGAAGTTGTTTTTCTCCAGTAAGAAAATTAGAAGTGTAAACGATATGTAAGATTCACATTCTCTTACTGTTATTCGATCCTACGTCCACCTCTTTGCCGGGAGGCTATGTTTCTGATTGAGCTAAATTGACAAGTCAATGTAGTTATTTATTGGAATAAATCTGTGTGTACCTGTATGATGGACTTTCGTCAGTATCCGATATTGACGAGAGTCTATCATACTGATACCCAAAGACTTATTTCATTCTGATAAATAAATACGTTTATGCAAAAAAAAAGTATGCGTTCATGACTTTTTAAAATTCATCACATATACAATGCAAACAATGCAGTAATCATCTTCAGTTGGAATAGAAGTTGGGGTGAAGTTCGACCCTGCAGCAGACTGGCTTGTTCTCAACTACTTTCCTTCATCTTTATTTTCCAATAACCGAAGATTCATCACACTGGATTAGACTACTTCATCTGATGAAATATAAATAGATGTGCAGTTCAACTGGCATTCGGAGATGGTTGCGGCGAATTCTTCTTGCAAGACATGGAATTCAACATCGCTCATTTAGTTTGCAATTCATAATTCATTAAGGAGACGGCGAGGGTTTGTCGTCGCGATAAGAATCATCTTAATAATTAAAAAGAAGATACATATCTGTCAACTCAATTTTTACAACATCGGGGAAATCTAGTTTTTTGTTGTTTTTTTTTTTGTTTTTTGTTTTTTTGTAGCCTATGACATTCGCTAACTCATGTTATGTATGCCTGCAAAGGTTCGTCTAAATCTGTTTCGCAGATAGGTATGAAAATTATGCATGAAAGCGTACCTTAGAATCAGCGGGGACACGGGGACACAGGAACACGCACCTTGGGAGTTTGTGGGGGATGATATGGCAAAATTAATACCCAAGCTTCGCTTGCTCCGTTTTTATACTAATCACGACAGGTCTGGTTAGTCACACAATAGAAACCGTCACATGACCGACGTCTTTCGACAGCATGTCATATTGGGGGTAATCAATTAAACAAAAATTGGAAAAGATGTGATCCGTGAATAAATTTCATTTCTCGTCTTTTGCTGGGCAGTGATTACTAAGAAAGTCCGAAATTTTTTTTAAATAACCTGTGGGCACAAAGAAAGAGATCAATTTAGCATAAAGTTACATTTCGAATTGAGCTTCCAAGTAAAGTCCTGCAATGGGGAGGGATTTACATCAATTTTTTCCTCTGTAGACATGAAAAGGAGTAGGTATTCAAATTTTCAGCCCTCTAGCTATTCGGATACGGCTTGCATGCGTGTCAAAAACAAAGCCATCCAGCCAGCCCGATCCACTTCAAAACTGGTAGAAACATACGTTGACATTTTTGGTGACAGTTTTGGTTAATTATTTCTTATAGTGAGAACATAAATCAAGCGTAATGAAAAACTGGAGAGTAAAATCCACTACAGGAGAACAATCTCGAGTCGAGGTTAACACGAAAAGAGACATTACCAAGAGGAACTCTCTATCCCCATCAATTTTCATAGAGGCATTGTTTATTTGCATCTGGCCGAGACATAATGGCGAATATTATTTTTGCCAAGTCACACGACCAACTCAACCACTAGATGGATATAGGTGACTTTTAAAATTTCATAAAAAGCAAAAAACAGTGTGTAATATCTATGAAGCAAAATATGTGATATGTCATCATCAGCAGCAGCAGTAGCAGCAGCAGCCATTTAGCTTCGGACGTTGAACATAAACCTTCCCAAATATTCGTCATACCTCTCAATCACAGGCGCGACGGAGCCAGCTATTTCTGAACTTGTTTAGTTCGTCAAACCATTTTATTTTTACCGGTCACAAATTTGCATATGATTTCTGGGGATCCAAGTTGTGAGTCGTGATGCCCAACGGTTGCCTGATCTTCTTGCAACATGACCAGCCCATTGTAGTTCTCTTGTGGTTTCTATAATATCTCTGACTCCTATTTTAGATGTGTCTAAACATCTCTATTAGACCCTATTCGGTCGGTCTGTTGGCTCATCATCATCATCATCATCATCATCAGTCTATTAGCGTCCGTCGTTGGACATAGACCTTCCCCAGGATTTGCCACACTTCTCTATCATGGGTGTCACGGAGCCAGTACTTCCTGAACTTGTCTAGCTCGTCTCTCCATCTAACATTTTGCCGGCCTCGGTTGCGCATGTGGTCTCGGGGAATCCATGTTGTGAGTCGTGATGTCCATTGATTGTCTGCCATTCTTGCAACATGGCCAGCCCACCGCCATTTGAGATTTTTGGATTCTATGATGTCTCTAACTCTTGTCTTTTCTCGGATGTACTGTGCTGTTTTGTGGTCTCTCCATGTGAGGCCCAGCATTATTCTTTCATGTGCACGTTGCATGGTTCTCAGCTTACAGGTCTGTCTCTTGGTTAGGTTCCATGTTTCAGCTCTATAAGTGACTATTGGGAGGATGCATACAATTGATCACACCTTTATGACGTCACACCTTTCAATGATATATCTTTTAATCACATCATACCTCTTACTTTTTTCATATTTCTCTCATTTGACGTACGTTGAACCCACAGATCTTATCATTCTCTGATCTGTGGGTTCAACGTACGTCAAACGAGAGAAATATGAAAAAAGTAAGAGGTATGATGTGATTAAAAGATATATCATTGAAAGGTGTGACGTTATAAAGGTGTGACCAATTGAGAGAAAATTTATAGCAGTCAATTTTTTACCAACTGCTAATGATATCATGATATAAAAAAAATCGACCAAAAATGGTCATTTTCGGTTTTTATTGAAAATAAGACTTGTAGAATACTTTTCATCGCAATATTTTACAAGTATGTGAATCAATTGAATCAGAGAAAGACAACTGATTCTTCCTCATCCTTCTGCAACAGCTACCACGGACGGTGGACGCATCGTTGCACTTATGGTTCTTGTTTCTCAAACATCCTGTGCTGTCTTGTGATCTCTCCATGATGTGTTAGTTGTAGACCCTATTTGTCAAAACTAATGGTATTTTCTTGTAAACCCTGTCAAACACCAGGGTACGTTCAAAACTTTATAAATATCACACTATTGACTGAGAGGTTTGTCTGGACGCTCACCTGAATGTACACAGATGGTTCACTTGTTCATTTTGATACGTCTCACTGCTTGTAGTTTCATGACAAGCAATTTTATCTACTCTTCTCTTCCGTGTATCATCATCATCATCATCATCATCATCATCATCATCAGTCTTTTAGCGTCCGTCGTTGGACATAGACCTTCCCCAGGATTCGCCACACTTCTCTATCATGGGTGTCGCGGAGCCAGTACTTTCTGAATTTGTCTAGCTCGTCTATCCATCTAATATTCTGCTGGCTTCGGTTACGCAATGTGATCTCGGAGGATCCATGTCGTGAGTCGCAATGTTCATCGGTTGTCTGCCATTCTTGCAACATGGCCAGCCCACTGCCATTTGAGATTTTTAATAGATTCTATGATGTCCCTGACTCTTGCCTTTTCCTGGATTTACTGTGCTGTCTTGTGGTCTCTCCAAGTGAGGCCCAGCATAATTCTTTCATGTGCACGTTGCATGGTTCTCAATTTGTGGATCTGTCTCTTGGTTAGGTTCCATAGTTCAGCTCCATAAGTGACTATTGGGAGGATGCATTGTTAACAGTCATTATTAATATAGTACGTAAAGTTTTCTGGGTCAGCTGCTGAGAAATTTAATCTTGTTACAAGATCCTATTTCATGTCTGCAACTTCACAGATTCGTTTCAGGTCGTGAGATCTGGTCGCAGTTGCTTGCATAGTAACGTCCTGGTAGACAATACACTTGCATTACAGGTACAGGTAACCATTTCACGCCTCTGGATTCCGTCTCAAACAATTACATTCATTTGCTGAAACAAGCCAAGAAAAAATGTTAGCCAAGCAACAATTGCCTGGGAGCCCATGTATAGCTAAACTTGAAGTAAGAGCCACGTATGAAACACTTCAGATGTTTTTAGAGCCGCAAGACATAGACAAAAATTACACACACATTTTTATTGTCACATACTTATTTTGTTACAAAAGTTTTAAATACATATTGGTAATTATGAGTACGCAACAATATCTATTCATGCATGCAGTTTTTTGTAATGTTATTTGCATTAGTTTCAACATCCAGTCCTCTGTTATCCTTACTGGCCTGAACTTTCTTTAATACCTCAACCTCCTACAATATTTTCCTGAGCGCTGAAGAACAGTGTTGCCAACTCAAAAATATTTTCGCGCTGAATCAACCTCAGAAAAACCGTTAAAAAACGCCAAGACGCTCTAAAAACAGCGTTTGCCATTTTATGGTCATTTTAATAGCTACAATGGCTAGAGTTATCAATTACAAATTGCTAGAAAATAGCAGAAAATCGCTGATAAACCGGGGGGGGAAATGGGCCTAAATAGTACTAATTGTTGAATTTTCGCGCTGTCAATACTAGAAACGAGCTAAATCTGGCACGAAAAGTACTGATTTGGCAACACGACTGAAGAAAAATGCCACACTCAAATCTAAAAATTAAAATTAGGGTTTAAATCATTAAGTATTTTCATTTTTTTTCTTTCTATATGAACATTAGACTTACGTTTTTATCCTGTAGGGTCGCTGATGATTATCAATTTCCAACTATTTTGCTTAGCCTTTATTGTTTTCAAATTCTCTTGGGATATTCTTTTTTCATTTTCTCTTTCATTTCACATTCACATTCGAGATCCCCCGTGTATTTATAGCGGTCCTGTTGGGGCGAATGCTCTAATTTTTTCGTTGTCCTGCAAGTCGATTCTTCTGCCGCTATAAGCTGCGTATTACTAATAGCGTTCATTTCCCTATCCCAAATTCCATTCCGATATCATCGCTGTATCATTTAAGTTTATTGAACAACATTTCTAGCCGTCCCTTATTTGCAAATAGGTTTAGGTCCTCCAAGTATATGAGAAGGTTGACTTTACCTTTTGCTATTTTTGTTTTGTTCTTTGTTTTTTGTTCGTTTGCTTGTTTTTTTTCTTTTTTCATTTATGCATCTTCACACCAAATATCTGGTGGTCATCGTTGGAGACTTGAGTCCTCTTCAATACTTCCTCTCAGTATTCTCATAGTCTTCAGCAGTGCTGAGAATTGCATTTCCTCACCAGATGTTCAGTAGTCAACGCAGAAGGCTGAGTAGCAGTAAAATTCTCTTGAGGTTTACATCAGCTGTGTGGTTTGTACTCTCCCAACCATTTCCTGCATATCATTCTCATTCTAACTAACGACTGGGAATCGTTAGTTTCATATTTCCAGTATCCTCCTCGGCATTTTTGCAAATCCTGGCAGCTCCCAGGTCAAATTCTCGTACTTTTCCAGTTTTCAATCCCTTTTTGTATTCACTCTATGGTCCGCAGGCACAGTCACGTCCATTAGTTAGAATGTTCTCTATTCCTTAAGTAGTTTGGTCTTTTTGCTTGGGTGGGTTGGTCGGTTCGAGAGTCGAAGTCCCATAGTAATTTGTGGCGTCTACTTCCTTGGACGGTCTCTAATTTTTGCTGGCACCATTTGTCTACATATCTGAATCCTAGTCGTTTGCATAGTTCCCAGTGTATGACTGTTGTTGCCCTTTCGTTCCTGTCCTAGTTTGCTACAATCGCTGTCTCAACCCTTTTTTTCCGCATCAGGGTTGCAAGATTTAGTCAGAAGAGGAGATAATTCGATGTTTATATCGATGGCTTACCTTACAATGTCATTGGATCAGCATCGAATTTGAAAACTGAGCGAGTCTGAAGACCGAGGTTAGTAGCAACCTGATACTCAGGAGCCTCTGCCCACAGACTCCTTCGATTTCCTAATTGCAATGCCTGTATTGGCTCAATCTTTGAGGTAAAGCTTGAGTTATCTCCCCTTTTGGAAATCCTGGCTATCCTGCTCCACATAAACGGCATTTGCTGTATTTCTGGGTTCTGTCCATCTTCACCTTGACATAGTTTGTCCTGGTATTATTGATGTCGTTGTGCTAAATATAGTCTATCAAAAGTTTACGTATCCAAAGAAATACAGATGCCTGTGCCCTTTAAACCAGATTAAACTAAGCTTAGTTAATACCAATTATAGATCCGTTCGTTCTTCTATTATTATTATTGTTGATACTTACATTGGTACCTGCATTGAATGTTCGATGTATAAGTGAGATTTTATTTACGCATATTGGTTGGCGTATTGATAAGAGTGTCTGTATGATCAGATTTACGATGACCATAAAGTATAGTGTGCCTGTGTATGTTATACATTTTATCATTATTACAATAACATACATGATTTATTCATTTATCTATGTACTCGATTCAGTCAAAATATCTTCATCATCATCCAATAACCTTATACACAAATGACTTAAGTATCATCATAATCATCATCGTCGTCATCATCATTACCATTGACGTCATCAGCATCATTATAAACAGCATCAGCGGCCATTTTTTAAAGTCCATCCCAAGTGATCATAAATTTGTCTGCCTCTGCTCCCACTCATTCGTGAGCAATATCATCATTAACACACACACATACACACACACACACGCACGCATATCTGTTGGTATAATTTTTTAATACAAATAACCTTATACACAAATAACTCGAGTATAAGTCTATAAATAAATGTCTCTATCGATCAATGTCTGGATTCGGGGAAAAGAGGAAGGAAAAGAAGGCAATTAACGGTTTACCTTGAATCGTTTTATCCTCTAATCACACCTGTAGACTTTTAATCCCAAAGGGGGAATTCCACTCGTAACTCTACTTGACAACCTGAAACCATATTCAAATGTCAACCTTCACAAATTGAAGGTTTTCCCAATTTCCCTCCCAGACAGCTGATAAAGATTATAAAATAACAAAACTTGACGGATTTTCTAAGACTTATTTACTCATCATATTGGATTAATTCATTCAAAATGTCGTCATCATCATCATCATCATCATCGTCATTATAATCATTATCAGCATCGTCATCATTATGATCATTGTCGTCATCGTCGGCGTCCTCGTCATCCTTGAGGGTCACCATCATCATCATTGGTTGTCATCATCATCATCGTCGTCAGTCACCATCATCATCGTCGTGGGTCGTCATCATCGTCGTCGTCGTGGGCTGTCACCATCATCATCGTCATGGGTCGTCATCAAGGTCGTCGTCGTGGGCTGTCATCATCATCATCGTGGTTCTTACTCATCATAGTAGATCATCATCATCATTATCATTGTGGTCGGTGGTCATCATCGTCATTATCATTATAATCATTATCATCGTCATCATCGTCGGCGTCCTGGTTGTCGTCTTCATCATCATCATCGTCGTCACCATTATCATCAGCAGCAATACCGGTGGCCATTTTAAAGTCCAGTCCAGTCTTGCGAGTCACGATGCCAATCATCTAGCCATTTTATTTTGGATCGGACGCAATTTCGCATAAAATTATGTGTCATGGAGTCCATCAATTATCTCATATTCCTGCAATAATACCTGCCCATTGCCATTCGAGCATTATCTCTTACTTGGTTTATGATATATTGTGCTGTCTCCTGATTTCTCCATGTGATATTGAGCACGATCCTCTCCTTTGCACGTTGCATGCTTCTTAGTTTGAAAACCAGTCTCTTGTTTAAGTTCCATGTTTCAGCTCCGTAGGTGACTATCAGGAGGACCCACTGGTTTTAGAATCTTCTTCTTAGAACTAATGATATCTTCTCGTTCTTGAAGATCGAACTTACTCTGCCGAAGCTTTAATCAACCTCGGGTGATTTTTCATTCGATTTCAAGTCAATTTCCATTTCACATGAAGTAGCATGTCGTCGTTTCACTTGTTTCTGCCACTTGGTTGATTTGCCGTAAATCCAGTCTCACACATTTGCATGGACCCCATGACGCAGGTTTCGTTCTTACGTCAAGAAATACGAAATTCGTTTCTATGTTCCTTCCCGCGCCATTTTGTGGAGTAGGCGAAAGAAGTGTCATTTTGCGTTACCGCGTTCATTGACATCCGACATTCAGACAGAACACTTTGTTTCGTTTTGACAATACAGGATTTAATCCTTCCGGACAAGACCGGCGCCTGCGTATTCAGTGCCCCAGGCAATCTCTGCGATGTGATCCCCTTCTCCCCACTATCCCCTGCTCCTCCACCATTCCTCTTTTACATCCTCCCCTGTCCTGCAAGTGAAATCACTCGCAGGTCAGAGAGTGATTGAGGGGAGAAATGATCTAAAGAGAGGGTGCAAGTTCGACCTCATTCCAAAGCATTGTTGCTTCTTGCGAGACAGGAAATTTCTAAATCTAAAGCAGGGCCCTTTCAAAAAGGTACGTGTTTGGAAGGGCCCAGACTTCAAGGTGCGTAGAGAAGCCTGCCATAATTTTCATGTGAAGTAATTTTCCGCCCGTCGTACGAAACTACGGCTTCAAATTATTTCGGTTGTCAATTCAGCGTTGCCAATTTAGATATTTCATATCTGAATTCAGATCTTTTGCCAATTCAGATTTCTCTAGATCTAAAGTTTTTGACAAAAGGTTTAGGATCTCCCTTAAGAGCTGACAAACGAAATTCAAATGTTCAGTTGTCGAGTAATCACAGTTTTTACACACGCACACACGTGCACACACACATACACACATTTGTTGCAGTCTGCAGTTACAGTTAGATGAAACATTTCCAACAAAGTTTTTAGATGCATCCTTGCCTCTAGACTGTTTCCGTTCGTTCATCTGTCGATAGATCGGTTCGTCCCTACATTGTTTCTCGGCTGTTTCAAGTCAGATTTACGCGAAACTTGACAGAAAGGTGTCCCTTTTGATGAGATACTTCCTGCATATAAGAATCTTCTACTCAGGGTCATGTGATCTACCAAAAATAGAGTTTAGACTCTATATTTCAACGGATTTTCTCTGCTCTTTCAAGTCAGATTTACTTGAAACTTGGTAGAAAGGCGTTCATTGATAAAATGGTTCCTACCTAAAATCATCCTCTACTCATACTCTGGGTCACATATCTGGAAATGATGACGTTTAAACTCTATAGTGGACGCCTCATGGAACTTTTGGTTCTTATTTTTCACAACATTGCTGGTGTCATTCTTAGCCACTATTCTCTTCGTTACTGAGTTTCCGCATTTTCAGTCGGGTTAGGAAATTTTGTCTAAGTTGAGAATGTGGGTTATTCCCCCAGATATTATCGCCGCAGGCCATCGCCTAGTTTGTCTATCACCCAGCGCTGGCCCTACTTACAATTAAAATGATGGTGGCACGAATCTTACTTTTCTGTTATGAAAACACCGGTCCCCATTATTATGTGCCTTAAAAGGCTCGGTTGAAAAGAATTTATAAAATATTTATAAAATATTTATGGGATCGATTCCCATCATTTCTAAGAGAAAAAAAAGGAGAAAAAAACATATCAGATTATTCACCCAATAGAAACCGTTACGAAACAAACGTTTTTTGGAAGCATGTCGTGTTGGGGGTGATCAATCAAAGCACTGGGAGAGTTGATCGATGATTGTCACTTCTCCTTGTCGGACAGTTATCATTAAAAAGTCTGAATTTTCAAAAAACCAAGCTGACGCGAACTAGGTACCAATTCAGCATAAACTCACAAAGCAAATTGAACACCCCTCATTAAAAACTTATTTGGAGGTGGTCTGAAGAGGAAAAAAAACAAACTTTTTTTTTTTTTTTGCAGACTCAACAAAGGGTAAATGTTAAAATTTGTGGTCCTCTAGCTTCGTTAGTGTGGCCTGTACGCATGATACTTCCTCACATACATAGCCAACTAGACCGACTTGAAAACTGAAGAAACTTTTTTTTAAGCTCAGGTATCAGTTTTAGTTTCTGGTTTCTGATAACCTTCTCTGATGAGATCCCGTCAGCTGCTCAGCGATGACTATTCGTGATTTCAGATGCCGTCAAACTTTACAATGACGCATGTATTATGGGACCATTTGATAGTGCTGTACATAATCGTAATCTGTTGGGAAAATTGAAAGACCCAGGTTGTTATCAAGGTCATTTACAACATATAAATGACTAATGAGTTTTCCAATAAATTTATGACTATGAAAAAATAACCAAGTACTTTTGTATCGTGATACAAAGAGTTCTTTTTAATCTTGGTGTTCGAGCAATTTCTTTTCCTACGTTTAGTGCTTTAACTTTATGGTCGTCTAAAATGTACCTATTGAAAGTTATGATGGAAATGTATGCATAATTCTAAATGAATTCCCACCAATTCAAAAAAGAAAAAGCAATTAAAGCAACTGCTTTAGTGTGTCATTACTATCTCCCAAGTGTGCAGCGTAATTTATGAATACGAAAAATAGATCTGGTTAGTCATTCAATACAAACAGTCGCGTGACCAATATCTGTCGGCAGTTTGTCGTGTTGGGGTGATCAATTAGAAAAAAATGAAAAAATGGCTGCTACTTCTTTCGCCTTTTGTTGAATCACTAAAAGGATCAAGTTAAAAAATCGTTCGTTACGTAATCTGCCACAAACTAGGGACCAATTCCGCATGAACTTAAATTGCAAATTAAACCCCACACTAAAGAACTATTAGGGGTATTTTAGAATAAAACTCTTCCTAGACATAATAAAGATTGAATGTTTAAATTTTTAGCGCCTAGTTCCAATAGTCTGGCCTGTATACGTTATACACAGATACATGGCCAGCCATCCGGATTAACTTGAAAACTGAAGAAACCTATTTTGACAGTTTCAGTTGACGGTTTTGAATATGTATTCCGAGCCTTGAACGTCTCTAGTACGGGTATTATATCTGTCCCACTTCCACCACATAGTTACCGAACTATTGGTTTTATCACTAGTTTTTGTGAGATCTGAATTTTTTTAGCGACAGATGGAAGGAAAATGTAGCGATGAGTATGTATTATGCTGATATAAAAGTTTTGTCCATTGACTCTTGAAATGTTTTGGTCTAATTTATTTCATTTTTACAGTTGGTGTGCTGTTACGTAAGGCTGAAACATTAAGGTTTTTAAAAAGGAAGACAGGATATAGATTTATAAAAATACAGGCGTATATTTTCATTTGGTATAGTTTTAAGTGGCGTCTGGAGAACGGATTAAGGGAGTAGTGCTCAGGACAACAGATGGGCACACGGGAGCCGTCTTGGTGTCTTGTGATCTGCAAACACCGGGAATCTGGTCAGCCCAAGACGGCGATCATCACTTTCCTACAGGGGATCTACGTCCACATGATTACAAAATTCACCCACGCTTCTTGGTGTCCCTTCCCACATCCATCTACGCTTTTTTATGTATCCACGCACCCGGATGTGTCTTCTTCCGGTAAAAACATCTGTTGTTTTTCTAGCTTTTCATTTAGGAAAGTGGAAGTAGCATGTCCTTTTATCAACACATTTGTCAGGATGTTTTTCGTCAACACTTATCATCGAAGTGTCTCAAGGATGCTTTTCTCCATTTGCACATCCCGTTTATCGTTTTTGGTGGACACCGTATACAAGATCAATATCTTGACCTTTACTTCCGCTATTCAACAGTGCTGCATGAGTCAAATATATTTATTATGTGCCGTCACGCAATGACGTTGGAGAACCACTGCATTGGACTATGTTTTGTCATTAGCAGATAGTTAAACACAGAAGAGAGTTCTCAACTGCACTATCCACAAGATTAACATTTATTTATAGCTAGTTTATAAGTGCCTTATAAAATAAAGGCATACTATATAAAACATGTATACACTTTGCATTTCATGTGCGTGGATGATAGAGATTTGCATTGCCATGAGCTTGGGGAATGGCGTTCTGTTTATCACTGACGGATACTTTTTTTATTACGTCTTATACTCCTAATATTCTTTAAATTCGGCATTTTTATTATGTCATCAGAACATGAATGAAATTTCTATTTTTCTTCATCGGTTGCATCCTTTGGCGTGACGGGAAGCATCTGGACATTGCTAATTATTATATGTATCAATATGATAGTACCCATATCTGCTACAACCATTGTCAGTTATGACAAATAGAATAAATAGCTTATTTTGTCATAACTGATTCTGTTGCATTAGTTGTATGCTTTTTATCTAAGCATAGGAATAAACATCCTGCCGAATCTTGTAAGAGCAATAAAATTGATCCGATTCGCTAATGTTGACGTTATCAAGTGAGAAAAAGCTCGTACGAATGGCAATGCTCACTACAAAGCCATCAGAGAGAGCATACCTCTACCAGTGCCATTGTCAGGGGGAGTAATTGTGCATGGATCCGCCAAAAAATGTAATCACTTTTTCCGTAGCCTAATGCACATCCTTCCATGAAATTCCATTGAAACTCTTTGAAAACTTTTGAAGTGTATGAACATACGAAAAATTTGTCAATATTACATGATGTTGACATATAACTACGATAGAGGGAGGATAAACTTTCCATGAATCCACCCGGAAATTAAATCACTCCTCCTGTAGCCTGTTGTCCACCCCAAAATTTGATCACCCCCTTCAGGAGCCTGAATTTTCATTGAGAACTTTCGAAGATATCGTGTGGTAAGACATGAACGTATATGTAAATATATGGGAAAAAACGGAGAAAATATCTTTAAGTCAAAAAGAAAAACCTTGATCTGCCTCTACATATCATTTTTTCCTCATTATATCGCCTGACTTTCTACGAAATTTCATTGAAATCCGTTGGGTACTTTCGGATATATCTTGTGGACAGACAGATGGAAGGACGGACAGGTGGACGGAAAGACACGACCGATTATCTGAGATGGACATCGTTGGCAGAGGCGCAGGTATTCACCAATGACTGTCCGTCAGTCCGTCTGTTTGTCCGCGGGATATCTCCAAGGTTCCCAATGGATTACAATGAAATTTCGTGAAAGGGTTGGCCATCTGCAACGGGAGAATTGATTACATTTCGGTGCTGATCCAGGGATTCATTTTCGATGGAGATATATTTATATTATTCAGCTGGAAAAGAGTTAAAGAAACCAACAACTAAAATAAAATGGCTTGCGTTACATTTCAAGGGAGAAGTCTCAATTTTTGTACATTTAAAGTTATCTCCCTGGTGATAGAGTCAGTTTTCATTAAATTTAGTTATTACATGGTGTTACTAACCCCCACAAAATTTCTGCACTAGTTTGATTGTCAAAAACACGACTGTCTTTTGAATAGCAACAAAATAGCCAAGAATGACTAAAACAACATCCCTAAGAGGCTAAAATGGTCAAAAACGCCCCGAAATATGGCCGAAGTGTTTGAGCGCGCCCGCGCTAATATAGTGCTATTTTGCAATGCTAAAACGAGAACGCGTTGAATTTAGCACAAAAAGCGCTAAATTGTCAACACTGGTGTTTCTAGGTATATTCAAAATAATCAGGTCAATTAATCCGATGATGAAACTATTTCATATTGTAAATTCCGCTTATCTTTACAAGAAAAACTTATGATGCAACAGGTAAAAGTAAAAATAAATATGTTATTTGTATACGTACATACATATTCCCATATCAACTCAAATAACTTTGTAGATAGCTGCAAGTGCATAAAAACGTGTGCGCATATACTTACACATTTGCACACGCATCTGTATGCAAATATGTAGCATATCCACAGACTCAAGAAAAGATACGAATATATGCATACGGATTTATACGCACACACACATACACATATGTATGCGTATGTATATATACACAAATATGATGAATATATATGATCTGTATATATATATACATACATATGATTCAAAATTATGTTGTATTATTCTGAAACTGTATTTGAATAAACAATTAGAGAAGATTGGACAGCTGCAATGTTTATTCGATTAACGTTGTTTAGGCCAAACGATACACGCACCGCGTAATAACGGAAGATCATTTAAAATAGAGTTTCAAAACAATATTGCACAATTTATAATTATTCTGTCGGGTCATATATCCATTTCTAAATAACATATACATATATTTGAAATGATCTCCTGTCATTACATGGTTAATATATCACTTGGCCTAGACAACGTAAATAGAATAAACAATTAAAGAAAATGGGGCTGCTGCAAGAAACGAACCTGCAACCGATAGGATAGCTGCTCCAACGTAGCAGTTCATTTTCTCACTCAGTGAGTAAATAAATCAACAGTTAAAAAAATAAGTTCCAGGTGAGATTCGAACTCACGACCTTCTATGCCGGAGGATAGCTCGCTTAACGCATCTGCTGAGTATGGAACACTTGGAAGAAACATTAACGTTTTATCCTTTGCAACACGGAAATAAAAATTGAATTGAAGAAAGGAAGGAAGGAACAATTTGAAAACGCCCTGGGCTCTCAATGGTGGGGCCCCTCAAGAGCTCTTATAAACTAAAAAGCACTTGGAGAGCTCATGCCTATGTTGACATCATTGGCAGTGGAAATATTTGTGCATAAATCCGTCCCAAGGCCCACCCTCCCACAAAAGTTAATTGAAATCTATTGGAATATCCTGTGGACAGACGGACAGAAAGACACAGGGTAATTATAGTTCACTAATTGTATATCTACTGCAATTGCGTATATATCTATATAAAATGAACAATGTGAATTCCTTTGCTTACCGGTCGTAACACTTTCAGCGATTTAAAGCGATTGAGTGTTGTGAGAAGCATTGATTCTGAGGGGGATGCAGTGACAGGCAGCGACTGGTGAAAGGAACGAACGAAGGGGGAGGGGGGAAGGAAAAATAAAGAGAGACAGATAACGTTCTAAAATGACTGGAACAGACGATCCATCCCGAGGCAGATTAGAAGAAATATTCTGTGTGCAATAATTTCGTACAATTAGAAAAATGTACAAAACAATAAAGCCGGGGAATATTTGAATGGTTTGAAAATAAGGACAGTCGAGCACTGTCAAGATTCTATGCAAGTTACCGTTTTCACAAACCAAGACGACACTACAATTCCATGGAACTTTTACCTTTGAATGATAATGAACCTACAATCGTTCAGATATATCTGTGAATGGATTTTTTTAATTATGAAGAACAGGACAAAGACCTATCACTTATATTGAGGATGAGTTCAAGTTTGCATGAGCTGGAGAAGTGCTGCAGTACCAAGAATCTCCAGATCTAAGCGATGCTGGATTGATGGTAAGAACCGGAAAGATGTGGAGAGCAGACGCTGCTGTGGAAAGAGCTGAGACGTAGCTGTGCCATTAAGTCCAAGTGGAGACTATTGCCAAAGGAAAAGCTAGTCTTGGAATCCTTGAAATCCCCCCGTTTTGACATAGCACAAGAGAGGGGACGATGACAGTTGATCCTAAATGAAGTCAGGGCGGCTGTGGAAGAAGAGAGAACAAGACAGATCAGTAGCAATGAGACAGTGAGGCGCCCGGACCAAATGGGAACAGGTGATGAAGCGATCTCTTGAAGATGGATCCATACAACAGAAAGTTCCTCATTCAGGCTGTTTATGACGTCCTCCCTAGTCTATCTAGCTTGTACTGCCGGGGCCCTGGCAGAACAACCAGCCTACCCCCCTATATGATAAAACTGGCTTACTGGAACATATCCTGAGCTGTTGCCCTAAAGCTCTAGCCGGTGGTCTCTATCGATGGTGACATGACCAAGTCTTATGGACAATTGCTGGTACCAGCGATAGTAACCTCCACATCAGCCGGAGTACAAGGCCAAGCAAGAGCATTATTAACTTTGTCTGGGAGAGGAAGAAACCAACTAAAGAGCATTAGAAGGCAATTAAGTTCTTCTTCGCCGCTCAAGACTGGAGGTTGAAGGTTGACGTTGGAAAGTAGCTGCAGTATCTTTACAGAGGCTACGATGCAGGCTGACATAGTGTTGTGATCTGACTCATCAAAGCAGGTTCTTATGCTCGAGTGGAAGAGAGTACGAGGAGCTGAAGAACAAAGGCTGGAGGGCCAAGTGTTGACCCGTGGAGGTCGGGGTTAGGTCTTAACAGGCCAGTCGTTTTGAAGGGAAGTGAGAAGAAGAAGAAGAAGAAGAAGAAGAAGAAGAAGAAGAAGAAGAAGAAAAATATATGCAGCTGAGAAAGCATCAAGATGACTTTGGCTGGCAAGAGAGGGCAGATCCTTGGGTTGCTGCTAGGGTAGAGGTCGAGGTCTGATCAACCTTGGTCAGGTCGCTTGACCGACGGTGTATGATGTCCGAAACACCCAATACACCCGGTGACCCCAGGTAACATCAATGACGATGGGCCCTAGCATAGAATCATGAAGATGCTTCCGAAAAACAAAATAATAGATTCTTTATTTTAGGGTTAATTTTTTATTTCTTGTCGTTATTCGATGATTTTATTTATAAGATTTCCTTATCTCTCTCTCTCTCTCTCTCTCTCTCATATATATATATATATATATATATATATATATATATATATATATATATATATTCTAAATTGGAATCCAAAACAAAAGGTAAGAGGACAACAGTCAAAATGCAAGCAGTGTAGTAAGGACTGCTGCAAGTTACAATGTTGGTCGGATGAGAATGTCCAACATTAGTACATATATTTTAACTGACTTTGTACTAATTGTGAGTAATTTGATTTAATGTTTTCTTTGTTGGGGTGTTTTAGGGGAATCTGTAAATTTGAATTAAACTGTGAAACTATCAAAATCTGCTGTTATTTCTTCTTTGGAAATAGTTCCATAGAAATTCAAATATATTCATGGATCTCTTCACTGATATTAACTTGTCATACAATAAACAAAGATATATTTTTACATATCATCATCAACCTTGTAGCGCCCATCATTGGACAAGGACCTTCCCATGGGCATCGCAGAGCCAGTGCTGTCTTAATTTATCTAACTCGTTACCCCATCTTACTTTCTGTCGGCCACAGTTTCACATATGATCGCTGGGGATCCATATTTTGAGTTATGATGTCCAGCCGTCGTCTGACATTCTCGTAGCGTTCCAAGCCCAATGCCATTTGAATTATTTACTGTTTCTCGGACTCCTGTCTTTTCCATAATATATTGTGCTGTCTTATGATCTCTCCACGTGAGGTTGAGCATCTATTTGATCACTGTCCCACTACAGCAATATTTGACACAAGGTCGGGCTTAACGTGGGAAGAAATAGGAGCAACCCTTCCAAAAATGGCTCCAGCCGACGCAGTTACCGTTGAAAAGCTCATCGTAATGGCTAGACAACGTCACCTGCGAAAGCATCCACCAGGGGACCTGCTCCTTTAAGTGCAATAGAGCAGTGCTGCCCCGGGGAAACTGAGACCCCGCAGCTGGGCCGAGTAATAATGGGAGAGCCCAAGGACGAGTCCAAAGGCTCCCCAATGCGCTTAGCAAACGCAGCCTCAGCTAAACCTCATTGGCTAACGCTTGCACCGGAGCACTCGGTCTTTGATGTCAACCCACACACGATCCCCGACCCATTCGACGGGCAAGTGTCAGTAACTGCGCTTCGGGCAATGCTGTGGAATAGATACTACACTTTGATTCTGAAGACAAAGCCAGAAAAAGTGGGAGGTTGAACATCCTTCTCTTATGAGCGTGGTGCACGGTTATCAGTTTGAGGTTCAATCATTTGGTTAAGGTTCTATGTTCCAGCTCCGTATGTGACTATCGGTAGGATACATTGGTTTTATGCCCTTCTTTTTAGGATTGATGGGATTTTCTTGATCTTGAAAATAGAGTTTTATTCACCCTTCAGGATTGTTTTTCACCATCTAACTGATTGTGCATGTCTATTTGTAACAGAATTTCCTTCTTCGTCAAATCCCACTAATTGCTGAGAGACCCCCAAGGAGACTCCCCTTGCCCCCGGATGCCCAAATATATCACGACGCTAATGCTTTAATAATGTTTTTATTTTCAGTTTCTTTTAAACAAGCATCGTTTCACTAGGTTCAAACTACCCTTGTTCATAAAAATCTAAAAGCTAAACAAAGGAGAATTCATTTTACCATACAATATCGTTCCAAAACTACGTGTCCCGTTTGAACTCCTTCAGAAGTTTTCGTGTATGTCACTGTTATTCGTGTATGATGTCATAGGTTTTTTTTTGTTTTGTTTTATTTTTTGTTCTTTTGGTTTCCATTGTTACATGCGAAAATGAAGACAAGCCTCAATAGTAAGTGCTTCATATTAAAGTGCTCCTTTCCTACCAGCTGTTGCCGGCGCCTTACTGTCTATAATCGTGTCATGAAAATGTTTGTATTATCCTTTGTCATTATTCTTTTCATTGTCTATTAAATCATTTTAGTTTCAGGATTCATTTCCCATAGATTTTCAATTTCAATTAATGCGGCTTCGAATCGCACGTTACATTTTGGGGACACAATAGCTCTTTCTTTTTCGAACTGACCTCGTCAGTTGGGTAATTCCAAATGTCTTAGTAAGTAGGTGTGTCAGTCGTGGTCAGCCCAATGGTCACAGAATCAGTAGGGTATGCTTTGTGTATGAGTCAACCTTGGGGTTTAAGGGATTATCATCGCATTTAAGTCACCACCCAACCTACGTTTTTCACCTTGACAGAGGTCGGCAAATCATTTTGGAGACGGGCCAGATATTAAATATTTGGGGGGGCCTTGCGGGCCAAGGCGAATAAAAATTGAACTATTATCTATTATTATGAATAACAATAAATAACACTTTCATTATCATACAATGCTATGGAAACTGCTTGTTAGTTATCACCTAACGTTTTCCATTGTACGAGTACATAAACTTCAATGTCGTATCGATGAGAACTGCAAAATTCTGGGGGCAGGGGGGGGAAATATTGTCAAATTGTAGTTAAGATTTTGTGTGTTTTACTGGAACAACAGGGGGGGGGTGATACGTATGCAACCTATTTAATGAAGTCGGTAGGCCGGAGGAGATAAGGCTGCAGAACTGGTTTGCCGACCAAGACACACAGAGATATGCAGTGTTGCCAATTTGGCGTGTTTATTTTCACGCTACATTCAGCGCGTTTTTTGTTGTTGTTTTTTTTTTATTTGTTTGTTTGTTTTGTTTTGTTTTGGTAAAATTAGCGCGGGCGAGTAAAAAAAACGTCGGTCATTTTTGGCTTCTGTTTTTTCAACCAAGCGCTTCTCAACTCTTTTCCAGAGTTGGCAACATTGAATATACGAGCATGCGTACTCACTAGCATAGTAAGAGGGGCGAGAGGGGGCAGTCGTCCCCGGGTGCAGGTGCAAAGGGGCACAAAATTTCCTCTAGCATATCATCATCATCAATCTTCCAACGTCCGTCGTTGGACATAGACTTTCCCCTTCCCTAGGATTCGCCACAATTCTCTATCATGGACGTCGCGGAGCCAGAATTTCCTGAATTTATCTAGTTCATCTCTCCATCTTGTGTTCTGTCGGCCTTGGTTTCCCATGTGATCTCTGGGGATCCATGTTGTGAGACGGGATGTCCATCAGTTGTCTTTCATTCTTGCAACATGGCCTGCCCATTGCCATTTGAGTTTTTTAATAGTTTCTATGATGTCTCGGACACCTGTTTTCTCCCTTATATACTGTGCTGTTTTGTGATCTCTCCACGTAAGGTTGAGCACGATTCTCTCATGCGCACGTTGCATACTTCTCAGTTTGTAGATCTGTGTGTTGGTTAGGTTCCATGTTTCAGCTCCATAAGTGACTATCAGGAGAATGCATTGGTTGTATACTCTTCTATTTAGGATTATTGGGATCGTCTGGTTTTTGAAAGTTGATTTTGCTCTGCCGAAGCATAGAGTGACTGTTTATTGATAGTTATGCCCTCCACGAGTATATAGTGCAACTAGTCCGGGACACTGTCTTCGCCTCTTGGTCGCTAAGAATCCTTGCATCGCCACAACACGCACATATGATTTCTTTAAGTAATCAGACTATTTTTAGATGCATCACTGACTGACATACCGAAATGTTAGTTATGTCGCTTGCTCATTGCCAATTTAGATGGGTTTTTTTTATTATAATGTAGATGTTTTTGGCTGCACCGAGGTGACAGAAATTACCATTTAGATGATTTCCAATAAAATAAGAAGTATTTTTTATTTGATTTATTGTAATAAAAAAGTGATATTTTTACCAAAATCATTTTAATAAAATAAACCTTGAAGATTAAAACCCAACATTCGATTTATGAATGATATGTAATACATTTCCTAAATTATATATATGTATACATATATATAGAGAGAGAGAGACAGACAGACAGACACAGAGATGGAGATGGAGAATCTTGATCTTAAGTGGTTTAAGATTTTTTTGACTCAGTTTTGGATGTAAAGCTAAAAATAAAAGTTAACAATACAGTCCTTGCTAGATCTTCACACAAGAAGATAAAACCGCGCATCAATGGTCTAACTTTTGTGCCAGTTTAAAACAACATATTTGTATTGAACACACGCTATCAGAACCGCATCAATGGCAGGGGTGGGGTCTCCGATACCGTACAAAAATGGAGGGAAAGTTTCTTCATAAGCGCCTTCTTCCTTTTTTTTCTTATTTTTCAGTGCGTAACGTGGGTAATTCCCCGAGTCTCCCAGTACATCGAATATAAGAAACAACGACCTCACCCTCCTTTATCTCTTGCAAACACCGTCCGCTTGCACTTAATAAAAGTGGAATTTCCACTTATAATTGAAAGTCATCAAAAAATTGGTGCTATAGAAATTAGCTGTCACTTTTAAATGGGTCGATTTAGTAGGACTTAACAACAGTCCCAAGCAGCAGGCAATGGGATAAAAACTTATTCACGCGCCCATTGAGAGTTGTTGCGACCACAGCTTCGAAAGTTGTTGCGACTACTGTGCCAGAAGATTATCTGCTAAGAGAAATTTTTGTTCATAAATTGATGTTTCTTTAATGAGATAAAGCCGAAATGTTTTGTAAGTCGTTAACTGCTCAAGCCATAATCAGATGAGAAGGGAGAAAATCGTCCTTCCAGATAAGGAGAAAGAGTGGGGAAATTATGCCAACGTTGGGTACATACAGGCTATAAGTAAACCATCTTGGGAACAAGTTGACTCCGAATGGGAAATAGGTTTACTTTATTAGTTGTGTTTTTTGTTTTTTTTCTGCAAGAAGTTTCCATTCCAAATTTTCTGATGATTATAAACACATACACACAAATTGTTCTATTACGTTTTAAAGATAAGGTGTCGAAGATATCTACTTGTTCTGTGATGAGCCTACTTCCGTTAACCACTTTGAAAACATGAAGAAAAAAAATTGCCAATTTTTTTTTGGGGGGGGGGCTACACGTGGCACCCTTTGAGACACTTTCGGAAATTTACGAAGAGCAAATGCCCCTCCTTCAACGCATCAGTGTATATTAGTTTTCAAAAGGCTTACAATAAAGCTATTCAAGGCGTCCTGGTCCGTCCTTTGAATATCCTGTGGTGTGAGCAATTTGCGTTACATGCAGAGTTTTTGCTTTGCTACATTTTTCTTTTCATTCAACCGAATCGATGTAAAATATTTGTCAAAAAATGAATTAAAAGAAAAAAGAGTTATTTATTGATTTGAATAATAAAGACATACTAAATAGTCCTAAAAGCTAGCTATGAAAAATAATTTCTGTGAACCTTTGACAAATGACTTCGTAAAAAAATCAACATAAGATTTAAAATATTACAACATTGAATAAAAAGAGATAAATCAATGGAATCCCTTTTAAAAATAAGTCTTAAATGCCATTCCTATAGATACGATGAGTTAAATTGATTTTTAGCTTAACTTCGTTGGAGAGCAGTTCTACTATCGAGTCGTTTCTAAGGTTGATAACTCATTGTATCTATAAAAATGGTGTTGAAGAAACATTCTTAAAGAGAGATTGCTTGATCTATTTGAGTATTAAACATATACGACATTGTCCCAAAATTTAGCTCTGAAAAAGAACCATACTAATTTCTTTATGAATGAATGAAATCGTAGCACCAATAGTATTTTGGCTTTAGGGTAAGCAAAGCCAATAGGATAGAAAAATGTATTACCAGCCCAGTCGCCCATGTTTCATGAGGTTGAAAATGGGTTGAAGGTAAAAAGTAGTCGTAAAAAATTAAAAACGATTTATCATACTCCATAAAAGGGCAACGTATCAATTATATTCTTCATTTTTATTTAATTTTTAAAGTGTTCGGATTTTCTTTTTTTCCGAGTAAACTTTTGTAAAATTAAGTATTTCCTATTTTGCCACCCTCCTCATACACACTTACACGATCATCCCGTTCAATATCCTGAATACGTCTCTGGCCGATTTTTCCAAAACTAAAAGAGATGTGATTAATCAGAAAAAAAAAAATTAATAATACTTTGAAAAGAATGAAGTTTAGTTTTATTTTGAATGAAAGAGGAGAAAAATTTTTGGAAAGTCCGTTCTTCGAAATTGTAAATTGGAAAGAGAACAGGCGATCATTTTCACCCAATTATTTATTTACTTCCACTAACGATGTAGATCAAAGTATATGTGTTACGCCGAATTAATGAAATAGCCTAAATGACGAAGTTTTAATTTTTTCAACGAAAAAAAACAAATACGTAGATTTAATTTCATTAAAAAGTTACCGACTAATTAGCTAAGTTTTGAAATCATTGAAAAAAAAAATAAATACGTACATTTGATTTCATCAAACATCTTTATTACTAAAGTAAATTTCGCCGATTTAGCAATTTCGTCAATTCGGCTTAACATATTCATGTGTCTCCGCAAGGTTGAGGGGGCACAAACAGGAAATATGTATCCCTCCCTAAATCAGACCTCATCCAGGGAGATGGGGTTTGAGGGTTGGCACCTTATACAGGCCAAAGATCAAGTGGTGACAGTTTAGGCCGAGTCACAACTCCCTCCCCAGTACTTCATCAACGGCGGGATACATCTTTCTTGGATTTGAAATATGTATTTATTGAATCATACCTTATTTGAAAAATCATCACCATAATGAATTCTTGGATCATATTAGATTTGAATGTCTGAAAGAAGTTGAAAAAAAATTAGACATAGTATTATGTAGAAAGAGATTGAAATCAAATCATTATTTTCAGGGTAAGCGCGAACGCAGACCCCACTATTTCCCTCCAAAATCCAATAACTTAAAGCCTTCCCCAAAGTCCATCGAACGTGCATGCCAAATTAGGTTGAGCGAATCAGACTGATCGTATTGTGTACAGGAGACCACAAACCCAAACCTAAAACATTTTTTTTCAAAAAATTTAAAAGAAAAACTCCATATTTTAAAACTTTCCCTTAGGACCTAGGTCTATTCAGTATGCTCACCAATTTCAGTTGTTCCCATGTTTAGGTGGTTTCTATTGCATGATAGATTAACTTGTACGTCTTATTTTTATGGAGTTTTAAAATATATATATATTTCAAGTGTGAGAATTTTGAATAAATTCAATAGTTATTTGAAACTGTTAACAAAAATTGTAAACTAAACTGTCAACATAGATTTCTTCAGTTTTAAGCTGGTCTGTATGGCTATGTATGGCTATGTATGTATGTATGTATCGCACGCACAGGTCTCGCCAATGGAGTTACAGGGCTGAAAATTTAAGCATTTGCTTATGAATGTCCTGAAAAAATTGGATTTTAGTGGTGGTTCAATTTCCCAATCTAAGTTTATGCTAAATTGGTTCCTTACCTTGTATCCGGCAGTGTTCACACTTGGTTTTTTTGTTGTTTGTTTGTTTTTTGAAAATGTGGACTTTTTGTGATCACTGCCAATCAAAAGGCAAGTGGAGTAACTTATTCACTGATCACCCCCAACACAGCATGCTTCTAAAAGAGTTTTGTCACGTGACGGTCTCTATTGTGCGACTAACCAGACCTATTTATTCACTTGTTAATCCCCGTCCTGTGAAAAATAATCACGGATATATTTGAATTTCTAATTTTGTTTTTTGTTTGTTTTTTTGTTTGTTTATTGTTGTTTTTTGTTTGTTCGTTTGTTTTTTGTTAATGTTATTTTTTTTTTAGAAAATAAACTTCTGGAATGGTTTCAGTGGAAGAGTCCGTTGTTTTGAATGATTGGTTGGTAATATTTCTATTAGCAAAACTGCTACCTTCAAGTTGAAGAGTACATTTTTTACGGACAAGGACAAATGGGCGGTTCATGGCTTAGAAGCTCTCTCAGCGAGATTTAAAATTAGCACCTCCGATAACGACAAATATTTTTTTCAGTTGGGAGCACGCCTCAGGGACTTTTGTGCCATAGGCGACTACCCAAGTTCGATCAATGGACTGGCTGGTCTTAGAGGGACAGAGAAAAAGAAACACACACACACAATACCTATTTATATCAGCTACATATTTGAGTGTAATAGATACTTTGAACGAAACCAACTTCATAATCACATTTTTGGAATTTCCATTGCGTTATAGATCTTTCTGATGACCGAGATAGTTGCACATTTAACCGCTGGCGCCATCAGTCGGTGTCCGAGCCCAAATATAAAAGCCACGATTTCGAATACGTGCAGGCCCTTCCAACTTGGAAATTTGGTGCAGCACAATCGTTTTTTCAAAATGTGTCTGGGGCTTATTCATTGGAGAACTAATTTCGCTTGAAATAATTCCGTAGCCTGATAATGAAAAAAAAGTATTTTTAATTTTCACGGATATTTATTTTTCGACCTAACTTCCTCCCTAGCCCTTGTCAATGCACTTAACCCAATGCTTCCCAAGGCATCGCATAGATCGAACATTTCAGATCGAAGTTCTGTTGATGACTTGGTAGTGTGTCAAGCAACAGACGTATTGATTCACCCAGATATATCGAGTATGAATTGACGCATAACAGCTGTGGGTCGGGCAGGTGGGCGCCTCTGTGTTTTCCAGTTTGTCAAAATCTTTCAAACTTTTTGCGTTCGGGATTAGACTCGGTGCGTGGGGAGGGGTCTTTCTGTATGTGTGTCTGTGTGTGCGTCTGTCTGTGTCTGTATCTGTGCATGTGTGAGAGAGCAAGAAAGAGACAGAGAAGGAGCATATTCACTCCTCCTGCTCTTATGGTGTTTATAGCTGCAGCCTGTCCTGGTATGCCTGGGTGGGTTCCAGTTACCGCATAATAACGATTAAAAAAAAAGTTGTTTTTTTCTGGCTGCCCTGGTTTGCACTATAGGATATGAAATAGACTTGTGGGTGACAAGCATCCCGAAGCTAGAAGTTGGTGTCTGAGCCCACTAGTTAGTTCAATTTTTTTTGTGTGTGTGTGTTGATGATGGTTCCTGCCCTACACATTCGCATGTAAGGTTCGCTTCGAAAAACTGACCGACCTTGTGCCCCATCCTGTTCAAGGGGTTCAAGTAAACAGGAGCATCTTATTATGGATACGACGACTCATACGGCTTGTTTTCTTACTCTGTCAATGACTAAAAGTCAACAGAAGAAACAGCCGTTTCTATTCTAAGTATTAAGGACATCAAATCACTGAGTTACAGATGTTAACCATGAACACACCTTAATCCTTTTAACAGTCTTTTTTTGTTTTGTTTTGTTTTGTTTTGTTGTTTTGTTTTTCTTCTAGTTAGACAGTACCACTCATTATTAATACGGGTGTTGCACCAGACAGGCAATGTATCTAGGCAAGGTGTAGTGCTGAGTGAGAGCTCAGTTTTAGTCAGATTTTACTCCCAGAGTTCATTTAAATGACAATGAAAGGAAATAACAATTAAGTCACTCTATCGCCAAGCTAGTGGTCAGAGAAATTTCTCTTGACCGTATTGATTAAAATATATCGTAGGTTGATCGATGTCCACCAGACATTTTGATTCTGAAGTCTATAACCTTGTGGTTCTCAAACTGAATATTTCCCCAGTGTTAGGCATGATTTTTCCCCCAATGACGCAAACCTGTATTTCAAGTCCAGTACAGGTATCATGTCAGTCCACTGCAATGTTACCACTCTACTGGTTTTATAAATAAATCTTGCGAGATCTCAACCTCTCGAAGGAAGAGAAGCAAGAGAGAAAAAAAAAATGGCTGATGAATACGTACATCACTAGGCTGGTATAAAGTTTTCGTTCATGGACGACTGAAATATTTTTAATCTAATCCGCTTCGTTTTTATGGTACGTTGACTTACAGCAGACACCCCCCCCCCCTTCATTACTTCAGGTATACCTTGATTACTGCGGTTTATTCGTTCAAAAAATGTCCCTACTGTTCAAAACCGCACCATTCAAAATCTTATAATTCAATGTGTTGTTGTTTTATCAGCTTTAACTTAGTGACATTAATTTGTACGGCAATACCTTGACCTTACTACATCAAAGCCTGCACTTAACAGCACTATTCAATGTATTCCTGTACTGCAATGTTCTAGTGCAATGTGGAAACAGTGTGGTGATCAAACTTGAACACGTTTTGATAGAGTAAAGAGTTTGTGAACCGTGTATATATTTCTAAGTGTGCCGTAATATAATGAAGTTTAAGAACCTCTGCACTGTGGTTATTTGAGGAATAGGCCAGAACGGGTGAGTGGTCCAGTTGACACAGATCTACAATTCTGAGAAGGTCAATTCTCCCGGGTAGGGTCACTGGGGGATCTTTTGATATTGTGAAGAGAGTCAAGTGATGACTCTCTACCACAAAATATTTATAGTTCGAAGAGGATTCAGAAACATATTCAGATCAAATCTCAGAAAAGATCTCAGATGTTCGAGTCTGAATTTTCGGACTAAATAATAATCTACTGCAGGAAACCATAGCTTGATCTTACTAACCTTATCTTGTCCTAAATGAGATAAATATTAATATAGATATAATATAGATGAATAAATGTAGATACCTCAAACCAACTGATGATCCAAATTCATCATACAAATCTCTTGATTAGATTTCAGGAAATCTTGGCTTTTACTGAAGACAAATGTTTTCCACTATGAGGAGTTTCAAGGCTTGTTGATAAAATATCTGTTATTATGTTCATACGTTCGTGTTTTTTTTAGCGCTGATTACAAAAATACTTAATGGATAGTTTTAGACGGAGTCTACTTTTACCATCTGCCCTTTGAATAGTACCAGTTTTGCTCGAGCCCGTTAAGGAAATCAAACTCATGGAAGGGAGAACATGGCACCTGAACGTTACAGCTAATACTACTGTGGTTTATTCCAGGGGTCGGCACCCCATGAGCTGCTGGCCAAGTTCGGCCAACAGCCTGATTTCACCCGGCCTGCTGACTTCATTGAATAAGTGACGTTGCATACAAACATTCCTTATTTTCCTCCTCTCTCGTTGGTTTGACGAACAATTGGATTGAGTATTGAAAAATAGGGCGAAAGTCTTATTTTTGCTGTGGCTTCAAACCGATCAATGCTTTGTGCCTAAAGTTATTGTAACGTAACGCATTCCAGCACTTCGATAAATAAACACGTCATTTGAATCAAAATTAAACAATATTTTGCCCCCGACCCCAATTTTGCCCCCCCCTTTGCCCCCCCCCCTCAAAAAAGGATCCCATTGTTCTCATCGGTTGATAGCATGTAGAAGCTTATGATGGTATATCGAAACACGTTCGATAATCACCGGTGTGATTTTAATCGCTGCTACCAACAACAGACAAGTTTAAATGCTGTTATTGGGTTTAGGTTACTCATATACTCAGACATTCATATGTATCTATGTATCCACTCATCTATTTGGACTTCGCCTTGCCCTAACCGTTCATTATAGAAACTTAAACTTTTGCACACACACACACACACACATACATACACACACATGCACTCACATACACACACATCATTGAGTAAAGAAAATGTTATTGTTTTTTGGGGGGGTGCCTTTTTAAGATCTCCCCTAAATAGGCTTTTAAAAGCAGCATGTAAGAGTGGTAGTGGTTCATAATTATGTATTTGTTTATTCATCAGCTTGTTTATTAGAAACCGTCAACTATAACTGTAGATATAAGTATCTTCAGTTTTCAAATTGGTCTAGCTGGCTGAATGGCTGGCTGGCTATGTATGTAAGTATGTATGTACTGGTCGCGCCAATGTAGCCAAAGAGGTGAGAATTTCGATATTTACTCCTTTTTATGTCTAGAGAAAAAAAAATGTTGTTTTTTTTTTGTTATTTGACACCCCCAGGTCTTTAGTTTAGGGGGGGGTTCGATTTGTAATTTAAGTTTTTTGCTAGCTAGTGCGTTCACAGTTGTTTTTGTTTTGTTTTGTTTATTTTTTTCCAGGTTCAGCTTTTTAGTGATTCAGCAAAAGGTGTGAGAACTTGAAGGCGTTAGTTGCAGGACTGTTTTTAATGAATGACTTACCAGACCCGTTTGTTTGTATATCTATTTATTTACTTGTTTGTTTTCTGTCACGCCGAAGGAAACCGACGTATAAGATCATAAGTGGAACTGCCGCGAGTTGAACTCTGACGCAGACCTTAACATACTTTACCTATAGACCAAATGTAACTATAGACTACAAAACGGTGTGGAATTTCGTGCAATTCAATGTAATTCGAGCAAGACTGAGTTGATTATCAGACAATTCAAGTCCCCTGTCTCCCTTAACCAAAGCGCCCCAATACGACTATGGAATGGGGGGATAATAAATCAAAGCCTCAAACAGACAGGCAGAATTTGAAAAAAAAAAACAAACAAAAAAACAAGCAAATGAAAAATTAAACTATCGTCACTCGACACGGGTACACGCGTACTCCCGTGATGGAAACAAATTACAGAGATTAAAAAGCACCTGTTTCCAAAGCTTTGCATGATAAATATTATTATTTCATTTTTATCTACTTTGGCCTGTCATGCATGAAAGTATTTCTTATCCATCTTGCCCCCCTCCACGCTCTAAAAATTAGTTGATCCCTGGTTTATATGAAAGGTTAATGAAGACCAATGAAATCCCTCTAGATTAATTAGTAAGTATCATCTAGCCGAGAAGCTTGGGACAATCTTGTTAACTTGAATAATAGATATGAAAAAAAAAAAAGATTTTGAAAGGTCATTTGAAGGGTAATGATCGGATCATTACATCAACCTCACCAGTAAAAAAAATATTCCCTGTATTTAACGAAGTTATAACTCTAGACAATAGCCCGCATATGCTATATTTTTGTGTAACAATCTATCTGCCTGCTTATATATAAATTAGTTGACCATGGTGAATTATGGATATATTTGGATTTCCATGATATCTTTTTCGAAAAAAATTATCGTTATTTTAAGTCGTTCCAGAGGGAGAGACCATAATTCAAATGGGGAGTATGAGATATTGTTATCAGCAAAATTGCTACCTTCAAGTGGAATAGTCCATTGTTATGGACAGAGAGGGATGGTTTTATCAATCGAGAGATACGGTTTTATAAATGTATGAATACGTTATCTTCTTATCTATATTTACCCGTACATGAGCAGAAACAGCTACGTAAAAATTAAAAACACGTTCACATGCAGCCTTTAACCAATCGTGTATTAATGAAAGATTGCTGTCCAAGAACACACACATATAAAACTAGGTGTCTATACATATTTTATGAAATAAACGTATCAAAAATTTCATTCGCTCTAATGATTACACGTATAGTCATGCCGAAAATACGCAGTCAGATACCAAAATTTCCCAGAATCATTTTGAGTGTGACTTTCACAACTTGATCGACGCGGGCTGTTGACCCACACGTAACACATCGACGATAGAGTATTCCCCGGGGAGATAGAGAAAGTCTGAGACGGGAGAGGAGTTTTCAGTGTTGGAAGAACTGCACAGACCACCAGCACTAGTATCTTAGCTCATGCAGTTAGAGACTGATGGCACTGGAGAAACGACAAGGTGTTGTGCAGAGTTGCGTTGGGGAGCTGAATCCCCCGTCTTCCAATCCCCGCTTATCACAGGTCCCCACTTCGATTTGTCTAGGGCAGGGTTTCTCCAAGATAGGCAATATCGCTCGCTGTTGGGCTATTTTAACTCTTGGAATGGACGCTGTATAACTGTACAGAAAACAGTAGACGTTTCGAAATTTTGATGGACGGTATAAAATTCTGAGTACTAAAAACTCATTATTCATTGTTAATTCACCCAGCAGCACAGTGATATCGAAGTGCATATAAAAATGTGTAAACGTTTTTATAGATGTGCAAACGTCTATACTACACTCTCTTTGGCCTTCTGTTGACGTATAACATATATACGGGTAAAACACTTGAAAGGATAACAATAAGAGTCATGGGCCTTGTTCAAAGTTATGCAATACGTATGTTCATATAAACAGACCGCGATTTGTAGTTGTTGGATCGTACACGTTCACTGAGAGATTGTAACACTCCTCTATTCTGCTATTTGTGGAATGAAACCCACAAAAGAAGAAGGAATGAAGCCGAGAATCACCCTCGGATGGCAAGCCTTCGGCAGAGCAAGCTCAACTTTCAAGAACAAGACGATCCCAATATTCCTAAAGAGAAGAGTATACAACCAACGCATCCACCCGATAGTCACGTGGAACCTAACCAAGAGACAGACCCATAAACTGAGAAGCATGCAGCGTGCGCATGAGAGAATCATGCTCAACCTCACATGGGCTGGGATGGTCATGTCGCTAGAATGACAGACAACCGATGGACATCACGACTCACAACATGGATCCCCAGAGATCACATGGGATACTGAGACTGACAGAATACAAGATGGAGATATGAACAAAGACAAATTCAGAAGATACTGGCTCTGCGACGCCCATGATAGAGAAATGTGGCGGACCCTGGGGGAGGTATATGTCCAACAACGGACGTTAAAAGACTGATGATGGTGATGATGATGAAGACGGGCATTGGATTACAAGAACGAGAGCTGATGCTCATAACTGGTACAATTTTGTTATCTATTTTTCTAGCTATCTCCTTTGATTATTGTATGATTTTTTAAAAGTATCCCGATGTCTCCAGGTGAAAAAAATTTGTCACCAATACAACATCGATTATTCATCTTATGGCTTTATTGCTTCTCCTTGGAACAATCGATTACCTGTGTGTCTTGTTGACCAAACTTTAAGCAACAAAGTCATTAAACCGTCCTGCTTAATGTATCATTTGCATTCTAAACATGGTGACCAGAAGGACAAGCCTTTATCAAAACAGCATTATTGCGTCGTACAGTATTGCGTTACTCGTCGCGAAGTCCCACAATACAAGAGAAGTATCACTTCGACATATCATCATTATGATGATTATTATTATCATTACTTTTAATAATAATAATAACAATAATAATAATAGTAGTAGTCAGGGATAATGCCTTGGTGATGTACTAGGTTCTCACATATGTCAATCGCTTTGTATCTTGTTCGGTGATCAGATACATAGAGACCTACATCAGGGTCATAAATAATTCCTTTTCACTTCCACAGTCTGTCGAGGCGGTACCTCCACTATTACTTCAGGAATATTGTTCCACTGATCAGTGACTCGGCACTCGAGAGAGAATCGTCTGATATCTTTTTTCTTTTCTTTTTTATTTTCACAGCACACTCTGTATACAATGAACTTGTAACCTCTAAATCTGTGACATCGCAAGTGACTAGATCGAAAGAGAATGAAGTTTCACATTGCACTTTCGTCGTAAAGACCGTGCGTTATTGGAAATTTCTCTCGACTGTAATGCATGACACCATCACCCGGACAATTCCTCTTAGTAATGACGCAATTACTCGATGTATACATGAAATGGCTACTGACATACACCATCGACAGATTCATAATCTCTCGTGTTTCGAAATTTTCCATACAAGTAGACAATTCAAAAGTTGACGGCTGTCAGTGCTTGATGATGGTATGAATTCGGGGTTTTTTAATAGTGAAAATCTTTAACCCTCCGAGGAAATGTTGTTCAGACCAATTGCTACTTGACCTACAAGTTACGTCTATTTCAAAATTATTGAAGCTATTTTTAATGAGCATAACATCCCAATGACGTCTATTATCGCCTGTACATCTGAGATGACGCTTGCCATAGTGGGCAGATACTCCGGTTTCTCTTCACTCCAAAAACTGGAAATATCGTATCCTGTTTTAGCACCATTTGGTGGCACAGAATATCAACAGCAGGCTCAACTATGTTCTGCAGATGATGAACAAACTAAAATCGAACTTGCTGTCTGGTCGGATCTTCCGTCAACTGTGCCTTGATAACCAAGTTGGGCTTTTGGGTCATACTGAATAACGGTGGTTCGTTTTGTCGAACTGTTATATATATATATATATATATATATATATATATATATTGTGTAAGCCACAGACAGCTCTTCAGTGTGGCTATATCCCATTCAGTACCGCGAGGCAGAATTAAAACCTCCACTTCAGACCCGTAGGCCGATATCCTACCTCTGGACTACAGAACTCGACACGCAGTAAGGCTGACTTTAAGCTTTATATTACAAATTACACAGAAATCCCTTATCCACCAGAGTGCTCGATTCCTATAGAAGAGCATTGCATATATATATATATATATATATATATATAATGTGTGTGTGTGTGTGTGTGTTTTCAGAACACTCGACTAACCGCTTCTTCAATTGCTGCAAAACCTTTCTCCTTTACGACGTATTCACCAAATCGATCAATCTTAAGTTATTGCAATGGAAGAAGAAAAAAACGCTTGTCAATTGTAAGGCGTCCATCACTGCTTTCAGCTCTAAATGTGCAGGATGAGAATTTTATTTATATCGCGACTATTTGCAATTATCACATTGTACAACGATTGCAAGATATTGTTGCATAGTCTGTTCCAGTTTGATATAGCAACCCGTTTGAAGTCCAAGTAGTCAATTGCAAAGATAACGTACCAGGAGAATTGATTATTATGTAATTAGAATCAATTGTGTCGTTGTTGTTGTTGTTGTTGTTGTTGTTATACCATGACACAACAACAACAATGCTATCACGGCTTCATGGCAAACGAGGCTTGTATCAAATCATATCAAAGTATATTGAATTCTTACCCCAATCTATGGAAGCACGAATTGTGCTTAACATCCAAACATTCCACTCGGTAGAAGCTGGTTTCAGACTTGTCAGTACCTTGCTATCTAAAAGTAGAATAAAGCTGAGTATAACCAAGTGGGGTGACTTGCGGTTGGTGATGACTAATTTCAAACCTAACGTGTCCGCATTAGCGGAGCCACAATAGTGTTTTTACTTCGCATTTCTCCAATTGAATCTTGTATCTCGAAAGCTGTTCGTTCTTATTGTTTTGTGGGAGTTATTTAAAAAATGATATCCTTTTGAGTATTTACTTTATAGGTGGGCAGTGGAACAATTTTCCATTCGAAAGTGGACGATGACGCAAAAAAAAGTCGAGAGCCCCTGGTCTAAGGGTGTCTCCC
Organism: Thysanoteuthis rhombus; assembly: GCA_963457665.1. Classification (NCBI taxonomy): domain Eukaryota; kingdom Metazoa; phylum Mollusca; class Cephalopoda; order Oegopsida; family Thysanoteuthidae; genus Thysanoteuthis; species Thysanoteuthis major. Next base: position 9,993,473 of record OY735230.1, on the reverse strand, counting down.
CCAGCATTTCGTCTTCCACACTAGCCCACAACATTGCGTGATAGTGGTTTGTAGACAATAGCACGAAGGTTAATGGTTTATCTCTCTCGACATGTAACCTCTTTTAGATATCAAAAGAGGCTAACACCTTGCTATACCTTTCCCAAAAGTGATCTGGAACTGTAGTATGCAAGGACGTTCACCTCCGAGGCACCTTTACATACTTGCATACCTTTAATATAAATTCAAACGCTGATCATTCAATACTTTTCTGTTCTGCTAAGAAAAAAAATTCGTACAAAATGTCATCATCAGAGCCATGCCAAGATGGTAGGAAGGGTGCATTTAGGCTGCGCTCCTCAGACAACGAAACTCCATGAAACCCTCAAAAGAAGAGCAAATCAAACGAAGAATCACTCTAGGATGGCAAGCCTTTGGCAGAGAAAGTCAATCTTCAAAAACCAGATGATCCCAATAATCCTTTAAAAAAAAGAGTATACAACCAAAGCATTCTCTCGATAGTCACTTATGGAGCTGAAACATAGAACCTAACCTAGAGACAGATCTACAAACTGAGAAGTATGCAACGTGCGCATGAAAGAATCATGCTCAACCTTACATGGAGAGATCACAGTATATAAGGAAGAAAACAGGTGTCCGAGACATCATAGAACCTATCAAAAAACTTAAACGGCAATGAGCAGCCCATGTTGCAAGAATGAAAGACAACCGATGGACATCACGACTCAACACAACATGGATCCGCAGAGATCACATGCCGACAGAATACAAGATGGAGAGATGAACTTGACAAATTCAGAAGATACTGGCTCTGCAACGACCATGATAGAGAATTGTGGTGGATCCTGGGGATCATGTCCAACGATGGATGTTAAAAGACGGATGACTACTATTGGCGATTGGCAGTCCTGGTACAAAGGGTGAAAGTCATTCACAGAGCTAACATCAATGCTTCATGGGGGAATTTAATGTTTTTAAACACAAAAATTTTGTTATCTTTGGCCTAAATTCATTTGAGCAATTTTTTGCACGTTTTTCATTGAAAATTAAGAAGAAATACGTATTCAGGGGTCATGAATATAAGCAAAGCATTACTGACAAACATAATAGGGGCATTGTCCTACTAAAATTAAGTAAATGACAGTCCGTGACAATATGAAGCAGGAATCTCACCGCATATTCCCATGAAATGTTATGCATGTACTATTTTTTGGTTTTGGTTTTCAGCGATCTTGTTTGGGGGAAAAATTCGAAAAAAAAAGAAAGAATAACAGTGTATTTCTCAAAGTCGATAAATGTATTTTCAGAATTGATAAGTGTATTCATCAAGGTTAATAATCGTATTCATTGAAATCGACGAATGCATATATCAAAAGCAATAAAAATTTTGTTGTGTATATAAGGGAAGCCTTTTTTACCTCCATACTTAACTTTACCAGCAATATATGAGATGCTGATAAATACAACACTGCTAATACCTATCAAGAAAGCAAGGGGTGGTGGTGAGGATCCACTGCTGCAAGCGCAGGAAATGGAATCAATAAACAGTGAAGGAACATTATTATTAATTACAAACCGTCCTTCAAAACTCAATATAGGCTTTTCCGGTTGACGAGTGAGTCTGACTGGCTAGCTGCTCTTGTGTATATCGTGCTAATAGAGCTAAAGCGGTGAAAATTCAAATATTTACACATTATTATGTACAGAAAAACTTTTTATTTTGGTCGTTTGTTTGTTTGTCTTTTCGAATCCCCCACCCCAAAATAGGTTTTAGTGAGGGATTCCATTGGTAATGTCATGAGAAAATTCAAACTTTTTAAGTGACGGGTTCAATTTACAATGTTTTACAAAATTTGAACTTTTTAAGCAGGGCTTCAATTTGCAATGTTTTAGAATGTTCGAAATTTTTGAGTGAAGGGATCAATTTGCAATGTTTTAGAATGTTCGAAATTTTTGAGTGAAGGGATCAATTTGCAATGTTTTAGAATGTTCGAAATTTTTGAGTGAAGGGATCAATTTGCAATGTTTTAGAATGTTCGAAATTTTTGAGTGAAGGGATCAATTTGCAATGTTTTAGAATGTTCGAAATTTTTGAGTGAAGGGATCAATTTGCAATGTTTTAGACAGTTCGAAATTTTTGAGTGAAGGGATCAATTTGCAATGTTTTAGAATGTTCGAACTTTTTGAGTGAAGGGATCAATTTGCAATGTTTTAGAATGTTCGAAATTTTTGAGTGAAGGGATCAATTTGCAATGTTTTAGACAGTTCGAAATTTTTGAGTGAAGGGATCAATTTGCAATGTTTTAGAATGTTCGAAATTTTTGAGTGAAGGGATCAATTTGCAATGTTTTAGAATGTTCGAACTTTTTGAGTGAAGGGATCAATTTGCAATGTTTTAGAATGTTCGAAATTTTTGAGTGAAGGGATCAATTTGCAATGTTTTAGAATGTTCGAAATTTTTGAGTGAAGGGATCAATTTGCAATGTTTTAGAATGTTCGAACTTTTTGAGTGAAGGGATCAATTTGCAATGTTTTAGAATGTTCGAAATTTTTGAGTGAAGGGATCAATTTGCAATGTTTTAGAATGTTCGAAATTTTTGAGTGAAGGGATCAATTTGCAATGTTTTAGAATGTTCGAAATTTTTGAGTGAAGGGATCAATTTGCAATGTTTTAGAATGTTCGAACTTTTTGAGTGACGGGTTCGATTCATTTTTGTTTAAGATGGTTTATTGATCACGAATGTTGAATAGCATTTCATTTTTATCATTTGTAGCGGAAAAAGACAATAAACACGTAACATATTGTTGGATGTTTGTTTTTAGATATCTTTAGATATTTCTTCACCAAATTCTGGATTTTAAAATCCAAGATGAAATGGAAACATGGGATCAGTGAGGTAACCGATTCACACGACCGTAGAAACCGGTAGGTTTAACTCGTAACAAAGTTGATCATATCAGTCTCTTAGAAAAAAAAAAATTTTGAAAAAATAGGATTGACTCTAATGTCAATGAACGTAGGTTATAGTTATTCCGAAACAAAAGGCAAACCACACAAATTGGGATCGGCTTCCTAATTCTCAAAAAATAAACGAAACGACCCTAAAGAAGACTAACAGCGAATCGTTGGCAGACGATTAGGAAGAAAAGTCTGATAGTGAAGGAAAGAACACAATGCCCAAGCAGTGACGACTTCGTCCTACCCAGCATTAAAGCGATAATTTTCTTTATTTAATATGAAAAATAAATTAAAGCAGAGTCAGTACAGAAAAAAAGTTACAAAAAATCATATGCTGCATTGTTCAGAACTAGTTATGATATTTTTTGAAAAATTGTTTTGGATGACACTGACACAGGTCTCCGACATTTTTGTTCTGTAGACCGGTTTGATTTAAACAATATTCCATGGGGTGGTTTGTTAGTCGCGACTGGAATACGAATCGGAGATGAGTCGACTAAGTCGTTTAAGTGTTTAATACACTCAATTTCGTTTTACATTGGGTTAATCTAACGAATGCCCCCGACCACCGTTCGTTAGATAAACTCGAGGGGAAAGGCTTGAAGTTTTTTTTTTTTGAAAAGGTTTTGTTCATTATCTATGGGAATGTTCGTGTCTAATTCATTTCTTTTTTTCTGTTCGTTTGCTTTGTAAGTCAAATATATTTCTTGGTTGGGGACATCGGTATGCAGAATCCTTATAAAGTTGCGAATCGCCATTCGTGTCACATTCCGATTGGTCACACTTTAAAAATGAAAATTTTACGTTGAACGGGGTAAGAGTAGAAGAGATGAGATGTTCAGGGTGTGGAATCGAATACGACTGCAAAGAAGGCGAGGATAGGGAGACAGAGAGAGAGAGAGAGAGAAGCAAGGCCGGGGTTCACATGAATATTTCGTTGCAGGAGAACGACAGAACCCCGAGAAAAGAAAAGATGCGAAACAATAAAATAGGGTGGAATTGAAATCGATTTCGAGTGTGATTGGAAGATTTGGTTAAGCGCTGGGGATGATCACATCAGGCAACTCCCATGAGTTTTTAGATGCTTCCACGCATCTCTATAAGACACTTTTCGATCAGTCTGTCAATTGGTCGGGTCTGCCTGTCGGTCCCTAATATTTTAGATAACAATGTTCTCAGTTGTATCATACTAGATTGATGAGAAACTTGGTCCAGACCATCGAATGAACCATCATCCTCCTCCTCCTACTACTACTACTATGTCTAGAATCCCATTGAAATCGTAAATCATTTTTTATCCAGAAACTGAATCACACCTCTTCTTCTATTCAGTATACTTCAAAAGACAGTCTCTCCTCTAATGAGAAAAGTATTGAAGGACCGTAGCCATCAAAGATGGCAAAGGGTATATCCATTAACACCATCCCTAACCTACCCACACAATCTAACACCAAAGCACTTCCCTCCTACCCTGATACCTTATGTCCTCTTCAAGACCCAATGCTGCTGCTAACAGCACAGACTTCATCACTGGCTGAACTTTCTCTCACACAACAGGATGCTCCTAGTAGGTGGGATACCATTTTTTGTTCACAAAGAAAGCTCCTTATGGTGTACTCTTGTTCCACACCAAACGTATAAACTCTTAAAGTTCACACACACACACAGAGCACTCACTACTGAAGATGGGAATACCTCCCGAAACATGTCTAGAAAATTGATGAAAACATTTACAGATAAATAAACATAACTTCCATACACTTTACTCCCAAGTCTGTCTCATATATATATATATATATGTGTGTGTGTGCGTGTGTGTGTGTGTGTGTGTGTGTGTGTGTGTGTGTGTGTGTGTGCAATCAATAATGAGATGTTAGCATTTTGAAGGCAGAATATTTCAATATACTGGAAAGTTAATGCAACTTGTAACTAGTGACGGACATGGATTTGGGGAAACTAGATATACTTAAGACATTGATTTTGTAACTAGGCATGGGAATCCGTGGTGGTGGGTGACAATAGGATATCCCTACCTCTGGACGAAGCCTTCTCGTCTAAGGGGACTTGAAAGTTAAAATCGTATAGCCAATAAAAGATGATGATGTAGTACAACTGTTTAATGTAACTACAACTTGATGCTCCCATAGAAAAAGGTAGTATCATTCTTCGCTGGTAAAATGTGTTCCACTAAAATATATTCCGAATATATCCTACCTCTCCCTACCCCCGTGAAAAAATAAAACAAATAAAATAACACACGTACCATTCCGATACATACACACATACATTTCCATCCCTGGAAGACCACAAAGGCGGCAGTAGTCACATTCCAGAGAAGACCACAGGAATGTCATAACGTTAAATTTCAATGAGGTCAACATATCTCTCATTATAAGTGCAATCTGTTTTATAAGAAGGGGCTGGGAATTTTATGTGAATAGAAAAACTTCCAGACGGTTCCATCTCCATTTCCACTGAATACCAATCTTGGATTCAAAATGTCTGTTATTCCACCAGCAGCTCAGTTTCGGACTAGTATCCTCTTCCTTTTTCGGTCGGTGAATTTTTCGGACTTCTAACACATTTGACTAAACCTACTGATAAAAATAGAAGTGATGAGAATATCATGCTTACAAATACAAGAACATTTTTATTGTCTCATCCAAAAATTCCAGACATTCCTTAATTTACATGTTATATATATATATATATATATATATATATATATATATATATATATATATATATATTATTATTATTATTATTATTATTATTATTATTATATATTTATATTATATATATATATATTATATATATATACATTATAGAAAAATATATATATACATATATATATATATATAAAATACATATGGTACAGATCAGGCTAGCGGTGTAACATAATATAATAATATATTAATATTATAAAGCAACTTCTGATATGTAATGGATTTATTTCATAGAGTGCTCGATACATACAACTTTTTACTATGGATTTAAGTTGTTTTAGAGTAGAGCTGGAAATAAATAGTAGAATGTGGTTTCGCTACACAAACTAGCTCATGTTTCTGCTCTCTCCAGGCCTCATCAGGCGAGAGGGCAGAAACATGAGCTAGTTTGTGTAGCGAATCCACATTCTACTATATATATATATATATATATATATATATATATATATATATATATATAATATATATATATATATATATATATATATATATATAAGTAGAATATATATATCTTTCAGCGAAGTTGGAAGAGACATTTCCAGTAGTGAAAAATGTAATTGGCGGCCATCTTGGAAAAATACAAATTAAAAAAAATTGATGTTATCATCAAGAAATCTTGTCTTTGAGGCCCTGGGGATACCAAAACTACAAAAACTTGGATAGCAATATGGCAAAAGGTTCAAAGTAATTAGTAAAAATTGATATCTCTGGAAAGCCCTTTCCAAGAACTTTCAATGATACCAGTATCTTTGATGTACTGTGATTAGTTAAAAAAATGTTATTACAATTTTACGTATAACTATTTAGCGTAATCAGGGTACGTATGAAACATCAGAGAGGAGGGATTGATTTGTAGTCGAAAATGGACGACAGTTGAATCACTGTTAACTTTTTACATTTTTGAAATTACGCTTAGAAAAGTTTCGATCGGTGAGATTGGTGTAATGAGAGAGTAACTTAGCAATCTAGATATTTTCTTGAAAATTGCCATACTGGTAGCTGATAGATCATAGAAGATTGTGTCATTTTTTTTAGGAATAGAATATACATATCTAATCTTAAAAATTGCAAAAAGTTTACTCGCGATTATAGGGGTAAATTTTCGCGGAAAATTCAGCTAACGACGATTCTATTTTGCCAAATTATTCAACTCTTTGCAATAAAATAAGTTGTTCTAACGTTCTATAATGGAGAAATCTATTTGCAGTGCCAATATCTTCGGAAATAGTGCGAGAAAGGGTGCTTGGGATTCACCTATGATCTTTGATTGAAAAATCAAAACGAGACTGGGCTTAGAACAAGCTGCAGCCTATAGCAGACGATAAGGAGGTTTTTTGGTCATTCTGCTAACCTGTGCAACTTATTTTCTTCGCCCTCACATTTTTCTTGCCGATCTTTCGAGATCAAAGTGTAATATCTGTTCCACGGCCTAGACTGAGGAGCAGGTACTGACACTTGCCCGTCGAATGGGCCGGAGATTGTGTGCTGGTCGACATCAAAGCCCGAGTGCACCGGTGCAATGCGTTAGCCAATGAGGTTTTACTGAGGCTGTGCTTTGCTATGCGCATCCGGGAAGCCTTTGGACTCGTCCTTGGGCTCTCCTATTATTACTCGGCCCAACTGCAGGGGGTCAGTTTCCCCGAAGCAGCACTGCTCTATTGCACCTAAAGGAGCAGGTCCCCTGGTGGATGCTTTCGTGACGGAGGTTTTTTTAGCTTCTACGGTCGCTTGGCAATCGAAGTCACGTCGGCTGGACCCATTTTTGGAAGGGGTCACCTATTCTTCCCACGTTAAGCCCGACCTTGTGTCAAATTCTGCTGTGGTGGGACAGTAGATAAATAGATTCCCCCGAGCAGCACTGCTCCATTGCACTTAAAGGAGTAGGTCCCCTGGTGGACGCTTTCGTGACGGAGGTTGTTTTAGCTTCTACGGTCGTTTGGCAACCAAAGATGCGTCGGCTGGAGCCATTTTTGGAAGGGTTGATCCTATTTTCCCCACGTCAAGCCCGACCTTGTGTCAAATATTGCTGTGTTGGGACAGTGATTAATTAGATGCAACTTATTTTTTCAAGGTTTCTATTGGGGTTTGACCTGGCTACAGGTCAGATGTGAAATGTAGGCCCCATTTCAAACTTCATTGCTATATACCTTTGGTTTATGTATATGCATATTCATATGTATGTAAGTTTGATGTGCATGATATACTTACAAGTAATAGAACGGAACAAAAGAAAAAGAAATAATAATGAAATAAAGATAATGGCAAGCGATTCTATTTAAAATATATATATAAGACTCCTCTAACTAAAAAGTACAAAGAGAACTCCTACCTTTGCCGACGTCATCGTCAGGGGAAGTAATTTCGCATGTTCCTCCCCAAAATATAATCACTTCTTCTGTAATCCATTCCCCACCCTTCGGCAAAATTTCAGTTAGATTAGTTGCGAACTTTTGGAGATATCGTGTGAACAGGCATATACATAAATGTAAAAAAAAAAACGGGAAATATATCTCAATCCAAAAAAAAATTCCGCCTCGAAATTCAACCATTTCTCCCTTGCCTTATTACCCACCTTTTTACAAAACTTCATTGAAATTCATTGAGTACTTTCGGGGATATCGTGTGAACAGAGGGAGAGAGAGAGAGAGAATACATTTACCTTCCCAACTTCGTTAGCGGATGTAAATAAGAAGTCACTAATACGATAATATTTGCCTCTACCAGGAGGGGATGGACACCCTCAAAATCATAGGCCAACTGGCCTGCCTGGATCCCCTCTGCTCTAACCTATGAATACATTAGAAGATGATCTTCAGAGTCGGGATTATTCAGGATACAAATCGTTATGAAAGGAGCGACGTTTCAGATGTTTAATAAAAAAAATGAGTCTGGTGATTCATTCAATAGAAATCGTCAAATGATCGACTTTTGGCAGCATGCCACGTAGGGGTGATCAATAAAAAATCTGGTAAAAGGTATGATCAATGGATGAGTTTCCTCTCTACCCGGAAGTGGATTATGATAAATAACGCTGCATACAAGTGGGCGGGAGACTGAATGATCAAGGATGCTGCACTATCAATGACCACACCTTTCGAAATCTTTCGAGCAATGGAAATATAGCCCAGCCCATGAGTGTGGGTGCCTCACCCACCCAGGGATGAAGGTGCCTCACCCTGACATGACGTTACCTCGCCTTCAGATTAGTGCAAGTAGTATTGCAGATCATCATTCATTTGAGGCTTTGTACCAGTCTGAGTATCTTAGAAACTGTCACTACAGCTGTCAACATAGGTCTCTCCAGTCTTTAAGTGATTCTGTTTGTCTGGCCAAGAATAAAATGCTGCACTAATGGAGCTAGAGGGATGGAAAATTTAACATTTACTCCACATTTGTAGAAGAAACTATTTGGGTTTTTTTAACATTTTCTCCCAAATAGACATTTAATGTGGGGGGGGTGTTCATTGGCAATGTAAGTTTATACTAAATTGGACCCTTAGTTTGTATCCGGTAGCAAGTTAGCGTGCCTGTCTGACTGGCTGGTAATGTCTTAGTAACAAGTCATAACAATGGAGCTAGAGGGCTAAAAAATGAATATTTATTCCTTATTATGTGTAGAACTTTTTTTTGGTTACATGAAAATTTCCCCTAAAATTAGTATTTAGTGGGTGCTTCAATTTGCAATATAATTTTATGCTAAATCATTCCCATTTTTGTATCCAGTAGCATTCACGCTTGTAAATTTTTTTTTTTTTTGGTTTGCTTTGTTTTTTGTTTTTATTTTTTCAATACAGAACTTTTTAGAGATCACTGGCCAACAAAAAGCAAGAGAAGTAACTCATTCAATGATCATCCCTTTCCAGTGTTGCCAATTTGGCGTTATTTTCAGCCCATTTCTAGCGCTAATTTCCAGCAATTCTGGCCAATTTGTACCTCTTTCCTGGCTATTTTTAGCCCGTTTTGGCGGGGGGGGGCATCTTTTTTGCAAGGTCGATTTAGCACGAATTCTTTTTGGGGGTGGTGGGCAACAGTGCCTCTTTTCTCAATTTTTTTAATTCATCACCCCCGACAGAGCATGAAGGCAAGAGACATTGGTCACATGACGGTTGCTATTGTGTGAATAATACTCATGTGAATTGGATATTTATTTGTTTTCCGTCAGCTTCTAAAAATGTCCTTCAACAAAACAAAAGGTCTCTGAGACCAATAGAACGTCCTACATTTCTAACTTATATCGACCACTGGCTTACATTTTCAGATAATTCATTTCATCACTGAGAATTTGAACCAGATGCACGAGTAAAGTAATAAATTTACAATTCTTTATTCTTTTTTCTTAAATAATTTCACCTTCATTGTTTCTCTTAAGACTTATTTTTAACTCTTCCCCTACCGTTGGAAGAGGTATATGTATTCGCTCGTGTCTGTCTGACTGTCTGTTTGTCGACACAATATCTCCATAAGTTTTCAATGATTTTCAATGATATTTTATGGAGAAGTTGGCCATGGGCTAAGAAAGGATTAGTTAAATTTTGCGCCGGATCCAGGAACTTTCTTTTTTCGATTGAACGATTTCTTTTTTTTTTTTTTTGCGTATATTTTTCTTATACACTAATGTTTGTCCGTGCAATATCTCCGAAAGTTCACGATGAATTTCTATGATATTTCGTGGAAGGGTTAACCATGGGCTACAGAAGAATTAATCAAATTTTGGAGTGGATTTTCTAATGTTTATAGTTACCTCCCCTGCGTCGTAACTACTTGTAAATAGATTATAATTTAATCTTTAATGACAATGGCATTGGCAACGGTATCCTGTCGCCGAGTGCTTTCTAGTCTGCAACGCAATAGTTTATCCAAGAATAAGAATCAGTATGAATTAGACACCACTATTTTCAAATAAGACCTAGTGCTAAGTAGAAATGAATAAAAATAGATCGCCTTACATTTTACGTCAAGATATTAATATCTCCCTGGGTCCATATTTGGCTACGCTTTTCACTGAGAGTTTGTACCGGAAATGCGTCATAATCATGAAAAGAAAAAAAAAAGGCCACGTTATGCGAGACTGATCTATTTCCGGATATTGTTATCTCAAGGAAGACGTTAGTGGAAAACGATGTTATTTTTATTCAGACAAAGATGGGGGAGTTCGCTTGTAGGAGGGATGATTCTGGTTGTCGTCATGTTCCATTTTAGTTTCCGGAATAACAGCCTGCTTTGTGGTGTAAGATTTCGCTAGCTTACTTTTTCAGCGTACTACTTTCTGTCTGTCCGCCAATAAATGATTCTCTCAAGTTTACTCTTTGCATCTTGATGATGTAAATTATTTTTCAATTCATATTCATTAACTTAGACTGCGTTTATTTTACGTTACTTTGTGTTGGAGTGAAACGTACAAGAAGTGCGTGGAAATAAACCAGCAGAGTGAAGCATAGAAATGTCAGACAGTCAAGGTCGTGCTTAAACTAGTGCAAACAGTGCAGCTGTGCAGGGCTCCAGGATTTTAAGGGCTTCCCCTGAGCAATATATCTTTTTAAAAAAATCTTAATGCGTGTTTTTCTCGATTTACCAAGAGTAAAAATATGAAATGTGTAAATTAAACTTGTTTGAGGATTTATTATGTTACATAAAGATAGATTATTGATTCATAAAAGACTTACTGAGTTAAATTAGATTTCATAGTTTTTTCGTTTTGTTTTCGTTTTGTTTTTTTGCTTTTGTTTTTTGTTAATACTTAATTACTAAAACAGAAGGGCCCCAAGAAATGTTATTCCCCAGGCCCCATAAATATTAGATTCGGCTTTTTTTTGTGTGCTTGACTGATGAACTTACATGAAATACCTTGAAAGTTCCACCACTCTACAAACTCAGGAACTTTCAGTAATACCTTTCTGGGCCTCCAGATTGGGAACCACTTGTATAAAGTGTCCCTTTTCATTTTTTTTCTTTCAAATTTGGAAATTGCCACCCTACTAGGCTGCGTTTTGAACCAAGCCAAATTTCACACCAAGCCAGACTCATAAACCACTCACTGTAGAATGAACTATCAAGCAGCAGTTTTTCTAGGGTTGGTGCCACACGGGGTGGTAACTTTAGGTGTCATCTCTTTTCTAAAACTTGCCCTCTTTCCAGGATGTCTAGAATTTTGGTGATCTTTTTTGTACTGCAGGCATATATACCTCAAAAGATACACTAAATTTCCTTTTTGAATAGAATCTTTGGGGAATTTCTTTCATGAATGCTCCTACCTAGTAAAATTTCTTCCTGGGGGCGGGTGCTTCATACGTTATAAAAAAAAAAAAAAAAAAAAAAAAAAAAACACGGATATATTCATCCCTTAATTCAAAAACTACTATTCGTAGAATCTTTTCTTCATTGCATTGTGTAAATCGTCTCACTAACACTAAGTACGATAAAAATCAAAAAGGTTTTCAGTTAACTGAGGCTATTAAATTTTCTAATCTTACTTAGATAGGTTTTCTGCAATGGTTACAAAGACAGCACCTTTTTTGGTACCCGTTTACCATTAAATTACTATTAATTATTGGGTTCTGTGCTGATTTTCTGTCTGAAGTAGCAACGATGAGAGATTTACCTCTTATAAAAATTTTAAAACAGACTTGCGAACGAATTAAATCAAGTTAAAGTTCATGAAGAAAAGAATTAACATACAAATGTAATTACCTTCAAAGTGAAAACAGGAAATCAATGTCATGGCTCTGTACGTGGGAAGAACAGATATTACCCTTGATCTTGAACTAAATGCCACAAAAAGCTGGACCATAGTACCAAAAACTTTATTACTACCATCATTTACTTAACGAAGTATTATAAAATAAGGTCGAAAATAGAACGAGGTGCAACCGAACGGCTGTTGGGTTTACTGAATGATGTTCGTTTAAAGAAGCAAATAATCGAATTTCCTTATCGTTTACCGAACGCCTTCCATCTCCAGACGTGTCCCTTTTTTTCTCACCAACGCTTTGGTTGGCTATAATTCTAACCATTTCACTAATGAAATGTTCCGTTAGAAGGGCAAAGTACCAATATGGCCCCGTGTACAAGTACCAAAAAATATATTCGATCCAGAGTCTGTTTAGGACGGACCAAAACAATTCCCGTCACTTCAAATTTAACAAGTTCAAGTCAATTTTGATTTATTAAATCAACAAATATATTAGTTTTGAAAAAGTTTAGGCAATAATGATGGTGTTACCCCTCCGAGGGCGGGCCACCCCCAATTGGTAAGCCAATGCTATCATAGTCCTGTTAACCACAGTACTTACAATTTCTTGCAGAATGAGACTTTGTTATTTGGCACACGAACATTGATTACATGTCTGTCTTGTTATATGGAAACAAAAAGACTTCGAAAAAACAAATTATAACTTGATGTAATTATCATTATGATAATATTATTTGGTTCAGCATTACAGGAATTACTTGAATAGTGCAGTTTTGATTAGTGTGATTTTTTATGTAGTTTAAGGTACTGCTGCACACATAAATGTAACTAAGTATAAGCTGGGGAAAAAACATTAAATTCAAAAGAACTTGAACAGCGCAGTTTTGAACTGAAAATTTTGGAATGAATAGATCGCACTAATCAAGGTATGCGTGTGAACATTTGTTTCCTTTGAAAGACCAACTATCAAAAAATCGTCTTATTCATGGAAAACGGATGAACAAAATTAAGACTAGAGGCATGCCAGAGAGTTTGTTCCTCTTTAAGTACTTCATTAATGCATTGATGTGCAAAAGAAGTTTTTGTCCCTTACACATCTTAAATCAAAGAAGAGATAAGTTATGATGCTGGTCATACCTTTTTGTATCCGAACTGGAAAATTCACACCCAGAATGAAAATGTTTTTTTTTTACCCTCTTTCAGATGTTTCCTAGGGGAAAATTTATTCTGACCATTTTTATTCTTTGATTGAATTGTTTTTTTACATAACTTCTAACGCTATGCTTGTATTGACTGTAATGGCGCGTCTTTATTGTGTTTTTTTTTCTTTGTAATAGTAGTATTAATCTATATTATAATACGTCTCTATTTTTCACTGTTATTTTTAGTATCGTCATTATTATGGTAGTAGTAGCATGACTATCGCAATTGTTTTTGTTAATTCTTCTATTATTTCATAACCTTTCGAGAATGGTGAGGTGCGTCAGTCTCCTTTCACAATTTGGACATCTGATCACAACCAATTAAATTAATAAAGAATAATAGTCAGGAGTTGTTTGACACCACATGACTGATACCTGGAGTGCCATAAAACAGAAGTCATTCGATGAGTCAAATACTCATGCTTTAGAAAATGTCAACCAAAACTGTCAATACTGATTTTTTTTCACTTTTTAAGTGGGTCTGCCTGGCTACCTATGTAACGTGCATAAAAGCCGCTCTAATGGAGCTAGAGGTAAAAAAAATTATTCCTTTGTTTGTTCGTTTAGGGGGCTTTTGACAATCCAACCCCTGATTGGGTTTTTAGTGGAGGGGTCAATTCACAATGTCAGTTTATGCTAAATTTGTCCTTAGTTTTCCCTCGGCAACATTAACGCTTGTTAGTTAGTTTGTTTGTTTGTTTGTTTTCAATTCGGACTTTTTAGTGATCACCACCCAACAAAATACGAGAGAAGTAATTTATTTAATGAATACCCCCTTTTTTTTCTTATTTTTCATTGATCACTCCCAACAAGGCATGCTGCCAAACGACGTTGATGACGCGATGATTACTCTTGGATGTCTAACTGAACCTGTAAACGTTTTGTTTTGTTTTGTTTCTTGTCTCTTTGTTTCTCTTGTCTACCTAACACTCTTTCCTTTCCAACCCTCTTATTAAACTACCTAACTTTCTTTCCTACTCCATTATTGAACAACTCATCAGTATCAGTAGCAGCCATCAAAAGAGCCTGTCGCTTTACACATGATAACCGTCATCAAAGTGATGGGTCATAGACTAGTTTATATAGTACACACTTTTAACTTGAAACTAATCTGCACCGGATATTTAACAGTAAAAATTCATTTTACAGCTATCAACTCGCATCCCCCAGGAAAGGTTCGAGTACCACACGGTGGTCATTTTCTTTATTCCTTTACGTGGTTTGCCATTTGATTTGCTACTCAGTTAAAATAAGATATGTTTCCAAAAAGAATGTCTCTACAATTATCACATTCTGTCGGACATGAAGACCGCAATCGATTGATACGCATACTGTCAGCAAAATACGAACGAACAAGCGTGTGTATATATATATATATATATATATATATATATATATATATATATATATATATATATATATATATATATATATATATATATATATATATATATATATATATATATATATATATATATATATATATATATATATATATATATATATGTGTGTGTGTGTGTGTAAAAATTTATGCTTACGACTGCAGAGTAGAGAGATGAGCTGTTCAAGTGCGCCATTTGGAACTCACTTACGAAGAGTACAGTCGGTTGAATAGAGTCGCGTTAAGACTGCTTCCAAGTGAACGCAGGTTCGAGTCGTGCTCGACGCTCCTTCTCTCTATTCAGTTACGTGGCTGGTTATTCAGTTTGCCACTCGAAATATGTTTTCCATTAGAAACAATTTAATTATCACACACACATATATATATATATATATATATATATATATATATATATATATATATATATATATATATATATATATATATATATATATATGGACAATATTTATAGATGCATTATATCATTTGGAACTCTGTTTGAAATAGCATCCTGTCATAACACGGAGAATGCATCACTTGGCATAGACAATGTAAATAGTCATCGTGTGAGAGCTTGTGTGTTCCTAGCGTAACCGACTGAGCAGTATGAAAAGGAGACCCCCCTTCTATCTCCATAGACAATGGAACGAGAGTATAGTGACCTCTTCTGGGCGTAACCCTGGGCGAAGTGAATGGAGATCCAGGGATGTCCAGTCGATAGAATTCCCCAAAGTAAGGCGAAGCGCGTCACGTTTAGCATCAGCTTAGCTACAGGAGTTACCGGAAGGGCGTCAAACAAATTAAGGGGACTCCACTCCCTGGTTTTGAATTTGAAAAGTTATCCTTCTCCAAGACTGGTTGCCTTCCTACGATTAGAGAGTGCACATTTTACTCATAGCCGAAAAGACTTGGTGGATTCATGCCTTTTCCAAAGGCATCAGTGCGAAGTAAACGTAAACAGTCTCGACCGGGGTTTGAACTCGGATTGATGGTTACATCGTCTGCGTCGTTAACAGCTACGCCACTCACACTTCTAGACAGGGATGGAAATGAGGAGAAGGTGGAGGTACGTATGTATACCTACTTCTCAATTTCCTGGCTTTGTGTACGTTCAATGTATACTGTTGGAGACATTACCTTATTCGTAGTTTTCAAAACCATGCCTTGCCGTATACCTAATTCCCAAACTCGCCAATACTTTATTCCCCAATCCCATTTCTACCAATGCCTGCAGGGATGAGTACTTCTCTCTACCTTTTGACTGTCCTCCGCTGATAACCGCCCCCTCTACATCCCCATATCATAACGTACAGGTGTTCGCTATCTACTCAATAAGTACTCACTCGACTAGTGATTGTCTTTGAGGTCAAAGCTTGGATTTATCCTCTTATTTTTCCCAAATGTCAAGATAAAAGTCATCAAATCATGGTACATTTTTACGACTTTAAATTTATCACTTCTCTTATAAGAAACCATCAACCAAGACTGCCATTGTATGAATTAACATTTCTGAAATTCCAAGTGGGTTCAGCTGGATGTCCGCCTGGGTGTATGTATGAGTGATAAATGGATGTCAATATTGGAAATTTTGTTTTAAAATTATTGAATTTTATATCCGGGAAGTCCAGGAAATGGTTGGAACGTTTCCAATATTGTCATTTATTTCGCATGTTGTCCAGTTAACTTTAATCGAAACCAAATAAGGAGCTGAAACATGGAACCCAAGCAAGAGACAGACGCACAAATTGAGAACCGTGCAACGTGCACATGAAAGAATTATGCTGGAGAGACCACGAGACAGCACAATACATCCGGAAGAAGACAGGAGTCAGGAACATTAAAGAATCCATTTTTTTTCAAACTCAAAGGGCAATGGGCTGGCCATGTTGCAAGAATGGCGGACAATCGATGGACATTGTGACTCACGACATTGGTCCCCAGAGATCACGTGCACAACCGAGGCCTGCAGAGTATTAGATGGAGAGACGAGCTAGACAAATTCAGAAAGTACTGGCTCCGCGACGCCCACGATAGAGAATTGTGGTGAATCCTGGGGAAGGTCTATGTCCAAAGTAGAGACAAGTCATTTATTCACTGTTCAGCCCTCCTTCATTTTTTTTATTGATCATCCCCAACACGGCATCCAGCCAAAAGACGCTGGGCACACGACGGTTTCTATCAAGTGACTCGACTCATTAAACCTGTTATGTGTAAAGTCAGTTAAATGTCAACTAGCAGGTTGAATTTTATTGCACGTCTTTGAAATCTAGGTATAAAACACATAACGTTTAAATAATCAGGGCTGAATTTAACATTGATGGGGCCCTTAGCATGATATTTCGTGAGGCTCTCCCGTTTTGTTTTGTTTTTGTTTTGGGGTTGTTGTTTTTCTATTTAGCTGTCATTTTCAAATAAATAAAAATAAAAATTAAATATTCATTATATCATTTTGTTTAACTTAACGCGATATCCTTTATAAATCAATAATCTGTATAACATGATAAATTCTCTGAAAAGTCGAGATATTTTATTTATTTATTTTACTCACAGAAAAAATTAGAATATTAAAATATCCGGTGGATGGAGGGGCGTTAAAATTTGTAACGTTTGCATTGCCTTGGATACGACCCTGAGTCACAATGTATTATCAGTGATTACTCCTTCGACGTAAGTTGTTTTAAAATCGGTCAATGGAAATTTTTATGACTGTTTTTTATTATTATTATTATTATTTGTTCTTTAATTTATTGTTGCTTTTTTACTGTACTTGGTGAATAGTTTTATCAAATCATCGTAGCTCCTTACGACCGAACAGCCAGCCAAGTGGGTTACAGATTCTTCTCTCTTTGCTTGTGGCTGTGTGTCTGGGAACTCCTTTTTGGGGCTAGAGCCTTAAAAATTTGCACGGGTTGAGCACTAGGCACCGTATAAAAACATTCTTTGGGGGGGGGTTGTCAAAAAACTCATTTGGGGGATTTCTATAGTCATTTGGAACCAACGTTTTTTTACGGATATTTTTAGATGAAAGATCTATCTTTTAAGATATTTTTTTATACAAATATATCTGGTACACACGTGGGCTACGGCAATTCATTTATGTGAGGTACGGATATATCACCTCTATTTCTGATAGCAAGAAAAGGTTATCATACAAGTTTGCTGATAAGGTTCTTTTGTTTGTTGGTGATTTTTAGTCGTCGGTTCGATGGTACATTTTGATATCATTCATAAATGAATCAGTATGTAAACATATTGTGACCGATGTCATTTATTAGATTATTTTTGAAAGTATTCATAATTTGGGGAGTGGCTGTTTCTAACTGGGAGTGTTCCTCAGAGTAGTAACCCAAGAGGAAAAGAAGCGATGTCGAACTCCTTAAGAATATATCAGCTCTTTTTTAGGCTTGTAATGTTTTGTCGATGGATGACTGGAGAAATTTCACGTCATCGTGTCAAACAAAAACAAAATCGCCGGTTGACAGATCAGGCGGTTTATGTGTATTGCCTGATGAATGTTGACGTGTAACAACGAATGATAATTTTGTCATGTAATGTCTCACACGAGCGAGATGGTTGTGTGATCCGATGGATAAAGTCGTGTGCGTTGCTACTTTCACTACAACCTTTTACGGAATTTCCAGTGGTTGCCTCTTCCACTTCACGGAATTTCCAGTGGCTGTCTCTTTCACTTCACGGAATTTCCATTGTTGCTTCTTTGAATTCACGGAATTTCCTGGGCTATTTCTTGGCTATTATTTTGATTTCATGAGGACCAATGTGCTCCTTTCTTTTTTTTTCTCCATTCGTGGTTTACCAGGCTTGATTTTCTGCTTTACATCGGGAAACAGCTTTCTAAAATTCTTCAAGCCAGCTCTTTAGCAAGCGGCTCAACAATTGCATGGTATTTTCGGTCCGATTTTTTTAGATGTTGGAATAACACTGTGTGAAGTTTTGGTCGGACTTTAATCCTCATCCGGGTTCATTTCTTAGACACAACCTTCCGGCTATCGTGCCCTATGACTGTCTTCAAAGGATGAATGGGGGTATTTTTGACCATCAAGACGGGGGGGCCCTGTCTCGGTAACAGCTTGGAAAACTATTGTTTCCGACGAAAATGAACCCTAAAAAGCCCCCTCCTCCCAGCACCAAGTCCTGATTTTTGGCATCAATTACGACCTAAACAGTGTATGGGACCAAGAGTCAACCCACCCGAAATTAGACAGTGCGAATGCACACGTTCCAAGCAATCGCCAAGACCTTCCCCCACCTCGATGGTCAGAAATACACCCATCCAACACCTGGAGACGGCCGAAGCGTTATGCTCAAGAAATGAACCAAGATGAGAACTAAAGTCCGAACAATTTTCAATTACATAGTATACTTATAAAATATCGAAAAAATTCGGCATTTTATTTTTATTCAATATTTCCTGAATATCGAAATAACCTTAAAGTAAAATTCAGTGAAGGTGCAATTCGTCTAGTGACATAAAATTCTATTTCTACTAAGTTACGTCACGAAACGTCACTGATTACGTAAACATGAGACAAGGCCATACAAATTGCTAATTATTATATATGTAGACTTGGATTAAAGCTTTTTAAGCTGTACTTATTTCAAACTAATTTCTTTGGAGATAGTGGGGGTGCATTGAAGTAAAGTCCAGCTACTAAAGGGAGGCGTGGTAATTAAAAGGTTAAGAACCGCTACTTTAAAGCCTCCCATAACAGAAGTCAGCAGAAGGTCGATTACTTCTCCGATGGTGTTCACCAGTCTGGCCTGAAAGTTTTCTTGAAAGCTCGAAAAAGACTTTATATTTGTCAAGTTCCCATGTTCTTATTGGGGAGATAAATGTACTAAGTGATAGCCAAAGACCACTGGGTGCAACATACAACTGAGGGAAGTCAAAAAAAGATGTCGGCCAAAAAAGGTTCTGATGAAAATAACTAACATTTTGACGAATCATCATTGTCATATATTGATTTATTCAGACTAGTGTCCTCATTTCGGTTGTTTTAGTCACAACATTTTGGTCAGTGTGTCCTCCGGCCTTCTTCGGCTGTCTGTCGTGGTCAGTCACCTTCTGGGAACGAAACCCTTTATTCAATCAATGGGGGTTTATTGTTTTAATTTCTGGGTACCTGCCAGATAATTCTTCCCAGTTAATTTGTCCTTGCAATGTCGCTTCTCTACCTGAGTAGAAAAAGTGACTAGTCAGCATTATCCGACCCAGGGATTCAACTCCTGACCGCCAGGCAGGTTGCTAGATTTGCTTAACCAACACCGTTATCCAGCCGGTCATCATCATGGGCATCGCAGAGCCAATACCCTCTAAACTAGTCTAGTTTGTCACGCCGTCTTATATTTTGCCGGCCACAGTTTCGCATATGATCTGTTGGGTGGGAACACCAGTCCGGCTAATTAACTGTATTTTAAACAGACATGTGGATACTATTTGGAGGAGAGAGAAAGGCAAACACTATCTTCTCTGGGAAGAAGTTCTGATAGCAGACGGGGAAGGGGAACGCGGTTGTAAACTGAGAGAGATCAAAAGAAGCAGACTGCATCAATGTGTCGAATGAGTGTGCGCCAGGCAAGTCCAGAGTTCAACTCGATGTGGGTTCCGCTATTCAACGGGAGCAAGGTATGAAAATCCAGGCTTGACATGGAAAGGAAAACATATATATATATATATATATATATATATATATATATATATCCCGAATCTAACGTTATAAGCGTTGCAACCATTGGAGAAACATTGTCAACCACTGTCACTTTCGGGAAGTACACATTAAAAAAGCCATAGAATTGATCGGCCGAAGCATCTTGTTGAGAACACAAACGACAAGAACTTCAATCAACGGAGAAAAAAAAAACCTTTTTGTATATTGATATGAGGCATGTTAAAAACGAAAATTTGCGGAGAAAATACGGAAAATTGAATCAGTTGGTATTTCAGCAGAACAGCCTGTCAGGGTCAACAACCTGAAGACAAAAATAACGAAGCTATGATAAGTAAACAAAATCAACTTCACGAGTATCTGGTGAATGTAGGATATTATGTATGTTTGCTGATACACATAATAATATGCCAAGACCGGCGAGCCAAAAGCTCGATTACTGTCGAAGACGGCTATTTCAGTCATTGCTATTCAATGGCTCGAATACGAATGACAAGAATTTCCAGCTGTCACACACTTAGAGGGTGGTGCTATATGAGCCGAACCGTTTGCTTTCTCCTCAAACAAATGACCTTACCACTTGGAAGTTACGGGCAGGGGAACATTGAAACAATCACAAAAAGTTGTCCGTGAGTGTCCATTTTGTTTAACGGAGAGAAACTGTTCAGTTTATTTTGCGCTGCCCTATAATATCAAAGTTACCATTGCATTTAGAACACTCAAAAGAGCTGCTCCTCCCGCAGGTGAAGTGTTTATCAAGTAATGTATCTTAAATAAGATTTTTTTTTTTTTTTTAATTTTGAATCGCTTTTTTTGAAAATTGGGTTTGAATCATTGAAAGAAAAAAAAAAAAAAAAAAAAGTTGTAACTAAATTAAATAAACCGAATTTGCAGCGTTTATTTTTCTTTTTACATAATCCAGGTGAGGGATTATCAACATTAGATTATGGTATTAAAAGGTATAATCCATTTAAAAATATACATGTTGCCAAAAATAACTCACAAATACTGGAAAACCTCAGGTGATTAGGTATCATCACAAGAGATCAATTAGTTTTTCCTAGCCCAACTTTAGTGAGAACGTTCCAGTGAATAAGCTTCACTTATTTAGCTTAATCAACTGGACAAGCACACGTGAGGTAAACAATATTTACCAAGGTGAGCTAAGTCTGTCTAGCACAATATCAAGGTACTTACTGCGGATCAAAATTACAGGCAATAGTTTAATCAACTTACTTTCTACCATAACCCTAGATCAGGCTTACATAACAGAAGGCCGGCAGAAGTTTTTAATGCAGTCTACTGGAGCTTCAGTACTTTTATTTTAGCAAAATTGACCTTCGAAAGTGCATATTAGTAGATTAGAGTTTTATATAAGAGATCAATAGTACAAAGACAAACTTTGTGAAATGTAGAGATGGACCACCATCACATGGAACTACCTCAGTTGGCGGACCCCAATGCACGTACATTGATTAATTGGCTGATGACAACTGTCTTCCAGAAGATCTCCCAATCATGGAGAACAACATGTTTCAGGCACATCCAAAAAAAAAACTTGGACCTTATGACGAAGCAAAGATTCAAAGATGGTAGATATGCACCAGAACTTCAAATGTCTAGATTAATCTAAGTCACTCAAGCCACCATCATTCTATGGCAGCTTAATAACCACAGGGCCCCACTACCGGAGCGTTCAATTAGAATAACCTCACAACAAATGATTTGCAAAACTAACCATATACCATTGTTATGACAATAGAGCTACATAATCAAATTTATACAAAATGTGAGGGGGGGGAGGGACACACACACACAGTGTCCACACATCTGTTAGCAACTTGTTTGGTTGGTCCCAGTTATGTTAGATAACAGAAATAGTAAGGACAAGGTTTGACATCATTATAAGAAATCTAATCCTAACAATTTTTTGCATTAGAAAATGAATGCCACTTTTTTCTAGATCCTAGCACAGATCAAGTTTTATTTCTTTTTCCATATCTGCAATCCTAAGTAAATGCATGCAAGACACAAGTAATATATATATATATATATATATATATATATATATATATATATATATATATATATATATATAATAAACCATATATTAAAAACAAAACACAATACAAAGATTTTAAATATAATAAAATAAAGTTTTTATTTACATTCAAATAAATTAAATATGAATAGTTGATTCAAATGGATCAATGAAGAATTTTCTGATGAACACCATCCATAAATAATAATGCCTTTTGAAGAAGGGTGCCACAAATTTAGGGCTAGTTACCAACTTGGTAGAGTTATGTATCTCCTTTTGATAATGCTGTTTTGGAGATCATGTCAGTTTTTCAGTAACATTTACAAGATAAGCGGAAATTTATCAACGGGAGAGAGTAGACATTTTTCAAGTTCGAATTGGAATTTAATTATAGTTCAGTCTGTGTCAGCAAAGAACCCAAAAATGGAAATTTTCAGCAAGCACTTCCAATTATTTGGGAGGTCGAGATTCAATTGTCTATGTCTCTCCCTTGTTTTCAGCAGTGTATATGGTAAAAACAAACATGAAAAAGAAAAAAAACAAGAAAAAAAACAATGCCAATGGATATCCAGCATATAAAGCACCAGACCATTTATCAAGCTTTTAGGAGACCAGGTATTTTTTTTTTTTAAGGTTTCAATCTGGTGGGCTTCATAGGAATGTGGTCACTTGGTCACTTTTTGGTTGTTTTCTTTCTCTTTTCTTCTTCCAAATTTCCGTGGCGCAATTGATTCATCTTCAGATGAAGATCAATCAAATAAACTCCGTTTTTGAAGAGTATCGACATTTATATTTTTCATTCTTTGCTTTTCTTCATTCACTTCTAATTATATAATTAAAGAATTTCAAGTGGATTAATGAGGATCAAACACACCCCATTTCATTAACATGTATTAATTTGTATCTGTTGAATACAATTGTTATTTTACTTTCTGTTAATTCTACATTTGAAGAATATATTGCCCGGTCTGCAAAGTCCAGAAAATCGGAGTCATCTGCAGTCCTTAGCTTGGTAGATAAATGGTCCAGAACTTTATATGATGATAAAACTGAACAGTGTCTTTGCTCCCCAATCACGGCCAGCTCTCTTATGGTGACATTCATCTTTTCTATAACAGCAGCTGCAATGAATAACAACTTCTATAACAATGTTGCCAAGACAGCAAGTGGCAGCGCAATTGCTATAGAAAAAAAATTAGCTTCCTCCAAGAGAGAACCAAAAACGGTCCCAATGAATAACGAAAACAGTCAAGATAAAAGCCAATGGGATTGAATGTTGGTTTGGGCCTGCTGCATAATTGGTCATTCCAGGCCTATTCAGCTGGTCTGAGTTGTAGTCATCAACTTGGCCATCATAAGAGATGTTACAGTGCAATTTGCCTTGTTAGTTTAGATTGGTTGGCCATTGATACAGAAATCATCAGCTATTGACTGGAAAAGAGAGAGAGAAAAACATAAATCAATAATCAGTCAAAGAGATACAACAAATGAGATTACTCACATATTATTTCAGACTTAATAATATAAACCAAACAACACATCAAAGGAAAACAAGTGATTTTGTCTATAAAGAAGCCAATCTACAAACACGCAACTCTTAAATAATTGTTGCCTCAAGGGAAAATTGACATTTTTATCGGATGACGTAGTGTGAATCATCATTAGTTTCAGACAACTTTCTACGTTCATTAGTTTTTCTTGGTTGTTTTTTTTTCACTTAATGCGAATTGTCAATCTTTGGCAGTGAGCAAACGACGCAGATCAGAAGTAAAGAATTAAGCTTTCGACGAGATTTGAACTCGGGTCCCTCTTGCTAAAAGAGGTAATCAGGTCTAATGTACTTGCTGCTATACCAACTTATAATTTACAGCCACAGATTGATGGCCTAAACTAAAAAAAAAAAATTAAAAATGGATGTAAATAGTCAAAAATTAATGATGGTCAGCATTTTGTTATTCCGATCACCTTATCAGGCAAGTTAAGAGAGACTCATTTTTCATCAATGATTAAAAAGGAAGTGATTTGAAAAGTCTTAATATATAACGAAGCTACTTAAATGATAGTTATCAAAGTAATCAAATAAAGAAAGATTATTAATTCTTACCGTATCTTCTTCTGATTCATCTGAAGAGTAATCATGCGTAGTAGCACCATTGAGTTGTAACATCTGCTTGATTTCGATGTGATTGCGACCTTCAGCTAAATACAGTGCAGACATGCCACTGTAGGTGGTGGCGTTGATGTCCAAGCGAGGATGATTGAACAAGAGATTAACCAGAGGGACATTTCCGTGTTCAGCAGCATAATGTAGCACTGTGCGCCCACTTTTGCCATCCTAATGAGATAAAGAGAAATACACAATCATGAGAAAGCAGTTCATGAGAAAAAGGCTTGTGGTAATATCTTAGTTCAACATTCCTACATAGACAAATGACCTAAAAGGGGGTTTTAAAAATCACTTTGATATGGAGTCAGAAGTTCAATATAAAAGGAAATCAGACATTATTTTCATTAGCCAAGTTCGGAAAAGAAAGGTGGAAATCACCAGATTAAGCAACATATTTTATCATCAAAGGCAGTAATAGACCAACTATGAGTTAAATTGGGTCAAATTTAAGGGCCCAAAATGGAGGGAAGAGAAAAAAAAAAAAAATAGTTCAAGTGTACAAGTAACTATATCCGATTGTTTAATTGATTCACGAGCATGATATTACACACACTTCAACAATACAAGTTATCCAACATGACAAACACTTTATTCTAATCAACATCGGGGGGGGGGGGGCTTTACAAAAAGCTCAGTTCAATGGTCCAGGTGGTAAACAAACAATCACTGTCCCTCTTATACACAAAAAACTTGATACACTTACCTGGATGTTAATGTTGGCTCCGCTGCTGAGAAGTAAAGAAATCATTCTATTGTGTTTCTGAAGCGCAGCAATATGAAGACACGCCAAACCTGAAGAATAACAGTTTTTACATTAGAATCAAATAATCATTAGTTCAGTGAGATTGACAGATATAGTGTAAAAGATGACAATGCAAATATATGACCAAATATAAGTTAGGTATAAAGTCACTAAGAAGTTTCAAAAGGTTCAAAATTGACCAGCACAAACTAGATATAAAAGCCTTCAACATCGACATTTTTATATTTCTAGGGTATTCAATTGCTGAGCAGTCAGCATTAAATTTTAAAAAAATCAAGATCATCTCAAGTGTTGTTAGCAAGGCCAAACTACACTCTTAGATTTTAGAGGCCCCACCAAATTAGTCTAAAAATATCTTAATATTATTTGCAGGAAAAAAGTAGGTCTTGATTGAACTTGTTTGAGAATTTGTTACATGAAGTCCTTTATTGATCAATAATCTCACTATGTTAAATCAATCATAATTTGATAAATATTTCTTTCGTTTTGATTTATTTGAAAAAAAAAAAAAAAAAAACAAAAAAAAACTAAATACAAAAAAATGGAAGAGGCCACAAAAAGTTTATGCACTTGGCCCTATCTATGTTAAATTTAGCTCGGGTTGTCTGTAGAAAACCAAGAGAGCTTGATGAGAAAAATAAAGAGAAAGGAATTTAGAATCTTACCATCATAATTTCTCAAATCCAGCAGCAAATGATAAGAGGGGTGTTTTAGCAAAACTTGGGCGATGTCTACATCTCCTTCACGGCAAGCGATGTGCAATGGAGTGTTACCATAGAAGTCGGGGATATCAACAGCAACGTTGCACTGAACAAGCGACTCGACTATTTTTGTCTGTTTTGTGATCACGGCCAAGTGCAAAGGTGTCTGGAAAAAATTGTTCTGCAAGTTGAGGAGATGCAAGGAATCCATCTCCCTTACTCCACGAATGTAATCCTCAGCAATTTTAACGCTTTCTCTGATGATAGCCAAATGCAATAAACTGGAGAGAAAAAAAAAAAAAAAAAAAAATTAGACATGGTTTGTTAACACATCAAAATCTAATGGAAGTCAGATCTGATTAAATTACCGGACTGATTTTTAGAAAAAAAAATTGATGAAAACCTGTAAGAACCAGTTGAGTTTAATAAAAGAAGTTAATTCACCTAGCAAGCAAGCCATTTTTATTTTAAATTTTATATCCTCAAGGTTGTTATCTAAGCTTATAAAAAAGTGTTCCACAATGAAAAAAGTGTTCTTATATTTTTTAGAATTGACTTTCAGTTTTATGCTTTGATACAGCGACTTCAAATTTAGAACATATTCAGACATAAGATAAGAAACTAATTATTTGTTGAAGTTTTGAGATTCCCTTAAGAGAAAAAAAAATTGAGTATATATATATATATATATATATATATATATATATCTGTATTTATCATTTCAAGAATATTAAAATGAAACGACCTTCAAGGGAAGTAACCGAATACTTCAAAACCATAGTTTCTTACGACAAAAAAAGAAAAAAAACCTTTACAAATATTTTTTCTTTCCAAACTGATAACAAATTTCTGGAAAAAACTACGGTATTATTTTTGCAACAAATTTGTCTGTTTTAGGTGGAATCTTTACGCAGATTTGTTTAGCCATATAATAGTTTACAATTTACATAAAATGAAAGGAAACCTGAACTGACAAGCCTTTAAAAGCTATGCTTGCGTGCGTGAAGATGGATACAAAATAAGGGTCCAGTTTAGGGGGAACTCACAGTGAATCGAACCCCCACTTTAGAGCTAACTATCTCGCTTCCATATTAAAACCTAATTTTAACTCAAAAATGAAATATCCCGGGAGAAATGAAGGACATACTGCAAAGGCTGACAAAACTACATAGGAAAAAAAAAATGCAAGTTGCCTATGAAAATACACTGGTTTGCTAAACTGAATCTTGTCAGGGAATAAAGTTATTACGAATTCACTGACACGAAGATCGTCCCAATAGAATTACGGGTGGAGAGAAGGCACACTATCATGCTATAGTAAATCGTAGCTTGGTTGCTTCAAGTCATACTTATGTACAGAGACACCATTGAAGGCAACTACAAGTTACGACATGTAAACCAATTATCGAAGCATCGTGCATGACACGTCAAATAGTTCATGACACAAAGGAATATGAGTTTGGGCATAGATTCTATTTCTTAGATTAATAACTAATACCCACTGATAATTTACAAATAAATTTTCAGCCTTTACATTTTTTATAATACACCATATATTCGAATTCAGACGAGCGGCCTTTTCATTTTTTTTTGTTATTAAAGCATCTTCAAATTCTAGAAAAACGTTAATAGATTCAAATAAATACACAACTACAGACAAGCTTTATAATCGAGTGTTCATCCGAATTTCATTTTGGGTTTGGTGTCCTTGACTAAAAACGAAGTGGGAAAATTTTAACGGTGGGGAGAGAACCCGGCGAGGAAAGGAATAGTTGTGGGGGGTCCGATTTACAGCATAAAGACACCCCTAAACTGGACCCTGACTATGTGTCCATCTTTAGGTACGCAAATATGGCTGCATCAGTGCGTGTTGCTTGTCAATTCGTAATTTCATTTTATATTGTAAAGGTTTATTTAAAGCTAATCTGGATCTTTACTTCGTGAAAATCTTTTTATGCAAGTATAAGCAGAAAAAGTGTTGCTTCTCAGGTCATAGTTCTCTGGAAAATTTTCATCTTCTGAATGAATACGACTTCCTTTTGCACACACACACACACACACACACACAGACAATTGCATTGAACAGGCGAATCATTTAACAAAAATAGGAAGATTTCATTTGTGCGTGGGATGCATAACAGATTGCATTTTATTAGTTCGTGCAATCTATGTCTTATTGCATTCAACTTGGGATTTTTTTTCAGACATTTCGAGTATTTAGGTGTGCTCAATTTATGAAAAAAAAATAAATAAAATAAAAAGTAGGTTAGTTACGAAAAAAGTGCGTCAGACCACGCCTCCACAATTTAAGGAGTCACGTGATAGCCATCGACCAATCGCTGCAGTTGGAAAATCCAATGGCTTTAAATAAAACCCACTCAGAGGGGAAAAAAAAATTGGCAAGTTTTTTTTGTTTAATGACTTATATTAAAAATTTTCCAAAATCAATAAGATTATACAAAAAAAAAATGCATTGGTGCAAAATTGCATTGTATGCAAAAGTTTTGACAAAGTTCTAAAAAGTGATTTTTTTTTTTAGAGGGGGGGAGACTAACAATGGAAAACTTGTTTATATACCTAAAATAAATAGCCAAGTTGCATTACTACAAACAAATAAATTTGAGTTAGTTTCAGGGGAAAAGGGATGCATGGCCAAAAAAGAAATTAAATTAATGCAATTACCAATTATTTTAATTGATATAGCTAAGAAAAAAAAAAGAAGAGAAGCTAGGCTGCAGCTAGCGCACTGTGTTGAGTACAATGGAGGCATTTGTTACATGACGATGACATAACAATTTTTACACATACCTATCTCCTTCTTCGTCTTGATGGTTCAACAGATGCATAGTAGAATCTTTGGACGGAAAAGAAGGTGGTTCCAAACATTCATCGACTTCATCCTCGGGTATGCAAGCAAGATCCGATCTTACCTCTGAGTAAGAACTAACAGATGTTTTATCATCAGTGTCGATTGAACTTAGAGAAGCCGCAGAATGGCTACTGCTATAAGCTGAATCCAGAGATTGGCTATGGATCTTCAGTTTTCGAAAATTACGATCCATTTCGACGATATTGTCTCGTAACGTCGGAACATTTTTGTATTCATACAATGCAGCAGAATCGCACTCCAAGTCGGGGTCTGTTATTCTCTGACTATAAGCCATTATTCTATGATTTTTGGGGGGGCAAGGGTGGTTCGAAGTCCTGGATATACACCTTTTGAAAATAAAAAAAAGTTATCAACTGATCTTTTGCAAATAAAAGCGAAAAGGGGCAAGTGTTGTTAGCAGTTGCAAAAAAATCCAAGTTGTGTGTAAAGACGAAAGAAAGGCGTTATTTTCAAATCCCAAAAAGACGTTGGAGACAGAATAAAGTTGCTCTCAGTGTTGAGATATTTAAATAGCGAAGAAAATAGGTCGATTTCTGTGTTGAAACTTGGAGATATATTCAACCTTTTTTTTTTTTAAATAAAATTCACAAGGTAATAGTGATCCTTAGAGATAAAGCAGAAATCTCTTATATCCGATTTTGTTTTCACAGGTTGTTCGTGCTAGTCTCTTTTGAACTGTGAACTGCTTTGCCCCTGAGTGTCTTTATATAAAACAACATGAACGCTGGAAATACCCAGTTTATTTACTCATTCCCTCTCACAAAGGCTTTTGCTCTCTTTACCCCTCTCTATTTCTCTTCGCTCTCACTTCTACTCTGTCTGGTGGGAGGACCTCGTAAGTGCGTGATATTTTATTTTTTACTCTCAAAATTACCCACATTCATTTCCAGAGACTAAAAAAAAATATTCGGTATCGCTTCCTTCACTTTAAATTTTATTAGGGAATTTTTTAAATTTTTAAACCACATAAGGAAGCACAATATGATATCTGGGGAATTTTTTAGTTCAACACCGAAATAAACACAACGTAATATTCTCTTACTAAGTTATTTTTTTTATTAGTACAGTTGGTTTTTCATCATATTATTTCATAATTCAGTTCGTTTACGATTTAAATACTGGGATGCTCCAGAAATAAATATTTAGAAATCGATGACTGTGGTAAAAGTCAAGGAATAAATAGTCATGTCGTACGCTATGTGCAATAGGGAAACTGAGTGACGGGGGTTGGGGTCATAAGAAGTAATATTTTACTTTATTTAATTCATAGGTATGAAATACTTGAGATATATTTTAACTAGATATCACTTATTTGACTGTAAATCTAATGTGATTTTAATTGTGATCAACATTTACTTGATTAGAATGATTCCATTTCTACAAATTAAAAGTGACTTTGATCGTCAATTTTTTTATACTTTTTATACTACTAGTTGATGTACCCATCTGTGCCAAAAGAGATATTGAAGTATTCAGAAAAATCAGGACTGAAGCTTTGGGATTTAAAACAAGTACCCCTTCACTTTCTAACACTTAAAGGAGAAAAAGTTATTCCTTCACTTTTGACCCCTGAAAAACGTAACAAAAAGTTTCCCTTCATTTTTGGCCCCTTGAAAATGAAGAAAGTTCAGATTCACTTTTGGACCCCTTAAAGGAGAGGCAAATTCTCCCTTCACTTTTCAAACCTTTAAGGAAGGGAAAAGTCTCCCTTCACTTTTGACCCCTTATAAGGGAGAAAGTGTACCTTCATTTTTGACCCCTTCAAGGGGTAAAAAGTTTCCCTCCACTTTGACCCCCACGAAGGAGAATGAGTTTCCTTTCACTTCCATCCCTTTAAAGGGGAAAAATTTCCCCCTTCACTTTTGACCCCATGTAGAGGAAACTAGTCACCATTCACCTCTGACCCCTTAAAGTGAAAAAAGTTTCCATCCTCTTCGGTCCTATAGTGGAGATAAAAGTTTCCCTTCCTTTTGACATCATAAAGAGGGAAAAAATTCTGCATTCACTTCTGACCTCCCATAGTGGAAAAAGTTTCCCTTCGCTTTGGTCCTTTAAACAATTATATACAATAAATGCAAAAAATGAGATGATAACAATATGTATATGTGCATATATTAGAAAGCAAGGGCCCAGTTAAGAATTAGAATTATGTCGTAAACATAACTACACCCTTTAAAACCTTTTAATGATTTTTCTCAAAACTTGAAAATCTTCCCTTAGGTCCGCTGAGTATGGATGCCAAATTTGGTCCAGCTGTTTGCATATTTAGGTGGTTTTTTATAGTGTGACCGATGGACAGTGTGATACCTTTCACTCATATACAGAGATTTTATTAATATGAATTTCCGTCACTATAAGATTAAATGTGACTTTTATTGTCAATATCTACTTCATTAAAATACTTACTTTGCTAAAAATTCTATATTAGTCCTATGAATTAAGTAAGTTGAAATATCACTTAATTTGTTGAAATTATTATTCATTTTATTAAAAACATTCCTATAATTCTGTTATTACACTTTGGGAAACTTGTGATTTTTGTAAGTTCAGTAATTTCAAGAAATGCCTTGATTTACAATCAATACAGTAATGGTTAACAAGCTTGTGATGCTGACAATTACTATTATAATGAGTACCATTCTCACTGGGTGCCCTACTACTATGGCCTTATGCCAAACTAGACCAAACTTAGTAAATATCGAGAATATTGTGTTTCAGTAATTACAGTGTATTAGAGTGTACCCCTTCACTTTCTAACCCTTAAAGGAGAAAAAGTTTCCTTCAACTTTTGACCCCTTGAAGGAGGAGGGAAATCTCTCTTCACTTTTCACACCTGAAATCGTCATTTGGATGACTCGGTGGTTGATTTTCAAGTCTGTAGACAAAACCGTATGGCCAGAAGTACTAGAACTCTCAATCAAATGTACAAACAAACACAAACATGCACATAAACACACACAAATATAGAAAACGATGGAATCCTTAACCATCTTTGATGGCTATGGTTATTCAATCAAAGTTTATCTTTAGTTTGCCTTTATAGCCCTCTTTCAGTTCACAAGCTTTCTATCTGTTTCTCAATGAAATATATGTCATATTCATCTTGTTCTCATTTCAGTTTTAAGCGTTTAACTGAAATAAGGCTCTGTTAATAATGGAATTATAAGCCAATCGGATGAAATTCTTATGCTGACCTTACAACATGATTTTTCCAGGGGAATTTTTTCCTTTGGAGAATTTCTACCTTCTGACAATTAGGATATATTGTTCGGTCAGTTGAATTTTTATTTATCCATGAAAATTTACTAATCATTTAGCAAAAAGAAAAGTATAAATTTCATTTTTAACAAATCTAATTGAATACTATGTTTATTAATGCAGCACTCAAAAAAAAAGGTGACTTAAAATCATTTTCATACAAAATTTATCCATGGGTTTACTGCACCCTGAACCCCCCAATGCAAGGGCTCTCTGTGCCAGCCAGAATCATAGGCTGCCTTATCGGGCCGATTTTAGGTGTTTGCTTGGATTGTTTTGAGCTCCAAATCCCTCCCTTGCTGTAGAATCATTTGTCCGAGATTCTGAAATGGGTATTTCATCAATCTAAATATTTTTTATTCATACCAGACTAACAGCTCCCAAATGGGTTTTTATTTTTGTGATTTTGGACTACGCGATTCTGACCAATGATGTTGATATGTATTTATTTCTTCTTTTATAATTAATTATCTTACTCTACTTACGTGAAAAGCTATAATAAAGAATGTTGCATTTCTGAGTACAAAACCACCTTGAAAGTCCCTTTGATGTCTCTGCAATATATAGCATGAGGTATAATGGATGATACGTACCATATACACCTCTATCCACAAATTTGGAAGCTCTTTAATCTTCGTTAAATGTTCCATAGATTTCTTTTTGGCACTCTTCTGCGTGTCGTCTTTGACGGATCTCTTTTGGACTACAACTGCTTTTTCCATTTTGGTCATATGACCAAAAGACCAAAGGGGGTTTATGTGGACAGCGTGGAGTTATCCCTCTGGGAACTAGTTTTATTTTACTTATTTCTTTTTTCAAAGGAAAAAAAGGGCTGCTGATTACAAGACAGTCAGATGTGCCGGGGGCAGCTACACATGACCTCCATTTTATATTTATTTTTCATCATTTTCACACATATTATTACTTTAAAATTGATTTTTCAAATTTTTTTGTTGAATTCTGCATTAATAATCATTGCATTTAATCAAATTTTTAAAGAAGTATAAAATAAATACTTTTTTTTTGCAAAGTAATCAGTAAATTTTCATGGATGAATAAAAATTCAGCTGACCCAACAATATGTCTTAGATGTTAGAAGGTAAAAATCCCCAAAAAGAGAAAGAAAAAAACAAAATGAAAAAATTCCCCCAGCAAAAATCCCCACAGGAAAATATCACCCTGAGAGCAATTCACCAAGAACCCCCTCCCTCCGAGGGAAATATCCTCAAATAAATAAAATGCCTCAAAGGAAAAAATCCCTCAATAGAAAAATTAAAACCATCATAAAGATAGAGCTGGATTTCCCAACCTTTTTTTCTCCATCACTACCCACCCTCTTGAAAGTTGTATGAGCAAATGTAATGTATTTCATAAGTTTGGGTAATTTTTTCCAGGGAATTTTTTTGAGGAGAGGGGCATTTCTTTCATTCAGGGGATTTTTTTCCTTCAAAGATATTTTCCTAGAATCACCTTGGACATCACCTTACTGACCTGGTTAAATATTTAGCACTCCTGACTTATTTGAGACCAGGATTTGACTCAGATGATCACATTTTTTTATGACACCGGAATCGTCAGCTGAATTATTAAAAATCAAGACATAATGTACAACACTAACAAAATTATTTTCTTATAAAGATTTCTCGGATTTTGGAAAATAAAACATGGTGTATAAATTCCCGTAAGTTCGTTTGATCGTTTTGTTATATGACAAGTAGAATCATAGGAAGATCAAACTCAAAATCCTAACTTGCCTTGATTCAAAGAAACAGAAACTTGGGGACCCATTTTTTCGTACGTGGGTTTTTTGTTGTTGATGTTTCACATTTCTAGCATTACCATTTTAACATATCTTCTTCCCAAAAACACAATCCAGTAATCATTAGTATAATTTGTGAATTATCAGTTTGTCCGTGACATGACAAGCAGAAAGAGAGAAAGGGGCGTAATGCAAACACACAAACACAAAATAGCTGCTCTGCTGTGTGTATGGCTGCTGATAATTTAATTGTTGCAACGACTGCTGTTTCCACCAATGCCAATGTTTAAGTTGTATTTTTTTTAATCAAAAATGAATTCAAAGATTATAGTCCATGAGATAAGAGGCAAGAAGTGAAATCGCTAACCAAACAAATTATACATCAAAAGAAAATGATTTTTCCAGGGGAATAGTTTCTTTCAGGGTATTTTCCCTTTGAGCGATTTCTTCCCTCTGACATCTGAGATATATTGTTGGGTCAGTTTAATTTTTTTTCATCTGTGAAAATTTTACAAATGGTTTTCAAAAAAAGTATAAATTTCATAGTTTTTTTTTAAAATTTGATTGAATGCTATGATTATTAATGCAGCATTCAACAAAAAGGTGTTTTTGATTTTGAAAAAATTAATTTCAAAATAAGAATATAAGTAAAAATGATGAAAAATGAATACAAAACAGGTCAGTAGAGCTGCCCCAGAACACCTGGCTGTCTTGTAATCAGCAGCTTTTTTTCTTTCTTTGGAGAAAAAAACAAACGAAAAAAAACTAATTCTCAGGGTTATAATTCCCCATTGTCCACATGAACCCCTTTTGACTTTCTGTCACATGACCAAAATGGAATCAGCGGTCATAGTCAAAAGATTAGTAATTCTATATAGAAGCAGACTATGAAGGTTAATAAGGTTATTCCGGTCATACAAACATGGAATAGGGGATTATCTAGGGGGTACCATGTAAGTCTTTTTTATTCAAATTTTTCAATTCATACATTTCAATTTAGATAAGAGTTTGGAATACTAGTACAATAGCTTGGATGAAATTTCAAGCTTAATTGTTCAAAGTGTGAAAAAATAGTCTGCAAACTTGTATACTGGTAGATTTTTTTACGCTCTTGGATACAAAAATAAGACACATGATCTGACCAAAATTGCAGCCGCCCACCTTGATTTCAATATGGCTGCCATAAAAAAAATGGCAATATAGATTAATTCAAATTACAGCCAGAATCATCCAAAATGTGAAATAAATAGGTGCTAATAAATTCATCAATATTCTTTCATAAAAAATATGAGACACACCCCTTTGAGAAATATTGCGGCCGCCATTATAATTTCAAAATGACTGCCATAAAAAAAACACAATCCACCATATTTATTTATTGAAATTTCTTCCAAATTGTTTGAAATGCTTGAAATGATAAGCTTTAACCTTTTAAATAAACATATAAACATACTGATACAGTTTCAGATATGTAAATTAGCAAAGCAGTGGGCATTTTACTAGTTGAAATAACTTTCTAACAATCAAATATTTTATTGAATAAATGGTATAATGTAACATTTCAAATCAAAATTTGCTGAACCCCTTCATCATAACGTATCTCCTTAACAACTGCATTTCACCCCAAAGCCATGGTTGTGGGCTTTAGATATTTCACTCTAGATGGTTTTAGGCTATTATTTCCAAAAATTTCTGGGATTTTCAGATACAAAAATGCATTTTAAGAGCTTAACCAATAAATATTTAGAATTACAAATTACAGATGGTTGAAACTGCTATCGTTATCGCATTGTGTTTATTTCAATAGCTGTTCAGTTGAGGTCTTAATGTTCAGATAATATTATATACTGGGGCGATAAAAAAAGTTTTCCCCGAGAGACTGCAAATTACTTGAAAACCAATTATTGACTAAAACCTATTGTATCAATTTCAACTTCTATTTCCATCCAGATAGTGAATAGATATTACTTATTAGTTATTCCCATAATAGGATGTATGTCATTAAAGAATTAGATGAAGTGTATCTCAAACTAAACTTTTTTTTCCGCAAAAAAAGGCTACGTTTGATTTGCGAGCTATCTAAAGCCTACGGTGATAAAAAATGGAATTATTTCTTAACTTTTTAAAGGTTCTACGACTATATGCTCTTTATTTTACAGCTCTATTTGTCTGGATATATCTGCCCAAAGGGCAGGTATTTTCAGCCAGTAACCATAATTATAATTCTATCTTTATCCTTTGATTTATATTAAATTCAAAAACAACAGGTCAAATTGGTCATTCAACAGCAGCATGTTCTGTTGGGGGTGATCAATTAAAAAATTCGAGAAGGGATGATCAGTGAATAAGTTGCTTCTCTCTTCTATTAGGCAGTGATCACTAAAAAGGCCAAATTTTCCCAAAACAATCGTGAATGCTGCCAGACACAAACTAATAGGACCAATTTAGAATAAACTTTCATTGTAAACTGAACCTACCACTGAAAACCTAATTGGGGTGGGGGTGGTAAATTTGAAAGTAAAAGAAATTTTTTCTTGAAAAATAAAGAGTATATAAATTTTCAGCCCTCTAGCTCCAATAGTGCAGCCTATATGCATGATACACACATAGCCAGTCAGCCAGCTAGCCAAGCTAGACCAACTTGAAAATTCTAAGGACAGTTCTGTTTGACTGTTCTTGATAACGTTCTGTACGATAGAAAAAGGTTACAATCCCATGAAAGCATTTGTCTCAAGAGTGATAAGCAGGGACTTTACTGTTAACATAATATTTGGCAAGAAATCACTTTTAAATAAATCATTCTTGTGTCATTTAATGTATTGCAAGGGGAAAATGTTTCTCGACTGAACATTTCCTACACTCAAAAACCGTAGCCACCAAAGGTGGCAAAGTGTTCTATCCCCATTCATACTTGCATGTGTTTGGATGCTTGTGTGTTCATGTGTTCATGTGTTCCAGCATTCCTGGCCATACTGTTTTGTCTACTGAGTTGAAAATTGGCATCAGTACTCCACAAGATCCCTTCTGGAAATATTTATTATTTGTTGTTTTTTTTGTATTTTTGAAAGAGAAAGCTTTTTTGACCTTTCTTAGGCCTTAGTCTTCTGATGGGCATCGTTAATAAATAACATTTAGATTCTCCAGAATCTTGGTGTGTTTTTTTTACAATATTTTTAGATTTTTTGCAGTGGAAAATGCCTGTCATAGCATAAATATAATTTATTCTGACTGTATTTATTCTTCAACGGAATTTATTTATATGACTTCAAATTTTGACGTTATGGTTATTCATTTATTGACTCTGATTATGAGCTTCATGTTCAAATGTATATTCTACTTGAAAGCAAAGGCCAACTAACTGAACACGTTTTTCAATCCATAATAGAAGCAGCTATAAGTATACAAATGACCAGGGTCAGCTCTTGTGCTACTGGTGCCCTAGGCAAGATGATCTTTGGCAATATTGTGAGCACTCTATCTCACCAAACTAGCTAAGCCTGACTGAGCTTGTTGTCGGTCATGAGAATTTCCTTTGCCAATTGTTTGTCATCACTGCCGACAACAGAACAGTTAAATCACTGCTGGGTTTCGATTAGTCATGTGCTCTGATATTTATATATATATATATATATATATATATATATATATATATATATATGAACTTTGCCCAGCCCTTACCATACATAGTAGAAACTTGAAATTTTACACACACACTCCTTTTAACGAAAATGAGAATGTTTTTTGGGGGGAGGGGTTGAAAATTCCATTCCGAAATTGGTTTTTAGTGGATGGATCAATGTGCAATGCATATATCTGCTGAATTAGTCACTTGTTTGTGCTCACCTGATTTTTGAAAATTCAGACGTTTTTTAGTGATCACAGCCCAACAAAAGGCGAGAGGAGTAACTTATTCATTGATCATCCCATTTTCCAACTTCTTACATCATAAATGGGTGATGGTGATTCATAATTGCCCTTGGAAGGCTAGTCTCTCTTAGTTTCACCACAACAGAATTCAACAGTCAGATATTCCTGAAAAACCTGACTTCACATCTGGGAGTTCTCTTGATATGAATGATTTTATTCTGTGTAATTCATTCACTTCACCATTTTTCCGTTTGTATTTGAAAAGAAGAGTATACAACCGATGCATTTTCCCCGATAGTCACTTATGGAGCTGAAACATGGAACCTAACCAAGAGACAGACCCGCAAGCAAAGAAGCACGCAACATGCACAGGAAAGAATCATGCTCAACCTTTCATGGAGAGATCAAAAGACATCACAGTATATCAGGAAGAAAACGAGGGTCCGAGACTTCATAGAATCTATTAGAAAACTTCAATGGCAATGGGCAGGCCATGTTGCAAGAATGACAGACAACCGATGGACATCACGACTCACAACATGGATCCCCAGAGATCATATGCAAAACCGAGACCGGCAGAATACAAGATGGAGAGACAAATTAGACAAATTCAGACAATACTGGCTCAGTGACACCCACAATAGAGAAGTGTAGCGAATCCTGGGGAATGTGTATGTCCAACGACGGACGTTAAAAGACTGATGATGATGATGATGATGATGGAAAGTCTTACTATCTCAGACACATGACAAGCACTCAAGCACTTGGACCCAAGGCGACTGTCCATGTTGCCGGTACAAGAGGCTAGCCTTGCAAATGATGAAACATGGAGAAATGAATTAAGCTGCACGTATAAAATGTTGGGAGAATTAATAATTCTAACAAAATTTATTTGCAACATGATCTTAGGGTATGCTATCTTCTGATAAAAAGTTGGCGTGGAGGTATTGAAGGAAGAGAAACGGATCCAGGATCTTTAGCAAGCGGATCCCGGATATCAAACCGGAAGTGGGTTCCAAATAAAGAACGTGAAACACGAAACGAACTTCGAACATAAAATATATCGAAAGGTATCCATTATAACGTGGTTGGATATAACACAGTCTCACTTATAACGTGGTTTGGGCATAGACCACAGTGTTCTACACGTTAAATTCGGTGCTCAAAATAATAGCTATATGCAAAAATTTAAAAAATAAAAAAAAAGAAGCTAGATTAGCCTGAAAATGGCTAGAAATTAAGGGGGAAAATTGCTCAAGAAATTGCTCTGAAAATTGAGAGTACATCATTCTCTTGGCCCTCTTTATCTTTTCTCGCTCCCTCCTCCATCGTTCATTTGCTCTTGAACCCACAAACCGAGAAGCATGCAACGTGTGCATAAGAGAATCGTGCTCAATTTCACATTGAGAGATCACAAGACAGCACAATATATCAGGGAGAAAACGGGGGTCCGTGACATCATAGAATCTATTAGAAAACTCAAATGGCAATGGGTAGGCCATGTTGCAAGAATGACAGACAACCGATGGACGTCACGACTCACAACATGGATCCCCAGAGATCACATGCAAAACTGAGGCCGACAAAATACAAGATGGAGAGATGAACTGGACGAATTCAGAAAATACTGGCTCAGCGACGCCCATGATAGAGAAATGTGGTGGATCCTGTGGACGTTAAAAGAATGATGATGATGATGATGATGATGATGATGATGATTAACACGCGCTACGTATGTATCAGAGTTTTGTCAAAACATAACCTTCTGGTCAGGTGCCGCAATTTATAAGAAAAATTATATTCATTTCTATGTTCCTGCCGGACTACCCTCGCCTTCCTGGCATCCTCATAGTTTTCTGTTAATTTCTGCACGAATTACAAAGGCTGGTCTTGAAGCGTACATTAGGTATATACAGTAAATGATACTAATAGTGGATTATTTTTCATAATTTTACGCCTGTTTTCACTCGTCATCAGGAAATTACACCAAGCATTCTCTACGCAGTAAAGAAAACTTGATCGAGGTATGTAAAAAATAGAAATTTCGTTACAATGCGGACTCATTTATGATTATGGGCCCCGACTTCTGCGTTCTGACAGGTCTACAGTGTTATCTGAAATCTGTCATTTTTCACTCGCAACGAGCCATATTTCACAGCACAAGGGAGACTTCTAACTAACTCACATTAGGTGGAAGACAAAATAATTAATTTTCATTTGTAAGATGATTACGTTGGATTATTTGGATGTTTCATTTACGAAATTTCTTCATAGATATTTGAGAAAAGAATGTATATTATGTTTTGTATCCCTAGACTTGGATCCACCTCTTAAATGAACAATAAGAATTTCTGCAATTCGTTGAAACTGTTTTGAGTACATTTGATTGTTGTTTTTATACTATTAAAAATAATTTTTCGAAAAAGAGAATCAGTTTTTTTTTTTTACATAAATTTTAAAGCCACGTGGTTTATGGAATTAATTGAACACCTGTAGCCATCAAAGATGGCAGAAAGGTTCCATGCTTTTTTTTTAAATATATTTTTGTGTGTTTATGTGTTCCAGCACTCTTGGCCATACCGTTTTGTCTACAGACATGAAAATTAGCATCAATACCCCCAC
Source organism: Thysanoteuthis rhombus (assembly GCA_963457665.1). Classification (NCBI taxonomy): domain Eukaryota; kingdom Metazoa; phylum Mollusca; class Cephalopoda; order Oegopsida; family Thysanoteuthidae; genus Thysanoteuthis; species Thysanoteuthis major. Next base: position 9,952,765 of record OY735230.1, on the reverse strand, counting down.
CCTGTTTTTTATTTGAAAAAAGGCTTTTTTGATCTTTTCAAGACCTTATTTTGATGAGTTAATTCATAACATCTAGAATCTCCAGACATTTCTAGATGTTTTTCACTCAATTTTAGATATTTACGTGTTGTAAAACTCGAGTGACGTCATGTATAGAATTTATTCAGATAATACTTATTCTTCAATGGTATTTTTTACACGACTTCAAAACTTGATGCTATGGTCGTTCAATTATTGACCGTGGTGGCGAGTCGATAATAATGTTATACTCGGAAAACTTCCGTAAATTATACCAAGCCTTTTTTCAAATAAGTCATATATTTCAACAATGCAGAAAACTTCATGTTACCAAGAATCTATCTATCTTTGTATGAAATGGTATAAGAAATTCTTTTAAGACAATATTATTTTTAAAAAGAGTTTTTGTTTTGTTTTGTTTTTATCGACATTTCTCCAAAGGGCGTATCCAGGATTTGAGCAGGAGTTTGGGCTGGACCAACAGGATTTTAAGCGGGGTGTTTTCAAGTGGAAGGAATTTATTATTACAATTAAATACATGAAAATAAAATAAAATTAGTCATCAAATGCAATAAATTGATGTACAATTCGGCTTGTTACATTTACATTTTAGTTGTAGCTTCTTAGCACTGCAATCGACAGAAGAGTAAGAAGAGAAAAAATTGATCCAAGAAATTTACCACAGAACCAATAATCAATTAGCATTCCAAAGGAAACTATGAATCACTACCTCCCATATATGCTGTGTTGGAGGCGAGATAGATAGATAGATAGATAGATAGATAGATAGATAGATAGATAGATTGATAAAAACAGACGGAGAAAGAGAGATGGATAGATAAAACAGTGAAAGATGGATATAAAAAAGGGTATTAATATATTATTGTTCGTTTATATATTGTTCAAGTATTGTGTGTCTTTCAGATACTAGGTGGACAGTTAAAGCACCTCCTTTTGTAACTTTGAATCAACTGGCCTCACCAACTCAACATTTCTATTCACGATTGAACGACTGCTAGGCGGCGTCTCTGATTTTAGTACAACGAACTCTAACATTCAATCAATGACGTCACGTATAATAATGACTATCATTAATGCCAAGAAAACAGGTTTAATGATTCAACAACAAATATAGAAAGATAGCCCGGGATTTCCCACTGCAAATAAAGTCTACTCGGATAATGATAAGTAATGTGTCCATCTGCCTATCACATTTACATTATGATAAGCAGCATGCTCACCGGTCCATTCACCCGATCGTTTGTCCAACTTTAAAAATAACGATTTCTGGTTGAGAAGAATAGAGTAAGTGTGTGTGGGCGCCTGCTGCAAGACTTACATGTATGGGGGCGCAAACATTTTTTACAGGGATGGGTATCAAAAGGATCTATTTCTACAGTGGAAGGCAAAAGGGTGTATTCAGAAAGTAATTTAGAGGCTACCCCGTTACCAGCGAATAATAACACAGTCCTTCTACCCGGGAACGTTTAGTTTAAGTTATAACGATACTGCAACATTATCTTCTCTTGACTATAAAGTTCGAACTTTTCAACCTCCTCAGCGAGAGGGCCTGATCCAAGGCAAGGAGGGGGGGAGTATTCCCCGTTTAACCCCAGCCGCCCTCAGTGGAGAGGAAAAGTTCTGAGTTCGTTTGTTTGCACCCCCACGACTACAAATTTGACCCGAAGTCGGATTAAGGTGGGGTCCCATACATTTGAAAACGTGCTGGCACGGGGTGCAATGAACCCGATTCCTTGCGCATGATTTCGCTAGGACGTCGCGACAAGCCGGACTATGTCCACAGGATGAACCCTATTGTGCAAAACTCCCCTAGTCTCGACATGTGATTTTGCTGAGTCATTAGGGCAGGCTTGACTTTGTTCACAGGACGGATCCTGTTGATGCTCTCGGGACGAACCTGAGCATGTTGGTCAGTGGTTCCAGGATGGGGGGACAATCCCGGAAATTGATCAACTTCTCAGTCCAAGGGCGTCAAAGAACAGATGCTACGCTTTGATCTTAGCCAAGAGGCCGAAAAGGAAAGGTTCTGAGATTGGAATCGCAACATCAAGACTACAAAAAGAACGGGGAGAGACAAGGATAGAGGCAGGTTCTGAGAACTCTAACGAGGAAGATGTGAAACATAAACATATCCACGAGAGGGCAACGGCTGAATTCGGTCGCCAAGAATAGAAGAATTGAACATTTTTTCGGGTATCTATGAAAAGATTTGGTTAAGTGCTGGGAATGGTCGCGTCAGGCAACTACCGTGAGTTCTTTTAGTTACTACAGCGCTTTAGATCCCCACCCCTGGGTATAAAGTTAACAAAGCAATGTGTTTTTTACTAGCTTTCTCTTACGAAAATAAAAAACAGCAGATCTTTTACAGTCATCAGAACTTTATATTTTTATCTGATTATAAATTCATACGACTGGGTTGGCCAAAATGTTCGTTCTGTGTTTGTCGTTAGATGGCATTAGGAGCATTCAGTTTCAACTAACTTCATTTCGTAAAAGAAAGACTGCTTTTCATTGTATTGTGATAGCTATCAGATCAGGGTGTAGTTTTTTCTTAAATTGTTAAAATGGGCGTACTTTTGTACATGAACAAAAAACATTTTAGGCATATGCTTGTTTATCTGATAAAAGGTCAGAATACAAAGAGAATTTGCGCAGTTTATGGAGAAGGCAAAATAAATGATCGAACGTGTCATTAGTGGTTTGTGAGGTTTTGTGCTGGATATTTCTCGTTGGACGATGCTCCACGGTCGGATAGACCATTTGAGGTTGACAGTGATCCTAATCAAGTATTGGAAATCGTTTGATTGGGTTACGATCTATAGCTTTTGCATAAGGAAAATGATCCGGTTTCGGAACAAATTGTGGCAGACGATTAGAAATGGATACTTTACCACAACACGAAGCGCAATAAGTTGTAGGGCAAATGAGACGAACCACCTCTAGCTGTAGCAAAGATGGGTCTTCACTCAAAGAAAATTATGAAATGTATTCGGTGGGATTAGAAAGGACAGCTCCTTGAGGCCAACCAAACGATTGATTCGAACAAATATTGCTCCCTGTTTGACCAATTGAAAGCAGTAATCGGTGGAAATCATCCATGATTATTCGAAAGAAAGGGCAGAATATCCCCCTGCCATAGGATAACGCTAAACTGCATGTTTCTTTTGTGACCAGGCAAAAATGGTTACAGTCTGGCCAATAAGTTTTCATTTATCCCCAATATCCAACTGATATTGCACTTCCAGACTTACTATTCAGTCCGGTCTTCACGGGAACTTCGTCATGAGAAAGATCTGACCCCCACTTTGGAAGACTGCAAAGGGCATCTAAAACAGTTCTTTGATTACCAAAAAAAATACGAAGCTGAAATTGTTCTGATCCCAGCAATAAGGTCTTCAAAAAATGTTTGACATTTGTGATGATTGTCTTTTAGGAAAGTCATGTCAAACTAATAGGAATTTCTGAATTTGCAATTTTCTGAATACATATATCAAGTAATCAATGGTCCTCATAAATGGAATAGAATCCGTGACACTGAATTAGCCAAATACACAACACATATCTAACCGTTAAATACGAATATACATATTTTTAAACATCGATGGTTGGTCCACATTAATCAATATACCCGTACAATCTAATCCAGGACATCCAATTCATCAATTAAATAACAGTAAAATAAAAGTAAACGTAATAATCTAAACAACTATAGACGAGTGGGGTCAAACAAGACAAAAATACAGGTATCCTTAATCAAATGTTGAAGTTAAATACAGATGGGGAGGTTGTGTATGACCAACACAGCTCGGGGAGATCATGGTCAAATGCCTGTACTGTTTTTAATTCCCTCAACAAGTCCGTGGTAAAACTGCTGATGATCCCTGTTATTATGTTTAACTTACTACTCTGGAATCCAAATATAAACAACAATAATATTTTATATCCTGTATAACACAAAATATCTAGACATAGTTGCTTTCTGATCTCTGTTAATGTTAAAGTGCTGACTAGCATGATGAGACATCGTAGGAAAAACACGAAATTTCTAAAAATACCTTCTCAGGTGAAGTGGTAACTTAATGACTATATTCTATTCAAATCAAGACAGAATAGGACTATATAGTGTGTATAGAATATTTATTATAAGTAATACCCGGACATGTTTCAGAGCACAGCTCAATCGTCTGCGGTTGTAGGTCCCCATTGGTAAAAGGTAGAGGCACGTGTATGTGCTGTTTTTACAATATTGGAGTCATCCTGCGAGGTGTTGTAAATATTTGAAGCATATATTACCATTCTGGTATTTGTGATTCTGATCATCAGCTGGCCAGTGTTTGTTATGTATTAGAGTGTCTAAGCTGTAGGTAATCTTGGAAACCTATCTCTGTCCAATTTAGATCTTGCATTATTAGGATACAGGTAAATCTAAGATGTATATGTTGGAGCAGTAGGAGGGGGAGAAGGGATCGTATGTGTCTAAGGGAGGTGGAGAAATCAGGGGAAATGTAAAAATCAACGATTATATATATATATATATATATATATATATATATATATATATATATATATATATATATATATATATATATATATATTTGTTGTGTGGATGTGGGGTAATCCAACAGAATGTAGGTAAAATGACAACTGGAAGGTGAAAATATAAAATTCGTAAACAGCAAATGGTTTTCTCTGCAATCGCTGTAAGTTTTCTGAAAACGGTGACTGACAGCCATCGAAATACACCAGGACTTGCCCACGTTTTTCTTTTGAATTACTCTTCACCTTCCAAATGTCATTTTACCAACATATATATATATATATATATCGTCATGTAATTTTTTTCATATTCTTATGCTGAAAAAGAACAACTTTTTAAGTCGATTCTTATATATAGACTTAAGTTTCCACGACTGTGTGTCACTAGAGCGACTTTTAATCTTATCTGTGTTATTTCAACGTGTTGTTTTATAACTATTTATTATATATTTTAGGTCCTTGTTGCATGTAATCTATTTGTATCTGTATTAGTAATTTTATTTTTTATTCTATCTATAGAAACGTGTGTGTATTATACTATTTACTATCATGCATATTCACGAGTCAATTCGTCGTGGGCCACAGTTTTTATTAGTTTCCTCTCCACCTACTTCCTGATGAATACAACTTTCCATTCCTTTCGTCAGAGTTATAATTAAAAATAAACGCCTCTTAAGTCAATAAAATTTGTGCTTTTCGGTGTGACTGAATGAACCCGGATTTTTTACTCATTTGCAAATAAATAAAGAAGGGAGACTACTCCCCCTTAGCATTTAATAGTTATCACCTTTGACAAAAAGTTCTATTTTTAAAATGTGACAGACAAAAGAGCGGATACGATGCTTATTCTGAGATGAATATATCAATAATCTATCAGTATGTTTTTGGGGTCACTTTCCGCTCTAAAATTTCAAAATTGTATGACAGGTTAGTATGGTGCCAACAAAATCATTGTCAATCAGCCGACATACATTTCAAAAGTCAAAGAATTCAAACTACTCAACGAATTGATTGTTTATTCATTATCAGTAATTATTATACCAGACTGATGAAAGAATCTCATCCTGCTCGACTGTAAATAATTACTATTTTTAGTAGAGACATTTTACTGAGAGTGGAAACCAATCTTTCTATTCTCTTTCTCTCGCTCTCTCTTCTTCCAGTGTTATTTTCCTTTCGTTATCATATGATACTAGTCATGTTGCACGATTATACTCTGACATAACAATATTTAGCTGTTGAAATGATTGCATCGTGCGCTAGTCTCATTCGAGCAACTGTTTCTTTGCCAAGTATCAATCAGGTGGTTTACCGATGTGCTGAAACGTTTGTGAAATGAAACCGGCACGAACCTGCATCATCCTTGTTGCACGCAATTAGCACGATGACGATTTGCATCATCTTTTGTTTTAGCATTTACCCGTTTACACACACACACACACACACACACACACACACACACATACACTTTCCAGTATTGAACACTGAATATACAAAAAAACTTTTTTTCCAAAAATTTACGTCATTACAGTCGATCATTTCCCAATGAAATGTAAGTAATTTTTTTTCATTTTTTTTTCTTTCAAATGTTTTACGCAGAATTACACGTCAAGGTACCATGAGTGAATTTTTATTGTTTGAGTCATCAGTTGTTTACCATGTAACCGTTGAGGGAATTTAAAAACAAAAGTTATATTAACATGGCTCCCGAGCAGTGGGGGATCAAACACCATCTCCCTTATTCAAACACACGTATGTGTACGCGTGGTATTGTTTCATGTTGATGAAACAATTCTAATAAATAATAATAATAATAATAATAATAATAATAATAATAATAATAATAATAATAATAATACCAACATGAAACAATACCAATAAATCATAAAGTAAAGTATACTACTCATCCCCATGTCCATCATCCCCAAAACTTCCCATTGTCACCTTTTACTTTCAAACATACCCAAACAAATTAAACATCAGTAGGGATGACCCCTGTGTGGAGTTCAAACCCCTTTAACAAAATGAATATCCCCACACCACCCACTACCACACTCACAACATTCTCACCAAATTCCAAATATATAGACCAAAAAAACATAGACAATCATTCGCCTGAAGAGGCCCAGAGAGGGATGAAACTTGAGCTAGTTTGTGTAGCGAATCCACAACCTACAATATATGTATATATATATATATATATATATATATATATATATATATATATATATATATATATATATATATATATATATATATATATATATATATAATCGTTTCCAAATATTATACTTCTTCTGGGCAAAGCAAGAAGTGCCAATGGTATGGGTTTGTTCTAGGCGGTTCCCAACTCGATAGGGACTGACCCACCCACTATAATTTTAGGACAATCCTCTGTGATACAAACGTCACAAAACATGTATGATGAAATGATGAAACAGGAATGAGCTGTCGAGGGCCAGGTCATTGTCCTGTTCTGCCTCTATAGCCATTAGGAAGAACAGTAGTAATAGTTCCATTTCAGCCTCTGCAGCCATTATTATTTTTCTTATTCATGAGTCAAGTGTGTGTATATATATATATATATATATATATATATATATATATATATATATATATCTAACAGATCAGGTTTGCAGTGTAGCATAATATGATATAATATAAAGCAATGTCTGATACGTGATGGATTTATTTCATAGAGTGCTCGATACATTCAACTTATTACTCCGAGAGTCAAATTGTTTTAGAATAGAGCTGGAAATATAATAGGAAGTGGATTCACTACACAAACGAATCTATGTTTCTGCCTTCTCTGGGCCTTATCAGGCAAATGATTGTATGCGTTTTAAGATTTTTGTTTGGGGAATTTGGTGAGAGTCGTGTGGGTGTCACTATGAGTGGGAGGAGTTATTCATTTTGTTTCATTATTTTTAGTAGTGTGTACGTTTTTGCTGGTGATTGTAACTTACTTGTTGAAGGGTGTTAGCTAAGTATAGGAGTTATCTATAAGTGAATGCCGAATTGTGTTCTGAGGGATGTTTTGATATTGGCCTTGATATTTGGCATTAAATTTAAAATCCAAGGAAATTTTTTCACTTTAGGGGTCAATATAGAGGGGTATTTTTCATTGCATTGGAGGTTGACATCGATGTAAAGAGTCAAAGCGGGGGGCGTTTTTTCTTATTTTATTTAAAAATTGACAAAATCGGGTGGAAATTTTCGAAATTGTGGGTTAAAATCCTTTTTGATTTTAGGGTCAAAATGAGAGGGGACGTTTGCTTTCATTTTTAGCGATCTTCTGGGAACTTCTTTTCACTTCCAGGGGTCGAAATCGAGGGGAGGGTTTTTCATGGGGCAAATCGAAAGGGGGATTATTTTTCACTTTCAGGTTCTGAAATCGAGATGGCACTTTTTTCTACTTCTAGAATCAAAGTCGAGATTGAAAGTGTTTGGTCAATTTTTTTTTTCCTTTTATTGGTCAATGTCGAGGGGAACTTATCCCTTTTAAAATCACTCCCCCAGTTTCAAACATCAACCCCAACAATTGGAGGAATGTTTTGTTTTTTGGGGGGGAGGGGGGTTCACTTCTTGATGGTCAAAATCGAAATCTTTTTCATGGGTAAAAATCGAAGGGTAACTCTTCCACTTTTCAACACCAGTCTCAGACGCTCTTTTTTTTTTACTATATGCCAAAATTTTGAACATAAGCTCCATTTTTAACATAACACCTTTTTTGACATTACCCTCCTTTTAACAATAGTCCCTTTTCTCGATATTACGCCCCCCCTCCCTTTTAACATTATACCTGTACTTTTACACTTTCAACCATTTTTCAATATTAGATCCTTTTTTTTACATCAGCCTCCTTTTTTTGGGAGATTAGCCCCACTTTTTTCTCAGATTAAAACCCCTTTTTTTAATTTCCCTACCATGACCCCTTTTTTTAATAATAACCTCTTTTTACATTAATCCCGACCATTTTTTCACATTAGCCGAACACCCTTTTTTTACTTTAGAATCCCACATTATCGATATTAGACCTCCTTTTTCTAACAGTGTAAAAAGTAGTACTGAATCAATTTTAAAAACAAATTAAATTCAAGGTTATCTGATTTACATCTATCTATCTATCTTTCTTTCTTTTTGTTTTTGAGAGGGACAGCTATTCCACCCGTCCGTTAAAACGGGTATTTAGTATATTCGTTGTTATTCACGTCGGTAGCAATAGAACAAGCTCAGCTGTCAAGAACCAGAAGATCCCATTAGTCCTAAAACGTAAGGTATACAACCAATGCATCCTCCCAAAAGTCACTTATGGAGCTGAAACATGGATCCTAACCAAAAGATTGACCCTCGAACTGAGAACCACGCGACGTGCACATGACAGAATCATGCTCAACCTCACGTGGAGAAATCACAAGACAGCACAATATATCACAGCGAAAACAGGAGTCCGGGACAGCATAGAATCCATAAGGAAGCTGAAACGGCAATGGGTTGGTCATGTTGCAAGAATGGCAGACAACCGAAGGACATCACCACTCACAACATGGATACCTAGAGATCACATGCACAAGAATACAAGATGAGAGACGAACTAGACAAATTCAGAAAGTATTCGCTATGCGACACCCACGATTGAGAGGTGTGGCGAAACCTGGGGAAGGTCTATGTCTAACGACGGACGGTTAAAAAACTGATGATGATGATGATGATGATGATGATGATGATGATGATGATGATGATGATGGTTGTGGTGGTGGTGGTCGGTGATGATGATGATGATGATGATGATGATGATGATGATGATGATGACGATGACGATGCTAACTTGTGAGTACTGTTCCACTTCAACGTTATTAGACAAAGAAGGTATTACAAATTGTACTGACGTCAGTGATTAATTACTAATGGGTATGTGGCTCATCTTGTCTTGCTGTTGCTGCTTCTGACTCGAATTTTAGTTTCCCCCCATTCTTTTAATTACAAAAGTCTCCCCCGCTAAAACGCAGGAGTTGGGGTCCAAGATAGCCAACTGCGTTAAAACCGAGATGCGATAACCTGGATTGCCTATTAATCTATTATAAGATTAGATCTAGCTATTTCCGGCCAGATTTAGTTCCTTTGGAGCTAGATTGAAATCTTTAGGTCCACCATCTAAAAGTGTTATATTCCAAACTGAGGTATAATCAACTGCGTTATAACGTATAATGCGTTTATGCCAAAAATAGAGTTTTGATACAAAAGTGAAGGTGAGTCTGGCTGAGTGTATGGATATCATATTATACGCACCGTAGCACAGGAACCCAAGATTTTAAAATATGTCTTAAAGTATGTGTTATAATTTGTTTGAGATGTATTGTTACATCGAAATCGATGATTGATCCAGGGAATTTTCAGTTAAATCAAATATAAATTTTGTGAAAATTGAATTTTTGTTTGGATTTGAGCTTTTTGCTTGTTTGCTCACGCCTCTTCTCCGCAAGAACTACAAGACCAATTGACTGGATATTGGCATGGAAAACCATTAAAAATCGACTTCTTGCATAGGGTAACTTTCGAGGTCACCTGGGTTAATTCTCTAGCCAACCTTCGGTTCTAAACATTCGGGAAAAAAATTTATACTGAGATAATCTTCATCTATTCTTCTTACGAGTGGCATACATATTTTTTTAATAATTAAATCAATTATTAAATAAATATCGATGTTTCTGGTCGGATATCACTTTTTGGGGGGCGGTGCAACAATGATAGATCGTGTTAGTTTTAGTCTGCTGCTAAATCCGTGGAGGTTTTCGTTTTTCCCTCTACCCCTTCTCATTGACAAATATCCAACGTAATCCATTACACATCGAAGGGGAGCTTCACTCTATCCCTTTTCGTTTTCCCATTGATAAAAACTCGACATAATTTAGTTCATTGTGAAGGCAACATGACCCAGGGATGAAGCTAAATCAAATCATTTTCTTAGATAAACTTGAAAATAATTATTCTATTATTTTTTCAGAGTTGGGTATGGGATAAAGCACTGAAAATCATTATCATTTGTTTTAAACCTATTTACGTATATCTTACGTCTGTAACACTTTCCGTGTGTCTGTTCGTCAGTCACCCTTCAAAAATAATCTTTTTCACCTTTGGGGGGTCAAGAAGAGTTTCTAGGAATGGAATTGCAACGCAAAGACTGCGTAAAGGGCAGAGAGAGAGAGAGAGAGAGAGAGAGAGAGAGAGAGAGAGAGAGAGAGAGAAGCAAAGCACAGATATAGAAAACAATGAAGGTGAAATATAAAAATATCCGCTAAAGAAATCCAGTAAAGAAGAAATGTGAGAAAGTGAAATGAGGTGGAATTGAACTCGCTTTCGAGTGTCTGCAAATGGAAGATTTTGGTGAAGTGCTTCATGTATCTCCAATGAGTTTTTTCGAGATACTACTGTGCTTTAGTTTCCCACCCCTGGGCTTACCGTTAGAAGAGTAACGGGTGTTTTAATTGTGCCAAATAGTTCACTATCGGATCACAATCGGACATCCTATCTGTTGAACTATTGAAACGCTGAGTGACGTTGATTGTCGCATGTTGTTTTAGTTAGTAACTTTGGTAAACTACGCCAGAGTAGGTGGCATCTAAATTGGCCAGTTGTTATGACAGCTGCCCCTCCCACCCCAGATTAAGGAAAACAATATGAAATTGGGACAAGTGTAATTCGGACAAAAGCGTGTAAAATGCCCGGCCAGTCAAGCTCTTTGTCTTCATGACCAAAGGGTTTCCATACGCTGAAACATAAATCATATTCATTTGATAGTGATTACAAAGAGATTAAATGAGCCTGTTTAAACCGGGATACATTTCTTGCATGGCCTAGGCCTATTACAAGCTTTGCACGGGCCTGTTGGATATACCGTCACCCCTGAATTTACGTATTGTGTTTGGCATTTTGACACAAGGGTTATGCCTGTTCCAGGGGGGTATAAAAGGAAGCGGTCGGACTTTATGGCATGTTGAACTGCCTGGCATAATTGTCATGTAAAATTATTTTCCCTCCATCGTACGAAACTGCAGCTTTGAAGTATTTCGAATACTTTTTTTTCAGTGTTACCATTTTAGATATTTTATATCTGGTCAAGGGAGAAAGCACGAAGATTCTTCCTTAACTTAAGAATTTTATTTATTCTCATTAGATTTCTCGAGAACCACTTCTTTTGAACAACTTCAAACTCGACACTGCACTGCCTTGTGTGCTGACTAATATATCTGACGAATATCAACTTCGTACAATGGTCAGCTATCGAGAAATCGCAGTGATTACGCAATGACGGAAATTGCTTTTATCATAGTCAGATTTGGGGATGGGGTAGAATTAGCGCCAACCGATAAATGTTTTGTGGGTGCTCCAGTTTGGTTGATGAAGCTTCTAGAATTTCAGTTTCTGACGGCGACAAAGTACCTGTCACTTTCAGAAATGGGATCGACCATTTTGTACTGAAAATGCCCTTTTAAAGTTCTTTCTTGATTGTAGTGTTTCGTTGGGTTGCCCGACAAAGTTCACTGGGCGCACTGACTTCCGCCATGAGAGGAAATAAAATCGTCATGATCTCTTTCTGTACTTAACTGCTTTTTGTTTCATCGCAAAATATTTTGATGTTGTTATACTGGGTTTTTTTTTTTTAATAATCAAATACAACTCGCCATCACAAAAAATAATTGAATAAACGGAGTGTCAAAATTTGAAGTCACGTAAAAAAAATTCCATCGAGGAGTAAATACGGTCAGAATAAGTTCAATTCATCAAATTACTGGAGTCTTCCACTGGAAAAAAAATCTAAAATGAAAAAAAAAAAAAAATCAGGAATCTAGATTCTCAAGAATCTATTAATAAACCCGTCAGAATAAATTTTTTTTTAAAAAGCCCTTTTTTTTCTAAAAAATCAAAAGAACATTTTTAGAAAGGGTGTAGTGGAGTACTGATGCCAATTTTCAAATCTGTGGACAAAACGCTAAGGGAAACCAGGGTTAGTTGGACCCTGGGGTAAGTAGGACTGCTGGCTTACGTTTGAAGCATAAGAGGTTTTTCAGTCAATTTGGTCATTTAGCCAAGTTACATGATCACCTGCCGTCTTGCATCGGAAATCTAGTACATACGTGTTGCAGACTAGCAGGTTGTATGTTCAATATCTACTAATGGCGACATTACCGTACACCTAGTTCCTAAAACCCAACCTTACCGTATATCCAGTTCCCAATACCCATTTCCATCACTGCTTACACAATTACATTGTAGCTATATATGAACTGATCTCCACTCCAGTTTTTGTCAGTGTATGGTGTTGGCAGAGGTATGCGCTCTCTAGGTGCTTTGAAACCTGATCAAACTCCAGTGCAAGTCGTTGGCTCGAGTGGACAAGAAAGAGAACAAGGATAACCCTCACCTAATTCGGGGAGAGTAAGCTCTCTGCTTTGGGAGTTTGGTCATGCAATAGCCAGGCTTGTCTGTAAAGTAGAAAGTGGAAAGCCTCAAATGTGTTTCAAGAACTTATATTCTTTACTAGTGCACTTCAAATCCACTTTCTTGTCGGTAATTTTATCTGACATCAATTTCAGTGAAGAGAAGTCAAACTAATTATGAACAAAAACGTTTGACTCTCACAATTATTGTGTCATCTGACCCTCTCGAACAGCTGGTGACCTTAGGACAGGGTCGGCTAATTACCGAGTGAAGGGGATTTGTCTCACAGAACTGAGGGGTACCAGTGGCAATTAGTCTAATCGCTAAAGATCAGAAACACCAAGCAAAATTTATTGGTAGGGGAGGGTGGCTGACGGAGAGGGTTGGGCGAATTGATATCCTCCCAGGGACCCCGATGGAAAGGCTCCACAAAGCTTTATGAAATGTAGTTCACCCGCTACATATTTACTAACGTTATACAAATATCACTGATTGTTCTCGGGGCCACTCAACGAGGGATCACCGCCGCCTGGGCCCTCAAATATCCAGTTACGTCACTGTCTAAAATAATTTCCCCCACAAGGTCTGTCTACTCAGGATGCTCATCCCTCACCAAAGTAATGCTTTTATGATCCCCCTCAGGAGTCCGCACCCCCAAGTTGGGAACCACGATACTGAATGTTGAAGGTAGGGCGTTCATTTTGATTCGGCAAATCCTCTTCCTGGGCAAATAGTTTCATCGTTTGAAAAGGAATTTTGCTGTACCGGAAAAAACCTTCCTCTCTTCAAAGAACACTCTCCCACCCACGTACTTTCCGGATACATGTTTATTTAGGAAACCCCTGAGTGAGCTGTTCGTTAGGTGTTTCCTGAAGACACCAGTGGAGTTTTCCTTCAAACTAAAAAAGATTTTCTATCAAATCGCTACTTCTTTTTTTTTCTTGAAAACCATAAGTCGTTGCAAACATTCTTCGAAAAAAAAATCATGGCTGATTTTTCTTTAAAAAAAGTAAAATATCTATGCGAACGCTGTGTGTCCTGACGAATCAGGCCGATACCACGTTCATTTTCGCAGAGTGAATTTTAAAACGGATTGAAAGTTGAATCTCTTTTTGTTTGTGAGTGTTTATGCCAGAGGCGATGCGGGGAGGTGGAGCTCTGAGGTGTAATATTTCGGTACCCTGAAAAAATCTTTTCTAAAATTATCTAAAATTTTAAAGAAATGAAATGATGTAAATGAATCTTGAGAAAATAATCTTTAGAAAAAATGGAGGGGGCGTAGTCTGTCTTAGTGCTGCCACTGGATTGTCTATGTAAGCGATGGTATTTATTTATTCCTTTATTTATTTATTTATTTATTTATTTATTCATTTATTTATTTATTTATTCCTTTATTTATTCATTTATTTATTTATTTATTCATTTACTTATTTATTCATTTATTTTATCCATTTATTCATTTATTTTATTTATCTATTCATTTATTTATTCATTCATTTATTTATTTATTTATTTATCTATTCATTTATTTATTTATTTATTTATCTATTCATTTTTGTTCATTTATTTATTTATTTATTCATTCATTTATTTATTTATTTATTTTGCATAATTTACCCCTGCCAACGAAGTTGAAAAGAGGTGTATGTATTTGGTCGTGTCTGTTCGTCTGTTTGTCTGTTTGTCTGTTGGTTTATTTTCTGTTCGTTCGGTCGTTTATTTTTCACCTGTTGGTTTTTCAGTCCACACGATATCTCTGAAAGTATTAAATGATTTTCTGTGGCATTTTGTGGGAGAGTTGACAATGGGCGGAAAGCGGATTCCCTTTCCTTTACTGAGAGATATTTTCCCGTTTTTTTGTTTTGTTTATTTTTTTTAATTAAATTCCTATTTATGCACATCACTGTACACATATCTGAAAAAGTTCGCAATGAATTTCATTGAAATTTGGTTGAGGGATCGACAATAAGCTGTGAGAGAAATTAATAAATTTTGGAGTGGATCCATGTACAATTATCTACCCTGCCTTATCAATATATTTCAATGATGATTTGAGGGAGGCTACGACGGAAAATTGATTAAATTTTGTAGCGATCCATACACAATGTCCAAAGTGTGTATCATCACCGAATTTCATGTTTGTCTACACGCAATATCCAGAAGTTCTCAATGAATTCCAATTGTTATTTTGTGAAAGGGTAGACAATTGGCCACGGAAGAACTGATCAAATATTTGAACGGATCTATGCATAATTGCCCCAGTACCTGACAATAGCGATGACAGAGCAATGCGCTCTCTGAGTGCTTTCGAGCGAAGGCTAAATATTATCAGAGCTGCTTACCAATCGATCTTGGAAGCATCAGTACAATAATTTATTTTTTGGTACTTGTCAAATTGAGTGGTCCAAAGAGGAATGTGGATGACGTCAAAGAATCATGTGAACTAGTCACTCAAAAAAAAATTGATTCTGCTTGTAATTTACTGATTTGAGTAAAGTCAGTTAAAAGTCATTTTGTTTAAAAAAAACAAAAAAAAACAACAATTCAAAGCATGAAAAACGATTACTAACAAATTGAACAAAGAATTTAATTTGTTTAAATACAAACAAGTGGAACCCAAATTTTGTAATCAATAAAATGATTTGGTCAATTGCCGGGGTATGGGCACTTCAACTCCCATTTCAGATTCAATGAACAATGCCTTAGATTCCCATACCCCTGGGTATACGGTTAGTAGCGCAGTTTATTCGGTTTATTTATTAATCAGCGCTACCCACAACAGACCGGTTTGATCACTGTTTTCGGGTTTAGGTTATTCATGACATCTATCTATCTATCCGGACTTCGCCCAGCCTTTACAATAGTAAAAACTTAAAATTTTGCGCCTACACTCCTCAGAATGTCTTTTTTTTTCTTTAGATTTACCCTCAAATAGGCTTTTAGTGGGGACAGGGCTCAATTTGCAATGTAAGATTATGCTGAATTGGTCACTAGTTTGTCCTCTCATTTTTTTTGTAATTCACACCTATCTGAATGAAAGCAGCCCCACGAAACGTGAGAGTAGTAAATTACTCATTGATCATCTTTTTTTCCAAATTTTTAATTGATCATCCCTAACACAGCAAATATGGCTGGTGATGATTCGTAATTCATCTTTGAGTGCTGGCTTAAATCCATACGAAGAATTCAATCGCGTTCTTTTCCCAGTTGTGGTAAATACACATTGTTCAGTCTCTCTTGAGACATTTCCTTCCCCTGCCTGACTCACCAGTAGCAATTACTTGAACTCTAATATTCTGCTTCCCATTAGTTTTAAAAAGGAGGGTTTAGAACCAATGCATGCTCCCGATAGTCTCATATGGAGCTGAAACAAGGAACCTAACCAAAAAACTGACCTGCAAACTGAGAACCATACAGCGTGCACATGAGAGAATCATGCTCAACCTCACATGGAGTGATCACAAAACAGCGCAGTATATTAGAGAGAAAAGAAGAGTCAGGGATATCAAAGAATCCATTAGAATACTCAAATGGCAATGGGCTGGACATGTTGCAAGAATGGCAGACAACCGATGAAGATCACGACTCATAATGTAGATTGCAAGAGATAATATGCAGAATTGTGACCGGCAAAATATAGGATGGCGTGAGGAACAAGACAAATTCAGAAAGTATTGGTTTCGCGACGCCCACGATAGAGATGTGTGGCGAATCCTGGGGAAGGTCTATGTCCAACGACATACGCTAAAAGGCTGATGATGGATGTCCGATAGAAGCAGAACGCACATACAAAATTCGATACGACCATTGCGTGCGAGCTGCTGAGATATTTCTACTATAGAGTGCGGTCTACGATATTTACACTACACGATGATTTTTTTAAATTCTGCTATATAGACCTGGTCCTAGCTCGTATCTCGTTTCCCAAATTCTTTAACTCGGTTAATCGTGTTTTTTTTTTGTTTTTTTTTCTAGACATCTTTGAATTGAAGGATATCGGGGTGTTATTCAGATACATCTTGACTCTATTTCAAGACAAAACAGAAAGAAAAAGTGGGAAGATGCTTAGAAATCCGAGTATATGATTTTAAGATATATATATATATATATATATATATATATATATATATATATATATATATATATATATATATAAACTGGATATTGACAGTCCTGTGATGTTTTTCTTAATCCTTGAAGTGTCTATTTTATGATTCTGCCTGTCAAAAGGTGGAAATAATGTCCAATAGTGTTCAGATCGACCCTGTTCACCACCGGGCGAATCCGAATTCGCACACCAAAAATTAGAAAATTACATAACCTTTGAAGTAAACGATATATACAGAAGAATGAACACATTTTCCCATGCAATTTTGACCCGAAGTATTCAAAAACATGATTATTAAGATCCAAACACATTTTGGAACTAAACACTGTACAAAAACTTTTTTTTTAAGCTAGAAGTTGAGAAAATCGATTATAAACCAGGTATCAACTCTGTTTTTCCTGTAATAGGCTGCAGGATGAGTGGGTGAATTTTAGCGCACTCGATATTTGATTCATTCGTAAAGCTTCACAATCATGTGGAAACTTTTATAGAATTAAAGGGATCAACTCAGGAGCTGCAAAATAAAGAAAAAGGTGTATCATATTTCACAGAACTGGAAACGCTGTGAACTTTACGAAGATACACATACCTGGAAGATGTGTCAAAATATAAGCAAATAATGAATACTTTGGCTTCATCTTGCGTGAAGTAGGGGTTTGAGGAGTTCAAACGACGGCAGTCTAAATAATATGGGAACTTCAAGTATCGGAATCGGTTCATGTACCGTTATTCAATTGTTTTATATCTTCTCAGAGCCAAGCATGAAGGAGACCGGAAGCTTCATCTACATGCCATGCAACGCGCTCTATATGAATTCGCCGCATGAGACTCAAAAAAATACTTGAGTTCGGGATCGGTGTTCTTGGAAGAAGCCAGGGTATAAGCAAAACATGTAATAATGTTGAATGATTGTATACTGATAATAATGACATACTGGGGCATTTTTGTGTCATATGATTTAATAATAATGAGCATATTTCTTTGTTTCTTGTGTAACACTACCAGAACAATGGTGGGGCTCTTGTAGACCTCACGTTTCATTACTGGAGATTACAGATGTGGTAGAAGATCGCACGCTATAGTATCACTCAAAATTCAAACCTTTCGGTACTGTAAAATCTAAGGTTTTCCTGACTGATTAGTTTATGATAAAAAGTGCTCTTATCACACTGGTCAACAACAGATTTTCTTCAGGCATGTGTTATGGGTTACGTAGTCTGAGGGCAATAAAATGTCTAATTTTCTTGACCTGCTATTTGACCAAAACTAAACATAAATTCGTGTTCGCCAACGCTTTCGTTATTTCATAATGAAACTTTCGGTAACGCGAATGAGACCAGTTTAACCAGATATACAATAAGCTCAAGTTAAACGACAGTGAATATATTTATTTACTGTGGCCTTCAACTCTCTAACCACTTTGGAGGGGAAAAAACGAGTCATCGTAAATCCTTACGGAAAATCGAAAGAACATGTTGATGTATTTGTGTATGTGCAGGTGTGTCTATGTTTGTGTGGATAGAGAAAGGCTGGGTCCAGAATTTTGAGTGGGGGGCCCAAATGGAATTTTCTTTGCGTGGGGTGTGGCATATGGGAAAATGAGTCTTTTGATTGAAATTTGCCAAAACTTCTGAAACCTTTTGATATAGTGTTGAGTGATTATAAACCTCTCAAGTCATCGAGATTAGGAGGTGGGGGGCAGGTTTTACAGTGAACTTAAGAAGGATCGCGTACTCTTTCCATTAAAGGCTCCCAAACTCCCTCCACAAAAAAATGCAATGTGAAATCCTAAGCTTCTTAAAAGATGACAAATTTTCATATAGATTCATTGAGAACTTTTGGAGATATCGTGTGGACTGACATGATCGTATACTTGAAGTTTGGGGAAAATGGAAAAAGTATCTCTCAATCCGAAAGTTCCTGGATCCGCCCCAAAATTTAACTACTTCTTATTTACCCCCTTGCTCACCCTTCTACAAACTTAAGAAAGAACCCGGAGATATCGTGTGGACGGACTGACAGATGGTGTGACTGAGTGCACATACCTCTTCAATCAATTGAATTAAAGAAATAAATAGGCTTCACTCATATTAGATAAGAAAACAAGTTTTTTTTTCTTTTTCGGGTTAATTTATGATTACTCGAGGTTATGTGGGGTTTTGTCAAACTCCTAGTATTGTTGAGTTTTGACTTTATTTTCGTTTGTCAGGACTATGACAATGACCACACCAAAAATCAGAGACGTCATGCACGAACAAGGATCGTATAAGCAAAAACTGATGACGAATCCACTACCTCAACTCGACTTGTTTCATTATTACGAGAACAAAAGGAGTTGAAATGGGAAACGTAGTTTTGGAATAATATTGTATTGAGAAATGAATTCTGTTTTGGTTACCTTATAGATTTTAATGAAAGCACGGGAGTTTGAAATTAGCGCAGATAAGTTTGTTTATTTATTAAAAAAAATTCTTCCTACATATTTTAAAAGGTGGAAGGCAGATCCCCCGGACCCGCACCTGGAATAGACTAAGCGGTCGTAAATATGGACTTTTTGTTACGTAAATTCATGTAAGAACGAAACGAGTCCGTGGTGTTTGTGCCTATTTTACAGTATACATTATGCAAGTGAGTATTAAGGCGTATGATGGTTAAGCAACGTCCACTTGTTTAGCACACCTGGGTAATTACCAGTGTTGCCAATTTAGCGCAAAATTCAGCGCGTTTTTTTGGGGACGGGGGACAGTGCGAAAGGGCGCTAGATTAGCGTGGGTGTGCTTTAATATATGGGGCGTCATTGGTATGTTTTGACTATTTCAAGTATTATGAAGTTTTGTTTTTTTTATTTTGCTATTTTGGGCGTTTCGGGGCTATTTTTTTAATTTATAGTTTTTAGCATTCTAACTATTGGGAAAATATTTTTTGAGTTGGTAATACCCGCTATCAAATATTGTAAGTAGCTTGAGGCCCGTCGCCAGGGTACAGCAAATAGCGAGGGGGTGTGCATGCATTTGGAGTAGAAATGATCAGTATAGCTAAAAAAGGAGGCCAAGTTTGTTTTTTGTTGTTTTTTTTTTAAAGTCAAAAACGCCCTAAATGGCTAGATTTCACCAAGAAGATTCTAAAATGGACGAGATATGTCCAAACATGGTCAAAATGTTAAGCCACACCCGTGCTGGTGTAGTGTTTTTCTGCTCTGCTGAATAAAGAGATATGTCGTAAGAACGATTCATGCGGGAAAAAACTTGCCCACTAAAAATTAATTCACATCACATTCACCGCCAGGGAAGGTGGGGTTGGAGTTGCAAGTGATTTCCAGAACGGGCCAGATATCTTTTTTCGTTTCATGTCCATTGTGTAAGCATGGCAAGTAGCATTAAAACCCACTAGATCAGTGGTTTCCAACATTTTCCCTACCCAGTTTATCTAAATTGATTTCCATGTTGACCCTAGGCTTTTGAAAGATCTGCCTACTCATCAAGCTCACGGACCCCAGGTCTTTTAAAAGGTCTGCCTACAGACACCCCCCCCCAAAGTGGGCCCTCAATAGTCTGCAGCTAAACCCCCCCCCTGGTCTGCGGCCCCCAGATTGGGAACTGCAGTACTGAATGTTGTAGTGGGGAAACACAAGGGACCGATCCCTTTTCCCACGTATGTGTGAGTAAGTGCAAAAAATTAATTGCTCAGACCCCCGCAATAAGTGTTGCAAAGGCGTCTGGGTGAGCCCGACCCTTCCTTCTACTCTAGTGTATGAGTGAATCTATTTACTGTTTCTCACCACCGACACACACGAGTTATAATGAAATTGTTGACTTGCATTTACAAGTTGCGTTACTTAATACGTACTGGTATTGTGTTAGCCTTTCTCTATTTGAAAAGACTGCCTGTGGAGCTCATCCCAGGTAATGGTCTGACGTCATGCGGGCGACCATTGGAAAGTTTTCATATCACTCGACGAATGCTTTTGAAGAAAACCGACCAACTTTTATCTCTTAGGTCACTTACGTAATATTGAAACAACTGGTTTACCCGTGACGTCAGAAATGACGGCGCATACAAAATCTATGGAAATAGGCAATGCATTTTATGTACTTGAATAATAGAGATTTGCATCATGACGAGCTTGGATAATAGCGTTCTGTCGATCACCAACAGATATTAGGTATTTTTTTTTTCAGTTTTGTTTATATTACTTCTTATCTTTTTTACTAGTAAATACCCGTCAAAAATGACCGGATTATTTATGTACGGATCGGAAAAAACGATTCTAAAGAAAATTTATTAGATATTTTATTCTTAATAAAATTAAGTACTTTTGATTATTATCTAAAGTCTCAACTCAACATTAAACTCATACTTTTACCTTTTTCTGGCCCTGTCTTCGGGATTAAAGTGTAGTATCTGTTCCACGGCATAGACCGAGGAGTCGGTACTGACACTTGCCCGTTGAATGGGCCGGAGATTGTGTGTGTGAGTTGACATCAAAGACCGAGTGCGCCGGTGTAAACGTTGGCCAATGAGGTTACACTGAGGCTGCGTTTGCTAAGCGCATCGGGAGGCCTTGGGACTCGTCCTTAGGCTCTCCCATTATTACTCGGTCCAGCTTTCGCAGGTGACGTTGTCTTTTCAACGGTAACTGCGTCGGCTGGAGCCATTTTGGGGGGAGTTGAGTACTATTTCTTCCCACGTTAAGCTCGACCTTGTGTTGCATATTGCTGTGGTGGGGCAGTGATTAAATAGAAACTCAACATTAAACATTATTTTCTCTTATTTTAGTTTCAAACGTTCAGCGATTCTGTGACATAATCTTCATTGAAATGTCATAACAGCATATCTTTACATTTTTTTACAACTCCTTAATTGGTTTCATAAGCTAAGTTGATCTATTCCACATGGACCAATCCATCATAACTTCAAGACTATAACAGGAATTATATTTTACTACGTCAGTTCCATCTCTTGGCGTGACAGGTGACAACTAGACATTGATGATAATTATACGTGTGGATAAGATAACTGCCATTATCCTTAAACTAAAATGTTTTTTCGGTTATTATTGCATTTTATAACGAAGTTGGAAGAGGTATATGTATTCACACGCCTCTGTCTGTCCGTTTAGTTTGCCCACTCAATATCTCTAAAAGTTCTGAATGAATTTCAATGAAATTTCTTTGAAGGTTTGGTTATGGACGAAGGTGGAAGTGGTTAGATTTTACTGCGGATCCAGGGATTTTGCAGTTACCTCGGCTGCATCGTAGCTATATGACTCGTTAAATTTCAATGCCATTTCCTGGAAGGGTATGCAATAGAATAGAGAAGAATTTATAAATTCTTAAGGCGGATCATTATTTTATCATTCATTTATATATTCATTCACGTTTGTCCACATACTATCCCAATAGGTTCTCAATGAACTTCAATGAAATTTTGTGAAAGGATTAGCCATAGGCCAAGGAAGAATTGATTAAACTTCGTGGTGAATACAGAATTTTTTTTATAGTTAATACTCTGTACCATAGCCATATATATGAACTGATTTTTATTCAAACTTAGTGACAATGACACGAAGATCAAAATCGAGGACACACAACTGGAGGAAGTAGACCACTACATCTACCTAGGACAACAAATCTCCATAAGACCCTCAAAAGAAGAAGAAATCAAGCGAAGAATCACACTAGGATGGCAAGCCTTTGGCAGAGCTAGCTCAACCTTCAAAAATAATAAGATCCCATTAATCCTAAAGAGAAGGGTGTATAACTAATGCATCCTCCCAATAGTCACTTATGGAGCTGAAACATGGAACCTAACAAAGAGACAGACCCGCAAATTGAGAACCATGCAACGAGCACATGAGAGAATAATGCTAGGCCTCACATGGAGAGACCACAAGACAGCACAGTACATCCGAGAAAAGACAAGAGCTAGGGACATCATAGAATACATTAAAAATCTCAAATGGTGGTGGGCTGGCCATGTTGCAAGAATGGCAGACAACCGATGGACATCGCGACTTACAACATGGATCCCCCGAGACCACATGCGCAAACGAGGCCGGCAAAATATTAGATGGAGAGACGAGCTAGACAGGTTCAGGAAGTACTGGCTCCGCGACGCCCATGATAGGGAAGTGTGGCAAATCCTGGGGAAGGTCTATGTCCAACGACGGACGCTAAAAGACTGATGATGATGATGATGATGATGAGTGACAATGGTGTTGGCAAAGGTATGCGATCTCTACGTGCTTTGTAGTTCACTTCTGTCAACAAACTTGGAAAAACGTTTATGTTTTGTTGATGAGGTCATTTAATTTGATAGCCGAACTCCAGTCCAAAACTGAAGTTCACTTTGCTTTTCTTCCGTAACAAGAACATAAAGAACAATCCTCACCAAAACTAGGGGAGTAAAAATTAACATTCCTTCACCGTCACTTGAAATCACGACCAACTGCATAGTAGTCGTGTCTCTTACCGACTGGGTTAAATTGACAATTCTGACAAGTCTACCAACATCTATGTTGAAAATGCGTAAGGGCTAATTTCATTCAAATAGATAAATAATTAACAACCAAGTGAGTGGCAGTTGGCTGTCTTACCGACTGAGCCAAACTGACGAGTTTTATATATCTACAAAATTTATCTACAGATACGCAAGGGCCCATCATTCTGATAAAAGAAATACACTTAAATTAAACGAAAATAATAATATTTTTATAATTGATAATATAATTACAATAAAAGAGTTGCCGTCGAAATAGAAGTTGGAGTAGAGATTGACCCTGCAGCAACTGGTTTTGTTTTGTTTTGTTTTGTTTTGTTTTTATTTATATTGTTAAATACTTTAAGCAAGACAATATTAGGTTGAAAGCTAAATGTAAAGACATGAAAAAAATGTCTCTTTTCTAAAATAATTTGTTCAGACCTTTCCCTCATCGAAAATATCCGAAATGGACTCAAATTTTCCAAAACCTGAACAGACGTTATTTATTTCCTTCTTTTTCCGGATTTCGACCATATGGCGACAGACATTCTTGAACTGACTGATGAAAATAGACCCGACGGAAATTTCGGCGCCCAAATGAAAATATTTCCAACAATCTACAATGGATAGCGAAGATGGCTTCCTCTTGTATTTCCCCATTCGAAAACGCTCCCTTGATCTAACTTTCATTAACGCCACAGTATTCTACGCAACACAAGATTGACTTTGGAAAAAAAAAATAGCTGTCACAGTCAATAAGTGAACAACTCTGGCTTTTTTTGTTGTTGTTGTTTTTCTAAAAAAAGAAAAAAGTGTGAAAAACACCCAGATTTAGAGGAATTTTGATGTTATTTATAAACTTGTTCTAATAAGACCAAAAATGGTTAAAAGAGACTACTTCTTTTTTCTTTTCAAAAATAAAAACAGAATGCTGGGGGAGTACTGATGCCAATGTTCAGGGAGCATTGGAACACTCAAACACACGCACATACACAAAAATAAAAATAAAAAAACGGATAGAACCCTTGGCCACCTTTGGTGGCTACGTTGGTTCAAATTTTAAACTTAATTTTATCATCCTAGTTTTACAAGTACATTTTGAGATTTCGAGTTATATTTTTTTAAACTCTTAGTTTTATAAATGTACAAAAAAATCCACTTGTTTATAAGCATTTACCTAAAACTACTCGTGTTCATGTAATTGACTCTCCGATAACAGTATAACTTGCTCAGAGATGAAAGTCACGAGTAAAGAAAGTAATTTCCAGTTGAAAATGACATCGAAAAGTGTTAAGTCAGAATGGAATAAAAAAAAATATTGCCGTGTCAGACTGGTTTGAAATTTGAAAGTCATGGAACCTTCAGTGACGAGAGGAGAAAAAGTCATAAGGGGGAAAAAGTCATAGGAAAAAAAAGTCATGACATACGCAGGGTTGGATTTAGACCTTGGGGTCCCTGGGAACTTCAAGGTCGGTTGGTCCCCCATACACAGAAATTGAAATACATAGCAAATCATAATATTTTCACATCAAAGCTATGCATACATAGAAAGGTTAAATGAGTTATATATCGGAACTGAATAGATGTATACATGTAAATATATGACTGTAAAACTCCATGTAGATTTTCAGGTAAAAAAAAATATTTTTGCAACCCATACTCTAACTTTAGTAGACATGAATTACCAAACTTGTAATTTTTATCAATTTATTCAAAACAATTGAAGACGTTAAAATTAAATGAATTCTAAAATTAATTAAAAGCAGCGATTATCAATCCATTCCTTATTATAGAAACTATTTTTCATAGAGGTGCCATCATCATTATCAGTCTTTTAACGTCCGTTGTTGGACATAGACCTTCTCTAGGATTCGCTACACTTCTCTATTGTGGGTGTCACTGAGCCAGTATTGTCTGAATTTGTCTAATTCGTCTCTCCATCTTGTATTCTGCCGGTCTAGGTTTTGCATATGATCTCTGGGGATCTATGTTGTGAGTCGTGATCTCCATCGGTTGCCTGCCATTTTTGCAACATGACCAGCCCATTGCCATTTGAGTTTTCTAATGGATTCTTTGATGGCGCGGACCTGTTTTTTCCTGTGATGTCTTGTGATCTCTCCGTGTGATGTTGAGCATGATTCTCTCATGTGCACGTTGTATGGTTCTTAGTTTGCAGGTCAATTTTCATTATGAAGTTCAATGTTTCAGCTCCATAGGAGACTATTGGGAGGATGCATTGGTTGTATGCCTTTCTTTTTTAGGACTGATGGGATCTTCTTGTCCTTGAAGGTTGAGCTTGCTCTGCCCAAGGCTTGTGATTCTTCGCTTGATTGAGGATTCCATGGAGATTCGTTGTCTTAGGTAGATGTAGTCTACTTTCTCCAGTTCTGCGTTTTCGATTTTGATTGTTGCGTGTATTTCAACGGGATAGTTGCACATGACCTTCGTTTTGCTGAAGTTCATATGAAGGTCAACTTTCCTGCTCTCTTTTTTCAATTCATGTAGCATTAGTTGGAGGTCGTAGAGGTTCTCTGCAAAAAAAGACGATATTGTCCGCAAATCTGAGGTTGCTTTGATATTCGCCCTCTACTCTGATTCCTTTATTTTTCCAGTCTAGGTATCTGGAGATCATCTCGTGGCATGCTGTGTTTAAGGGAGCTGGTATCACCTTGTCTTACCACTTTTGGAAGGGTCCCGAGTCTTTATATAGCCTGATAAAGTAGCTGCTATGACAGTCTATATGTTGCAGTACTCTGATGTATACAGGGTCTACACTTTGTAGAGTGATGGCTCCAATGGCCATGGGAATTTCCACCGAGTCGAAGGCCTTTTTGAAGTCGATCGATGCTACAGCGAGTGGAATTCTATATTCTGCTGCTTTCTCTTTCAATTGATTTATCGAACAGAGATGGTCTGTGGTCAGGTAGCTTCTTCTAAAGCCAGCTTGCTCCCTCGGTTGGTTGGTGATTCGGTTGATGATTTTTGTGTAAAGTTTGAAGATGCAGTTGAGTAGACTTATTGGTCTATAGTTGCTGAGGTCTTTCGGGATTATTTTTCATAAAAAAGCATTATGATAGCAATCAGTTTGAGGATATCCCAGAAGTTACACCATAGGAGATGAAGCAAATCATTAAACAAAAAGGAAAGGCCCCTGGACCAGAAAACATTACCATCAACCTACACAAAAAAAGCTGGTAAGATCATCACTAGGAAAGTAACTAATCTATTCAACTTTTGCCTGAAACAAGGTAAAGTCCTGAAAGTTTGGTAAAGAGGGATACCCTGTATTAAAGAGAGGCATCAGGGTAATTGCCTCTTTGGCCCCTCCATAAAGCTGGTCCTAGATGTACGCAAGGAAAAAGTCATATCCTTGGTTTCTGACATGGAAAATCTTGAGAATTTTCAAAAAATGTGATATTTTAATTTATTCAATTCATTGTAATAAAATAAATACTTCCAATAAAAGTAAAAAAGAAGCATCATTTTTATTTAATTTATTGCAATAAAATAAAATTTATTTTATTACCATGAATTAAATTGAATATTTTTTTTAATTTCTAGAACTTTTTTTCCAAGCCGAGTCAAAATTATAACTTTTTCTACGACTCATATTCCCAACAATCAAAAATACAATCAACACGGATGGATATTTTCTACGAATCAATAAAACAGTGTGCAAAACACCGTGACGAGAAATAAAGTTGTACAAATGTTGCGTTGTCTGGTTTTTCTGAATCGGTTCTATGTTTACATCGACTATATTTTTATCAGCGCAATCCTGAGTGGCTGACTCTTGTTTATTGTGCCTCTGTCATCTAAGCATACGAGGTGGATTAACTCTCTCTACATTGGGATACATTTGCTTTGTCACTCAACAGCTAATTGAGATCCCTCTCAGCTCTGTAGTTAGAGTAGAGGTATCCTTCCGATGAACCTGCGTCTTACCAAAGGGGTGGTCATAAAAAAAGAAAAAAACATGTAAAAATAAAGTCCTGGTTTGGGCCAGACTGGAAACTTGCAAGGATCACAAATCTGATCAGGGGCAATGGAAACCCGGATTTCGTCGACAGTCGTATTCTTGAATGGGAGTTGTCTTTTAAGAGGACCACGATTGACCATAGCGCTACAAAAGGCGGGTGTATGAGTCTTTGGACGCTCCTGGTCACATTTTGGGGAATTCAACTATAAAAATTAACATGAGTACACCTACTACCCACCATCTAAATAAAGTTTCTCAGTTTAATCATGTTTTTGGAAAAGTACTTTTAGGGATCTCTGTAGTCATTTCGGACCAACAATGCCCAAATATTTTGCTGGTATTTTCTAGACAATTTTAGATTTTTTTTTTTTTTAAATCTATCCTTTTTAAGATGATTTTAGATAATTTTCAGATAATTCTGGCACTTGTGCGGGCTATGAAGATTCATTTTATCCTTGCTGTCTTCGACCACACGCAGTGATAGATTACTTGCAGTTATGCTCTGAATTGTACATCAGTCATTCTGGGTCACTCGACGAACGGCTTACTTTTTGCAGTCAGTCATTTTTTTTTTTACTCATTTTTTCTTGCATGTCCTGGTTCGAATATTGTTATCTTTTCAAGATTTTTATGACTCATCTCATGAGGATACGGAGGCATTTGAATAAGTCCATTAAGTCAGAGTTTGTTTTTTTTACTCAATATCCTGGTACGAATATTGTAATTTTTTTTTCTTTTTTGAGACATTTGAATTGAATTCAAGTCAGTGGTTTCGAAACTAGGGCTCGTGGACTCCAGAGAGTCCATGGAATAATGATCGGGGTCTGCAGCCTGTGTACCCAATTTAGTGCTTTTCACGTCAAGTATGCGAAGTCAATACAAAACACGTACCAAGGATAAGTCTCCGCCGGAGTTGAAGTAACGTCATCCTCTCATTCTTCAACTTCTTCATTTGAAGAAAAAAATGTGAGTAAAATATGTCGTTAAATAAGAAGAAGGTTCGCCGCATTTATCGAACTTTATGTCCGTTCAGTGTAATTGTTAGCACGTCTGCATCATGTGCAAAAGGTCACGGGTTCGGTTCCCAGCACGAGCGAAGAGCGAGGAAAACTCTTCATAAGACGAATTTCGCTGTGCATTCAGCAGTAAATTGAGTACATTCCGAGCTGAGTGATTGGGGTGTAAGACATATATCAAACGTTTACGATTGTGTCCACCCCCAAGGACAGAAAGCAACCATGCCTTTACACAAAAAAAGTGACCTTGTCCCCAACGTTGGGATTTATACGTGGGGTTAGCTTTCCCATCATTTAAAGTACATATAGCTATAAAAAAATTTTAAAAAAACTCATTCATACGAGCAAGTGAATCAACAATAATAATGACCTGCTAAAGTAAAGTTAGTTATCAAACTTCGTTCCGTAAACCCAAAGTCAGTTCATGTGGATCCACCGGTTCGTTAAAGCCGAAATTCTTATTGATTAAAAACATGAAATTACTTAAGAAAGAGATTATGGGAAAAAAAAACAAAGAAACAAACTAGCAACTATTATCGAAATTAATATTTCTTGGGGGAGATATTCACAGATTGAGATAGAATCTCATATTTCATTGAATAACGGAAATAAAAACCCAGAAACTGGTTGGGAAAAAAACTACAGTGACGAATAGATCCTATATATCACCCTGCAAAAACAAAATTCCTTTTCGAAAAAAAAAAAAAATTAGCAACTCTAATATACATATTCTTCAATTTTTTGAGATGACTCAGATAAAACCCCAGAAACTCAGCATTTCACTGGGAAAAAATCCAGTTCTTTGAGCCGAAAGCAGCAGTGATAACACAGCTTTTGACTATCTGAACCGTAACTTATTCATGTTTTGGGTTTTTTTAACTATCATACACGGATGACCTTCTTCTTGCATCGATAAGATTGCGCTCAAACGTATCTCGGTATTCTGATGGATAAGTGTCAGCTAGTAGCAACTCAAAAAAAGATTTAGCATTAAAACTAAAAAAAACGTTTAAAAAAAACC
Source organism: Thysanoteuthis rhombus (assembly GCA_963457665.1). Classification (NCBI taxonomy): domain Eukaryota; kingdom Metazoa; phylum Mollusca; class Cephalopoda; order Oegopsida; family Thysanoteuthidae; genus Thysanoteuthis; species Thysanoteuthis major. Next base: position 9,923,144 of record OY735230.1, on the reverse strand, counting down.
CACCAAAATGCGTAAAAAACACTGTTAACCGTTCATGGGAATTTTTGAGAGCTAAAAAATGACTACAAAATGGCTTTGAAAAATCGGCTCGGAATTGGCCAAAAAATAGGGCTTAACGTTGAAATTTCGCACTGCCAAGACAAGAAACGCAAAAGGTGCTAAATTTGCTTCACAGGTGACAGCAAGAGGTAATATCACTGCAGGGGTGGTTCCAACGAGGCTTTCATCGAATGATGACGCTGGGACTGGGTTGCCATTCAATACTTTTCAAGACCACAATTAGAAAGGCTATTCGGTTCCGAAAATAAAGATTTGGTAATGCGGCAAAAAGGTAACTTTACAAAAGATAACAATCCTTCACAACATAAAAAATGATGACACAACATAAATATACATGAGTAATAGATGAGAAAAATATGTATTTGAATCCATTTTCCATCGAGCTTTCAAGTTATTTGATTATTTTGATACTAAACATACCTAATTTGGTCCCAAGTCCATACAAATAAGATCTGATGATGGATTTTAAGTTATTGGATTATTTCGGCTTTAAAGCTACTTGATATGGTCCAAAAAACAAACGAATTTGATCTGATGGTGGTTTTTAAGTTTGTTTTTGTTTTTTATTTTGGTACTAAAGCTATTCAATTTGATCCCAAAGCCATACAAATTTTATCTGATGATGGATATTAAGTTTTTGGGGTTATTTTGGTACTAAAGCTATTTAACTTTCGAATTTTCGAATGCCAAATGTCCGGACCGATTCCTCTAAGAGCTGACATTCCACAATCCTACCAGTAACTTGAAAAAATGATTCAGTAAAGTTTCATCCGGGTTTTAAACGAATTATATAACGTGAAATTCTATTATCAGTTACAAGAGAGAGACACTGTAAGTTTTTACCTTTTATCTAAGGTGATCTTGAATTGAATGAATGGAGCGGTTCACTCTAAGAATGAGATTTGTTTTTGCATTTGCATCGTAGTTTGTTTTTTTATCCACCCCTTCACAAACTGAAAGAAAGAGAAAAAGGATGAGAAAGATAGAAAATGAAAAGAGTGAATAAAAGAAAGAGAAAAAATTGAACGAAAGAAGGAAAGGAAGAAGTAGAGTGAAAGAAAGAAAGAAGAGAAAGAAAAAAGAAAGAGAAAATATGGATGGAAGAAAGGATGAAAAAGAGGAAGATACAAAGTGAAAGGAAGAAAAGGAAAAATTGAAAGAAAGAAAGAAAGGAAGAAAGAAGCGAAAGAAAGAAAGAAAAAACAAAGAGAGGAAGAGAAAAGATTAAAGGAGCGAAAAAGGGAAGGAGGAGACAAATGAAAGAAAGAAAGAAAGAAAGAAAGAAAGAAAGAGAAAAAATTAAAGGAGGGAAATGGAAGGAGGAGACAAATGAAAGAAAGAAAGAGGCAAAGTGGAAAAAAGGGAGAAAGAGAAAAATTGAAAGAAAGAAAGAAAGAAAAAAAAGAAAGAAAAAGAAAGAAAGAAAGAAAGAAAGAAGTAGGAAAAGTAGCGAAGTATAAAAGTTAACCAAGTCAGTCTCAGAAATTCACCATGGAAATAATCTATCTCTAAAAAGCAACTGGCTCCGTTTGTCAGTCTGTCCGTCTGTCTGTCCGTCTGTCTGTCCGTCTGTCTGTCTGTTTGTCTGTCTGACCCTTCCTTGATTAACATTGACGTAGCCCAACCAAATTTGGTTCGTATACTTAGTGGACCTATGGGAAGGGTCTGAATTATTTGGTTTGAAGAATAAAAAAAAAAATTGCCAAGAGCTGTCGAGGGGCCGGTCTATTTACATGTTACTACAATGCATCCCATCGGGCGGTGTTCAGCAACTGTAATATATATCCTAAACATGGTTAGACTAATTGCAAAACAGAGAAGGTTTGAGAAGGAGAGATCACAAGACGGCAAAGTATATAAGGAAGAAAATGGGAATCAGAGACATCATAGAATCTATTAGAAAACTTAAATGGCAATGAGCAGGCCATGTTGCAAGAATGAAAGACAGCCGATGGACATCACGACTCACAACATGGATCTCCAGAGATCACATGTGAAACTGAGGCCAACAAAATACAAGATGGAGAGATGAACGGAACGAACTTAGGAAATACTGGCTCCGTGACGCCCACGATAGAAAAGTGTGGCGAATCTTGTGGAAGGTCTATGTCCAACGACGGACGTTAAAAGACTGATGGTGATGATGATTCAAGATATACTCTCCTATTTTAAGTCACTTTGTATAGACTTTGGTACGTTTTATCGACCTTATGCTACGATTCACCGGGCTGGAAGGATTTACCGAACGGAGATGATTACTTGCCGAGCGGAGATACGTAATGTACTGATTGGAGTCTTATTCGGGGTTTATTGCAGCAAACGGTCGATAGCTCATCTGAAGTCTCTGAAAATGAAAAATAATGTATATCATTAGAAAGGTGTGATTTTTATCACAAAGCCGAAAGAAGTCTTCCATTGGGACATTATGTATCTCCGCTAAGCTCCACACAGCTAATCCTACCCGCTCGGCTTCACTCGACAAATCTCGGCAATTAATCTCATGCCAGCCCACCTGATGATTTTCTCCTAAAATATGACTGTTGAAGAATGAACAAAAAAACTCTCTCTCTCTCTCTCTCTCTCTCTCTCTGCTACCACTAAATGTCATTGAAATTCATTGCGAACTTTTGGAGATATTGTGTGTACAAACAGACTAACACACACACACACATATATATATATACACATATATATATATATACACATATATGTATATACACATATAACACACACATATATATATATACATACACACACACACACACATATATATATATATACTTATTTACTTATAAGGATTAATAAACCTTACCACCAAACACTTCACTCCCGAGTCTGTCTCATTCTCTACTGTACACATTATATATATATATATATATATATATATATATATATCCTTCTTAGACACACGCATATATATAGATGACAACAGAAACCTCCATACCACCCTCTACACAAAACCCACAGACACCCACAATTACCTCCACTCCAAATCAGCCCATCCCCAACACTTAAAAAGAAGTCTACCATTTTCACAAGCTCTTAGAATTAGAAGAATCTGCTCCACCAATAGTGAACTTAACAGACACAAACATAACCTAATACAATATTTCACCCAACGAGGTTATCCACTAGATGACACAAAAAAACAAATAAAAAAAGCGACTGGAATACCCAGAGATGAAACCCTTTTACTGTCCCACAATAACAAACCCAACCGCATACCCCTTATAACAACCTTCAACAACACACTCCCACCCTTAGCACACATCATCAATAATAGATGGAACATTCTCACGATCAAAACAGATCTAAAAGAAACATTCACAGACCCATGTGTTATCTCCTACCGCAGACCCAAAAACATCAGAGACATGATCAGTAGCAATACTATCGTTAACAATAAAGTCGTACACAAAAATACACCTAGAACAATTAAATTCTGCACACCTTGCAACATAAGAAACAGTCTATGTTGCAACCACCTCAAGTACACCAACACATTCACAAGCACCACCACAAAAGAGAGTTACCACATATACCACAATAGCAACTGCCGCAGTAAGAACATTATATACCTTCTAGAGTGCAATAGATGTAAGTTACAGTACATTGGCAAGTCCGAGTGGCAATTTAATATTAGACTCAACAATTATAGACATAGGATTAAGTCAAAAAATAATCGTAGCCCACTTCCTGTAGAACTACACTTTCGCACACCTGACCACAATTTTGCCACTGATGCTAGCTTCACCATCATAGAAAAAATAGAAAAAACTACTCCAATTGACATAACTAAAGTTCTAGAAAAACACGAAGACATGTCGATCAACAAACTTAAAACCCTATATCCTAATGGATTAAATACTAAGCTGAACAACCTGCACCACACAGAACACTAATACACACAACTCCTACCATTAATATCCTCACACCCACATCTTAGACACACTCAATAATGGAAGCTTCAAAGTCACCTAGACCCATAGGAAAAACTTC
>OY735230.1:9851585-9914085 GCA_963457665.1 Thysanoteuthis rhombus | reverse complement strand
AGGATATAAAATAACTATTTTTACGGTCACAACTTTGTGTACTCGTAAATTTCTTGCGGGGTAGGGGACTGTTTACAATTACTCCACTTGCATCGTAATGATATATCTGTTCACCGAATCTCCGAAAGTTCTCAATGATTTTCGATGAATTTTCTTGAAGGGTGGGTTATGGACAAAGGAAGAATTCGTCAAATTTTGAGATGGATCCAAGATTTTTTTCGGTTCAGAGGAATTCTCTCTTCTTTCCATGTTATATTCTTATTTGTTTTTGTTTTTTTTATTTACTCTCGTAAAACCGATCTGATGACGCTTCCAGTCTGCGAAACGCGTTATTGGAAATAAACGCATGTAAATATTTAGTTTTTTGAATTTGTCAAATCACACAAATTACATATCGTCGGGAACATCATTCCCCTTATAAAGTAAATCACGTTTGTCCGTACAATATCTCTAAAGGTTTTCAATGAATATTAATGAATTTCAATAACATTCTGTGGAAGAGTGTGCCAGAATTCAGGGAAAAGCAGTATGGACCCTTCAGGAGAGAAAGTCAAGAGATGAAGCAATTGGGGGCACAAATTTCAAGTCTTGCCAAGGATGCAATAAAACCTTGCGAGAATTTCAAGTTTCACCTCGGGCACAAGAGACCCTTGTGATATATATATATATATATTGAGAGAGAGAGAGAGAGAGAGAGAGAGAATGGTATAATGCCTGTGCTGTTTTGATTCCCGAAACAGATCCATGGCAAAACAACTGATGATCCCCACAATAGTATTTAACGTACAACATCAGAATCCACATTTAAGCAAAAAAATAACGTAATCCAATATTCTATATATAACACAAAATATCTCAATTGTGTATGTGTGTATAATGAGATAAATATTTCTGTATCAATATAAAGAATGGTGTCTTTAGATCGAAAAAAAACTTATTTGTGAACGGCAATATCGTATCAATACGTTGTATATTTATATTATTTGGAGCCCTTTGGAGTCAATCTCAGCTATATTTTGACGATTCTAGCCACTTTTGGCTATTCAAATGACCAATTCAAAATGACCGTTCAAGAGATTCAAGGAGTTACATCTTCCTTGAGTAGCCCTTTTCTGCTTCACAGCGAATTTCTTTCCCTTGATGTCTAAAAAATGTTCGCATGGACTGGGGAAGTCAAGCACAAGGCCTCAATTGTGGGACATCAACTCACTACACAGCTGTAATGGCCTGTTAGTCTGGCTCGTTGACCATTACCTCATTCGATTTCAATTCGTTAAATTTAACAAAAGGTCAATTTATTACATCTTGACAGCATGCATCTGAGAGGTCAAGAATTTCCCTAAAAGTAAAAGACACTGAATATGATTATCGATCTATCTGTCTGTCTGAGATAACAAACAGACTGAGAGGAAGGGGATATTGCAAACCATCAACATCATCATCAGTCTCTTAACGTCCGTCGTTGGACACAGACCTTCCCCTGGATCCGCCACAATTCTCTATCGTGGGCGTCGCAGGACCAGTATTTCCTGAATTTGTCTAGTTCATCTCTCCCTCTTGTATCTGTCGGCCTCGGTTTCTCATGTGCTCTCTGGGGATCCATGTTGTTAGTCGTGATGTCCATCGGTTGTCTTTCATTCTTGCAACATGGCCCACCCATTGCCATTTCAGTTTTCTAATAGTTTCTATGATGTCTTGGACACCCGTTTTCTCCTTGATATACTGTGCTGTCTTGTGATCTCTCCATGTGAGGTTGAGCATGATTCTCCCATGCACGCGTTGCATGCTTCTCGGTTTGCAGGTCCGTCTCTTGATTAGGTTCCATGTTTCAGCTCCATACACGAACACAAAATAGCTGTTCTACTCTCTATGTGTGTATGTGTTTGTGTCAGTGTCTGCTGGTCATGTCGTGAACACATGAACACGAAATAGCTGTATGTGTTCTCAGGGGGTCCACTGATCATTATATAATGAACTCTCAAACCCGAAGAAGCTGTTCGGCTTCGAAGGTGTCTGCTAAACACTATAACACAAAATAGCTGCCCGGCTCTGTGTGTGTGTGTGTGTGTGTGTGTGTGCTGATCATAGAATGAACACACGAACACAAAATAACTGTTCTGCTACTGTGCCTCCGCTGATCATACAACAAACACACCAACACCAAATAATTGTTCTGCGGTGTGCGTGTGTGTATGTGCGTGTGTGTATGTGCGTGTGTGTCCGTGTGTGTGCCTATCATATAATGATCACGCGAACACAAAATGGCTGTTCTGCTAAGTGTATGCCTGCTGATCTTATATCGGACAACGGACGCAAAATAGCTGTTCCGCTGTGTGTGGAGCTGTTATACTCCATGTATGTGTGTGTGTGTGTGTGTGTGTGTGTGTGTGATGCTGATTAAATACATCTATTTATGGTGCTGCTAGAGCCCAATTTGTTTTTTCAAGAATTTTTACTTCGCAACGCACAGCGTCACAAAACACAGTTCCAGTTTCACTGTTGGCTAAGCAACTATCATTTACTGATCTAAATAAAAAGCTAACTCTGAATAAACACGGTCACACGGCCACACGGCTGTTGACTGCATGAGATTTGTTCATTCTCTCCTCATTAAAAAAAAAAGTTGGAGAAAAAAATGTTCACGCAGGTCACAATTCAGGGCAATTTTGTTTTGGGTGTTGTTGTAGTGATTGAATTCGCTCTCCTCACCCGAGCAATTATCTGGTAACAAAAACAGAATAACAATAGACGTCTAAAAGCAAATAACGTCAAGCCAGCGCTTGACAAATGACGGGTGACTAAATCTGAGTTGCCAGATCTGAATAGGTAAGCAGAAAGATAAAAAGTAACAGTTTCTTTCACCGATAGATACGCTTTCCAGAGTAATAAATTTTACTACGTGGAGTTCACTACAGGATTTTAATGGTTTTATTAATACTATGGTATGCGTCCGTTCCAACATGATAAGCTTTCATCATAACATCATTGTACCTATTGAATACCAAAATAGACTATTTGTATATTCCAATGTAATGCTCTTCCATAGGAATAGAGCACTCTGGCGGATGAAGAATTTCTGTGTAAATAGATATATCGCTTAAATTCAGCCTTAGTCCAGTTCCGTAGTCCAGAGGTAGGAAGTGAAGGGTCTGAAGTGAAGGTTTCAATTCTGCCTCGAGGTACTGGATGGAATAATGGAAAGTCTATAGCCACACTGAAGAGATGTAATACATCGAAACAGCTGTCTGTGGGCGACACAATATATATATATATATATATATATATATATATATATATATATATATATATATATATATACATATATATATATATATATTGCCTTAGTCAGCAGTCATCTCTGAATACAAATTCTAATTTAAGTGAGGAGATGTAACAATCGCAAGTAATCTGTTGTACACAACGCATATTTACCCAATGTCACTATAGATGGGCAATATACACTCACTTTCTCTAGGATAGCTTGAAGTCGCAGAATCTCAAATTATATATATATATATATATATATATATATATATATATATATATATATATATATACTAGGAAAATGAATTATGGTATTATTTACGTATAAATCAACACTGCCTAGGATCAGACTATCAGTGCGTTCAATCTAGGATCAAAGTGTCTTTTTCCGGCTCTTCTTCCAAGGAGTGCTGTATCATTGAACAGTGTAATATATGGAAGAGAAAAAACATCTTTATAATGGACAGTGTGGGGGTTTTTTTCTTCTGTTAATCTCTTTGTTTCTCTGTTCTCAATACATATTTTCTAAATATGTTTTGCTGATCAAAAAAAAATCTCCTGCCAATCATTTGAAACAATGGATTATTCCACTTGAACGAGTTTGGTCACTTATAACTTCAGATGAAATCGATGAGTTGATAAACATTTATTTATACAATTACAGCTTTGAAGTAGTGAACTATTGGGTCAGAAACAGCCCGAACTTTAGAGAAAAATTGGATGGATATTTTAGCAAATGCATTGCAGCCTTCATTATGTGTACATATTTCTTTCACCTTCCAATTGTCATATCACCAACATTCTGTCAAATCATCTCACATCCACACAACACACACACACACACACACACACACACACACAAACACTTTTGGAGAGTTGGCTTTTTATTTAGATCAGTAAATGGCAGTTGCTTAGCCAACAGTGAATCTTTGTAGTGTGTGGACCAGACTGCAATGATTGTCATATTAAATAAATTTCCGTACGTCGTATGAAACCCTATATTTTTTACCGATTGAAACGCTTTTCATAGTAATCTATCTTAATACCTAGAGAGCACCACAAGATGTATTAACGGGGAATAACTTATCAATATTTGCTGCATGAAGCATAATGATAGTCAAGGGCACCAGGATCATGTTTATTTCAAAAGAGCAGGAAGTGGTTCTCGACCTGAGGCCACGGACTCCAGAGGGCCCACAAAGGTATTACAGCTATAACAACATTTAAAATTGAAAACAGGAAATTATTGCTGTTTTGTTGACACCAGAAGAACAGATACTACATTTTGATCTAAAGTCCGCAAAAGCCTGGGCCACGAAAGTAGGATAGTGCCCTAAAATTAAATTTTCAGAGAATATATTTAACTATTGCAACTCGTTTTAAAGGGTACTGAAATAGTGCGTGGTAGATGTTAAGGTGTAAGATGGATGAAATGTCGATTGATAAATGTCTTACCATTTCTAGTTGCCTTCAATTTGAAGATTCCGACAAGCGTAAATTTTTCACTGGAAAATTCTGAAGGTTCTGTGTTAAGCGCAATCGCGTGGAGAAAACCCTATAACTGAAACTATCTTTAAAAAATGGCCGAAATCATCGAAAGCTTTCCTTTCACAGCTAATCAAATTGCTAGATATGTTTTATATACTCCACTTATCAAATAAAATAACGAAGACTCCAGAATAAATAATTCTGATTGATAATGACATTAAAACATTTGAACACATTATTTATTGTTTTTTGAATTGGCCAGATTTGTCGTAGAATTTTATCGGATGAATTGGGGGGGGGGAAACAGCTAGATCTGACCGAAAAATTATTAATTTGGTGATACTGGGTTGTCTACGACGGAACACGTGACATTTCGATCGGGTCCATGCAAGAACATTGTGTTCTATTGTATGGTTCACCAAACCCCCGTCCAGTAAGTGGTTTTCAGTTGAAGATCAAAACACGAAATCTGTTCGTATCGCGAGAGGAAATGAATTTGATGAAACACAGATGTTTGCTACACTGTGTAATAAAGTTGATTTTTTTTTCAAATATTTCAACCTTTAAGTTTAGAGAACCTTTGTAGCTATAAATACTAAGCAACACTAAGACAATCACTAAAACCACTCATTCACTAAGCGAAACTTGTATTTCTGTTTTCAGCAATTAACGCAAAAACTGCTCCTGCTGGAGAACTTGAAGATGTTTAAGCGAAACAATAGTCAATTAAATGATTCAAGGAAGATTTTATTTTATAGCGAGAATACTCTCGCAGTTATGAGAAAAGTTTTATTCAATCGGTGATTAGAAATGAATATCTGATTCAGTATGTCTTACACTTCTTTTTTTACATGGAGGCTGCATGGCTATGATTATCTTCATCTGACTCCAAAAGATAATTATATTACATTACATATGCATCAACCATTGACTTCTCTCCTGTTAATAGCCCTCTCATTTGTAGTTTTAAAACTAGCCTCAAAAGTTAAGCCATAGCAGACTTTTGGCGTCCATCGTTGAACAAAGGCATTTTCCTCGGGCGTACTTAGTGAATTTACTCGTCACGCCATCTAACTTTCTACCGGCCACAATTTTGCATATGATCTCTGGGAATCCATGTTGTGAATCGTGATATCCAGCGGTTGTCTGACATTCTTGCAACATCGCTGTTCAAGTTTTCTGATGGTTTATACGATATCTCGGACTCTTTTCTCTAATGTTGTGAATCGTGATATCCAGCGGTTGTCTGACATTCTTGCAACATCGCTGTTCAAGTTTTCTGATGGTTTATACGATATCTCGGACTCTTTTCTCTAATGTTGTGAATCGTGATATCCAGCGGTTGTCTGACATTCTTGTGCTGACTTATGATCTCTTCATGTGAAGTTAAGCATGATTCTCTTCAGTGCACGTTGCATGGTTCTCATTTTGCAGGTCAACCTTTTGGTTAGGTTCCCTGTCTCTGCTCCATGGGTGACTATCGGGTGGGTGGATTGGTTGTATACCCTTCTTTTTAGGACAAGTGAGTTTTTTTTCGTTCTTGAAAGTCGGGTTTGTTCTACCGAAATCTTGCCAATCTATGGTGATTCTTCGCTTGATTTCTTCTTTTTTTCTATTATTTCAAAGAGATTCATGTTATATGTGGTGAAAACTGAAATCCATTAGCGTGGTATTTTCAAGAGTAGCCCAATAAACCGTTTCTAGCCTAATGTGCCAACCTTGGACTGAATTGAAGAACATTTAACAATCCTTTTGTTTCGTCTCGTCTGCCGAATGTCACGTCAGCAAAGAACTTTCAATCAAGCAACACTTCTCTTATCAAATGTAAACAATGAAAGATTCGACCGAAAAAAATAATTCATCATCATCCTTATTCAGACTCTTTGTCCTGTTGTCGGTAGAGGCGGAGTGGAAAAGGCTGACCCTCTTATATCCTGGTTTCTCTGCGGTCTGCACCCGGAATTCCGCCAAGCATGGACATGCTGGCTCACGACACGTTTAGTCCAATGAAAATAAGGCATTTGGGACTCGAACCCGGATAAAATAAGGCAAAGCTGTATTTTGCACAATTGATAGGGCTGGTAGCCAACAGTAACATATCTGAAATCTAGGTGGAGAGGAGGGAAGTAATGAACGTACGAAAGTTAATTATCATATTCCAAGGTGGATGAGAATTAACTCTCTATTAGAAATCATCAGTAACTTTTGTAAATATTGCTCCATTTTCATGACTTAATGGGGATTGGCAAAAGGAGACGTGTACCAAAATTAGCTTAGAACTCTGGATCAACAAGAGCAATGCATTCGACATGTTATGGCCAAGATACTCCTTGCAAAGGTCTATTGAGCTCATACCGAAACGCTCACATGAATTGGTGTACAACGCCGGTGCCCACGGTACATTTCAACACAGCGGACTAATCATATTGTTATATAGTTAAAAATAAAGTTAATTTGACTTCAATTGACCAATAAATAAGGATCTTATTACCAATTTCCAATAGGGAGTCTTCTTTTCATCCACTATCCTGGTGATACTGGAACTAGTTGGGTACTGGGATATATTACTTACTTACTTTGAATTTTTATTTCCACCACTTGGTGGCAGGAGTGTAAGCCTTATTTTGAGTAGAACCATTTTGGCTATTTTTCCTACTAAGTTTGAGTCACGTGCGTTGTAAGTTGGAGCAGTTTAACATGAAAAAACTCTTTATTCACCTGACAAAGGAACTTTTCCACTAATAAGTGTAGAGTTCGTGTTGTATTGTAGGGTTGATGATAGCGCAGTCTATGTTTATGAGAAGTGGCAATAAACAGTATAAATAACAAACATCAAACAGCTCCTGTCAGAACTTTTTCTTTGACTACAATGTAAAGAAAACCATGTCCCTTGGGACTGGTAAGTACATTGTGAACTGGGCTAGTTGGTACGCTTCAATTGTATGCAATTGAGACAGGAAATACGAAAAGGCTGAAAAATACAAAAAAAGGTCATTGGTGTTGTCATTCTTATTTTTCCTTTCTCTCATCTTCCACCTTAATTCAATGCATTGTTGAGGCTCATTCACGTATGATTCCACTTATCCTACCGGGAAGTCATTCTTGAAACCTTATTTTTCACTCAAACACATTCTTCTGTCTGGTTTGATAATTTATATTCATCAGTTATAACAATATAATTATCGTATCTGTGCATTCTAGAAAGAGTACTGACTTGCCCAATCAGATTGTATCAACTATGTCCACGAGGGCGTAGGTTTGTCAACGTCTTTTCCGAAAATTTACCTGATGATATGATAGACTTGACAAATGTTTCAGATTTAAACGACCCATCCATAGAGTCAGCCTACACATGAACTTCAGTAAAACACAAATCATGTGCAACAATCATGTTGAGAATAAGAACATAACTGTCAAGATAGAAGATGTAAAACTCGGCAAGGTAGACCACTACATCTACCCAGGACAACGAATCTCCATGAGACCCTCAAAATAGGAAGAAATCAAGCGAAGAATCATTCTGGGATGGCAAGCCTTCGGCAGAGTAAGCTCAACTTTAAAAAACCAGACAATCCCAATAATTCTGAAAAGAAGAGTATACAACCAATGCATTCTCCCAATAGTGACTTATGGAGCTGAAACATGGAACTTAACCAAGAGACTTACCTACAAACTGAGAAGCATGCAGCGTGCGCATGAGGGAATCATGCTCAACCTCACATGGAAAGATCACTAGACAGCACATTACATAAGGAATAAAACGAGTATCCGATACATCATAGAAACTATGAGAAAACTAAAATGACAATGGGCAGGCCATGTTGCAAGAATGAAAGACAACCGATGGACATCACGGCTCACAACATGGATCCCAAGAGATCACACGAGAAACCGAGGACGACAGAACACAAGATGGGGAGATGAACTAGACAAATTCAGAAAATACTGGCCCCACGATGCCTATGGTAGAGAATTGTGGCGAATCCTGGGGAAGGTCTATGTCCAACGACAGACGTTAAAAGATTGATGATGATGATGATGATGATGATGATGATGATGATGATCCATAAGAAGTTAATTTTCCCTTGTAATTTTTGGTCATACTCTCGTTTTAATGAATCAATTTCAAAGGAAGTTACATCTATCCAAGTGGAAAGTGTACCGACTAGCTCCGGCCACCGCATATTACCCAGATTTAGAAGTGTTGTGCACAGTTGCAAGAGAATTACGTAGATAACTGTGATGTTTAGGATTTTTCAGGACTAATGGGATTTCCTTGTTCTTGAAGGTTGAGCTTTTTTTCCCTAATCTATTGTGCCGCCATATGATCTCCCCGTCTGAGGTTGAGAATGTTTCCCTAATATGAAGAATACACAACCAATGCATCCTCCTTAATTTTGACTCTACGCATACTCAGTTACAGTAATTGACTTTGATGACGGGTATTTGATTATTCCTTTCTCTATGCATCCCTCAACCCCGATTCAGGCAAAACAGTGTGAAATTTCGGACAAATCAAGCCGTCTGTCCCCTTGACCAAAGAGTTCCCGCACGCTTACGTCCATCTCTGTGTTCTTCACATAAATGCAGTACTGGAAGAAAATGGGGGTCCGAAACATCATAGAATCCATCGTCACCTATTGAGCTGAAACGTGGAACCTAACCAAGAGACTAACCTGCAAACTGAGAACCATGCAACGTGCAAGGTTATTCGGGATAGCAAATGAAATCATTAAAACTTATATTTCCACTTAATTGAAACTGGAAGAACAATTTATCAATCTTATACAAAAAATTATAACTACGACATCACTGTCACATCAAATGGCCAGGTTTTCAACTATCTGTTACAGGCAGATTTTCATCGGTTGAATAGGGGGGAAATCGGTCGGATCCAGCTGAAAAATGGCTGATTTGCCATCCCTGGTCTGAAATTAGCGTTATAGAAAAAAATCTTTACTAATGATGAGGTTCTAATGATCAATGGTCAGTTGGTACTTTATTAGTATCCGTCGTGTAATGTTGTATTAGTCTTTCTACGTGGCTGTCGGTCTCACTGTAAGGAATTATCGCATCCATCAAAATGTATGATAACCCGCCATAACAGTCAATAATTGGACAACTGTAGCAACAAAACGTGGAGAATAAATATGATCAGAAAAAATTATAACTATGACATCATTGACGTTTTCCACAGGAAAACACCTAAAATAGAATCATTTGAAAACATCTAAAAACATCTAGATATCATTCATAAATCCGTCTAAATAAGGTGCAAAGACCCCCCCCCAAAAAAAAAAAAATTTTTTTCAGGAAAGGGTCTAGTTGTGTATTTGTTCCACTTCTCAAGAGAGTAGGCAAAACGGTATGGACAGGAGTGGTAGAACCCTCAAGACAAGCACACATAAAAATAAAAAGGGATAGGTGGCTACGGGTGCACAGGGTAATATGTGATCAGGCATTTCTCTCTTAAATCTAAATTGTAGCAAGAAGAGTCAAGTAGGAAAAAAAATAAACAATGGATTATATTTTGGTTGTCAAATGAGAAAGCTAAATTGATATAGCTACTTGAGATCCCATAGTTACACCAATAATGAAATATTAACAGCTTCAAATGAAAGCCGACACGTATCTTTTTCTCTTTATTCGCAAGTCTTTAGTCTTACGTTTTCGGGAATGTCATTTCATCAGAAAGCCGTGGAAATACCCATGTAGGAAGCTCAAGGCGTTACTTTCACTTTTATGAGAGTTCAAAAGCCCTACGATAGTTCAATAGTAGCCAGACCAGGGGTTTAGCTGGTTAAAAGGGTGAGGGCGATTTAAAATTGCCCTGGGTCGTTTGTCCCAGTGGAAGCACCCAAAAGCTTCATGAATAGTAGTTCGCTTACTGCATTTCTATTAACATTATGCAATGACAAAACTCAGTAAATGTTGGAGGGGATTTTTAAGAACCTATGCCCGTTCTCGGGCCCTCAACTCTCCACCTACGTTACCGCTTTTGAATCGCTGCGTACTCAACAAGCTCACGGACTGCAAGCTTTTGGAACGTCTTCCCACAGCCCCCTGTAATATGTCTGTGGACCCTCAAGACTCCATAGCCACAAGGTTTGGAATCCCAGCACTGAATGTTAGAGGGAGGGTTACATCAAGGAGCCAAGTCTCCCGGGCTCTCCAATCTCCAGCTACGTCCCAAAGTCAAACTAGAGATTGCCTATTTACTAGTTGGCTAGGGAAAAAAAAGCAACTTAATCTTTTTTTTTTTTTTTTTAGTCATCCGTGCTTAAAAATTATGATGGAAGATTTTGACCAGAGGAAAAAAATCTTTTGGTTCCTGATTCTGAAACTTCTTTAGAAAGTGTAGCTTAAAACCTGCCCCGGTGAAATATCTTTAGTGTATAACCGTTTTCTTGGGATAAAACGCAATTTTATTGGTGGAAATTTTGTTTCAATCACTAAGGACAATTTTTCTATTACTATTTGATTTATCCGCCTACTCTCAAGCCTGGGATATGACACCGTCGGTTTAACGTTTAGGCCGTACGTGTACGTGTGGACAAACACAAAAATTGCCCAGTCCCCGCGTCCAGTGTCACGCAGGCGTCAGAAATGTCCTTCCGATCGTCCTCTCTTAGTGCAATGGAGAGGTACTGTCGCAAGGTCAGAATCCGTGGGATTGGACATTATACACTTTTTTTGTGATCTGAAGACTTTATCACTTTGAGGTTGTATAGCTCGGCTAGTGACAGATGTGTTGTCACTTGGCCCAAGATTTGTCTGGTGGCCAAAACAAAGGTATAAAATAGCTAGTCTGGAGATTTGTGTCAGTTGCTGCAGGGCAGCTCTTCCCTATTTCATTAAAAGGGGCGGTCGCAGGACACCCTGACACCTTCGTAACATTGTTTGCGGGGACTGGACAATTTTGTTACTGCCCACTAGCAGGATCTCCGAAAGGAATATTATGAGGTAATACAAAGCTGTTTTGCCCCATCCTTACACACACAACACAAATACCCTCGTCCTTTAGCCATCCTATGATCATCTGCTATATCCCTTATAGTACGCCATATCATATTCGCTCATTGTCTACCTAGTAGAAACTTAGAACCATAACTATCAAATTAGGTTTCTATCAGTTTTCAAGCTGGTCTGGCTGCCTGGCTCTGTATGTTTCACGGGTACAGGCAGCTCCAATGGGTTGAAAATTTAAAAAGTCACTTATTATGTTAAGATTGACACTTTTTAATACCCCTGTAGGTTCAATTTGTAATGTAGGTTTATGCTAAATTGATCCCTTAGTTTGTGCCCGCCTGCTTTTTAGAAAATTAATACTTTTAAGTGATCACTTCTAAAAAAAAGCCACTAAAATTCATTGATCACCCCTAATTTTTCGATCGATCGCCCAAACATGGCATATTGCCGAATGTCATCTTTCGCATGACAGTTTCTATTGAGTGACTAACTTGGCCTGTTCTATAAATCGCGCCGAAAATTTAACTTCTACGCTCACTTCTACTTTTTCGGGCCCATTTGGCCCCCGGGCTCTTTTAGCTCCGTTGCACCTGCTGCACATCCACCTTCTTAGAGACTCTATTCATACGTAGGTTAACTAAACTCGGCCACTTGTCACTTTCGGTTCTAGTTGCGAGGCAAGTGAATACATACCTACCTATATTGTCGCCTAACGTACACCAAATTCATTTTAAATTTCCAGACAGAATTGTTGTAAGAGGGACGAGAGGTGACAGTCATCCCCGGGCGCAGGTTTGAAGGTGGAGCCTATAATGCCTGTTGTTAATAAATAATTACACCCCCTCCTGTGATACAGCGCAACTACCCCCGGTTGCTGTATTCACCCGTCACCTTTTCGGGCTCTGGGAACGCTTGCTAGGCCTAGCCTGAGTTTCTGGGTTAGAAAATTAGAAGCGTCATTTTGACGGGTCATTCACTGCAACACTCAGTAATTTTCTGTGTCCTAAATGTTTCAGGTTTCTCAAACGTCATTTTTTTTTTTTTTTTTTTTTTTTGCTAGAATATTTACGTTGTTGGAAATTCTTCGAGTAAGAACTTGTTGATGAATATTTGCTTATTTGTTTTTGCTCATAACCTGGAACTGGTCACATCTAATATCAACGGAGTCCTTTGCAGCTGTACCGTTCACACTGCTGTAAGTTTAGCCTTGACCTGCTGAATCAAATCAACAAATCAGGTTGAAAGTTGGAAACAAAGTTTGAAAATTGGGTTATTTATTTTTCTCTTGTTCATTCATTTCATGCGTGCATTGTTTGTTGGTTTGTGATACTATCTATGTAAGTATGCATAGAGGGGCGGAGCGTGGTTTCGCACACCTAGCTCTGGGGTGCGATTTGTCTAAGGAACCCTGATTTTTCTTTATTTTTTAAATAATCCAAAATATAATTTGAAAAGAATTGCAGCAGAACAGCACCTTGCAGCTATGGGTGGGTGGGGCACCGTATCTGTGGGATAATCTGAAAAATCTAGGAACCTAAAAAATAAATGATGTTTGAAAAAAAATGAAATATAATCGGAAAAAAAAATTCAGTAGGACCAGCAGACTCTGCAACAGTGGGGTGCCCGAGTTCTGGGGTGCAACATATCTGAGGAACCCTAAAAAATCTTTTTAAAAATCTATTCAAAATCTAAAATATAACCTGGAAGGATTTGCAGCAAGGTGGGGTCGGGACTCGCGTCGCTACTGGAAGCTCAATGCGTATAACTTATGTGCGTGCACTCTGTGTGTGTGTGTGTGTGTGTGTGTGTGTTACATGTGTAATTATAGACACACACATGAAGAGCTGATGATTGAACGAACCCCTTCGTTGTGTGAATAACTTTGCAAGCAGACCATACGAGGACGGAATGTGACACTACAGAAGGTTGAGTTTAATGCGGGGCCCACATTGGACAAGTACAAGAATTATCCAATCCCCATAACGAGTGTCACGAAGCAGTCAGTCGGGCGAACCACAACTCGACTCTTTTAGTGCAATGGGGGGGGGGACTACTGCCCCAGGGCAACTGACCTCCAAAGACAGGGCTTTTTTAAAATACCTTTTGATGGCGTCCTGTACTGTAGTGCACTCGATCCTCACTAAAGTCCCCAATAAATATGGCCTTGTGTCCACTTCTATTTCGATGCTTTTTAGATACCCCCAACGTACACGCACATACATGCACACATGCATACATGCACACACACACACACACGCACACACACATGCATACGCTCTTTTATTGAAACAGTACGTGTGGGTGTTCAAAAAATGTATACCAATGTTTTTGTCGTTTGTGCAATGAAGGGGAAAGAAAGAAAGAAAGAAAGAAAGAAAGAAAGAAAGAAAGAAAGAAAGAAAGAAAGAGAGAGAGAGAGAGGGGGAGGTTGGGACATTCTCCACGCTCACTTACACGTGAGCGTTTCATTACGGTTATATTTTCTTCAAATCAATTCAGTAATACTTGTCAAAATGTCTGGTCCGAAATTGGAAGGTGAGATTACGTCACACAAACATACCAACTAGTCACACGAAAAATGAGCTGGTTAATTCCGTTGTTTGCATTTCACTGTCTGTCCGCATTTTCATTTCATTCCATTTTTATTGATTCAAAAAGTCACTCAAAAGTACGTAAAAAGGTAATTTAAGATGTTCAGATGATGGACAAGGGCGACATTATCATAGAAATTTGTTCTTAATTCAGAAATTGACAGATTTTTCATCGGCCAGCAGAGGAAATTAAATTTCTTGCCTTTCCGACAGGATCAAAGCGTAGTATCTATTCCACGGCATAGACCGTGGCGCCGGTACAGATACTTGCCTGTCGAATGGGACGGAGATTGGGATGCATGTGGTATCAATACCGAGTGCAGCGGTGAAATGCATCAGCCAATGAGGTTTTACTGAGGCTGCGCACTGCTACGCGCATTTGGAACCTTCCAGTTCTCTTTTATTACTCAGCCCAGCTGCGGGGCATCCGTTCCCCCGGGGCAGCACTGCTCCATTGCATTTAACGGAGCAAGTCGGGACTTGTCCTGACGCTTTCGTGGCGGGGGTCGCTTTGGTTGCTTAGCAAACCAAAGCTACAACGGCTTGAGCCATTTTTGGATGGAGGGCTCCTATTTTCCCCACATAAAGCCCCGGCCTTGTTTCACATTTTCCTGTGGTATGACAGCGAATAAACACCCCCACCACTTAACATTGATTTTACTTGTGAACGTGGCCAGACATGATGTTTGTTTTTTTCAATATAACACAATGCTCTGAAGTAATTTTATAGACTTGCCGTTTTCAACCGGGGAAAATCCCACGATTCATTCAAACCTTTTGAAGAACTATTGATGTTGTCAAAATATACTTAGACGTATGCAACAATCATAAAAACGAAGAATTCGATTCACGGAAAAAATTGCAAGTACTTGTCAAAATGAGCAGTCAGAATATGAATGTGGATGACGTCACACAAACAAGTAAACTAGTCCCACAAAAGGAGAACAGATCAATTGTTTGCATCTTAATGATTCAAAAAGTTATTCGAAAGTAAATGAAAATTTTATTTGAAAATAATTCAGAGCAGCAATTAAAAATAAAGCAAACATTTGAACAGACAATTAATCTATTTGAATACCAAACAACCGAAGAAAAAAAAAACAGAAAAAATTAAATCGTTTCCTGCAAAAGCTTCAAGGCGTAATGGAATGCAGTGAACCCTAGAAAATTACGTAAAATAATCAAAAGGCATCGATGAAATGCGAGTGGACTAAATGCTCACAGCATTAATCTACTGTACTCTCTTTAGTGTGACTAGTTGATAAACTTGATCCCGTTTTTTTTTTGTTTTTTTTTTAGGATGTTAACAGGAAAATCACTCATTAAGACCAGGAGTATCTCTTCCAGTCTTACTACCGCTCAACCTTTAAAAACTACATCTAAATCTCAAACGATTCCGCGACACAAGTCAATTTCATGTTTTCATTTCAATTTCAATTCGTAATGTCAAAATGTATCTAGACGTTTGAGACAATCACGACTCACACAACGTGGATCCCCTGAGATCACATGCGAAACCGGGGCCGACAAAATACAAGGTGGAGAGATGTACTAGACAAATTCAGAAAATGCAGGATCCGCCACGCCCATGATAGAGAACTGTGGCGAATCCTGGAAAAGGTCTATGTCCAATGACGGATGTTAAAACAATGATGATGATGATGATGATGATGATGATGATGATGATGATTACTTGGGCAATAACCTTTCAATGCCAAGCAAACTATCATCATCAGCAGCAGATTTTTTAGCGTCCATCGTTGGACAAAGATCTTGCCCTCTTCTTGAACGTTCGGAAATGTGAGCTTGATTTTCAAGAACAAGAAAATCTCATTAATCCAAAGAGAAAAAATCAAACGAACAATATTGTAACACTATATACGTCCGTTTCTGATCGGGATGAATGCCAACAAAGCACTTAGATCAATGTAGCCAACTTAGATATTCCTGTAAAAACTTCTTCAAAATTAGCCAAAGTCGGCAAGATTCTACTTACTTTCGGCCAACTTTATGGCTAAATATCTTTTATACTCATTTAAAGTCCAACTTTAGAATAAAATAACTACGCACTGAGACACCAGAACAAGTAATTAATCATAATTCCACGTTTACTTCTGTCAAACTTACTAGATATGTAGAGGATTTGCTAGAAAAAAAAATTACTAGGACTAAAAATATTCTCAAAGCTGAAGTTTCGTTTAAATTCGGTTTATCAAGCTTAAGTATAAAATAATAAAAATTATGAAAAAAAATTTTTTCTATATAGATTGATTTGCTTACACTAAAAACGGCTAAATTTTCCCCGTTTTCAGCTAACCTTATGGTCAGAAATCTTAAATATACATGTTTCGAGTTAGCTATGAAATAAAATCAAATGGCCAGGTTTTCAACTATTTGTTACAGGCAGATTTTTATCGGTTAAATAGGGGAAAATCGGTCGGATCCAGCTGAAAAATGGCTGATTTGCCATCCCTAGTCTGAAATTAGCGTTATAGAAAAAAATCTTTACTAATGATGAGGTTCTAATGATCAATGGTCAGTTGGTACTTTATTAGTATCCGTCGTGTAATGTTGTATTAGTCTTTCTACATGGCTGTTGGTCTCACTGTAAGGAATTATCGCATTCATCAAAATGTATGATAACCCGCCATAACAGTCAATAATTGGACAACTGTAGCGGCCAAATGTGGAGAATAAAGATGGTCAGAAAAAATTATAACTATGACATTACCGGCGTTTATTTGAAAACATCTAGAAATATCTAGATAATATTGATAAATCCGTTAAAATAATGCGCAAAGAAGCTCCCCTACTCTGAAAAAAAATTTTCAGGAAGGGGGAAAGTGGTGTACTTATTCCAATTTTCAAGTGTGTAGACAAAATGTAATGGACAGGAGTACTAGAACCCCCAAAGACAAGCAAATTTAAAAAAAAAAAAAAAAAAAAGCTAAATTGATATAGCTACTTGAGATCCCATAGTTACACCAATAATGAAATATTAACCGCTTCAAATGAAACCAATGAAAGCCGACACGTATCTTTTTCTCTTTATTCGCAAGTTTTTAGTCTTACGTTTTCGGGAATGTCATTTCATCAGAAAACCGTGGAAATACCCAGATAGGAAGCTTAAGGTGTTACTTTCGTTTTTATGAGAGTTCAAATGCCGAACTGGACAGCTTATAAAACAGCCCTACGATGTAACAATCATAATCACGCATAATTAAATTAACGGGAAAGAAATTCCAGGTTTTTCTCAAAATGAACGGTCGGGATAGGAACGTGTATGACGTCACACAAACAAGTAAACTAGTCCCACAAAAAGAGAACAGATTAATTCTGTTTGCATTTTACCGATTCAAAATGATATCATCGAAGGCATCAGCTAAATACGAAGGGATGAAATACAAACAGAATTGATTTGCCATTTTTTATGACACTAATTCACATACATCTGCAACGCGGTTCACATTACTTTCTGGACCACTCAAATCAACAAGTAAGTATCCTCGACCTGCAGTTACATTTGAAGCCTCAGAATTTCCTGAATTACACTGATTTTCTTCAAATCTAACTCGTTTTGTCTGGGGAGGTAATGAGGAGCAAGTGTCTCCTCCCTGGCTCGTACGCTTATGGTTGTCATGATCAGCATTACGAGGTTGGTGACCATTACTGCACTAATCGTGGAACGACGAATTTCGTGAATTCCCTAAAAATAATTCACAAAATCCTTACGGGTTATATAAAATCACTGGTTTCATGATCTTAACTGCAACAGTTTAGCAAGCTTTCCATAAAGCAAGCTCGACTTTCAAGAACAAGAAAACCCCATTAGTTCTAAAAGAAGGGTACACAACCAATGCATTCTCTCTATTGTCAACTATGGAGCTGCAACATGGGACCTAATCAAAATATTGACCCTCAAACTGAGAACCATACAACGTGCAGAGGAGAGAATTACGCTCAACCTCTCATGGAGAGTTCATAAGACAGCACAGAATATTAGAGAAAAGACAGGAGTCCGAGATGTCTTCAAAACCATTTGAAAACTCAAATGGCGGTGGGCCGGACACGTTGCAACAATATCAGACAACCGCTGAACATCACGACTCACAAAATGGATTCCCAGAGATCATATACGAAATTGTAGCCGACAGAAAATTAGATGGCTTGACGAGCTAGACGAATTTTTTAAAAGTACAGGCTCTGCAATGCCCATGAGGTCTGGCGAATCTTGATGATGATGATGATGATGATGATGATGATGATGATGATGATGATGATGATGATGATGATACGTTAAACTTGAAAACTCAGAAATCTTCTTAGTAGTGAAAATTGATTTCATAGAGAATTACCAACACACACCTGAGAGACAGAAATAGAAGGAAAAAATACAAATATAAAAACGTAAATAAACTTCCCAGACACTTGGAGCGCAAATTTCTCTCTAAGATCCAGTGCATAGTCTCCTCTAAGCTGTGTTCATATGCGTGCGACAACACGTTTTGCAACCAGTGCACAAAAATGCTCTGGAAATAATAGACCGCACAAAATATTTCAAATTCTGTAGATAGTTTCACTGAGTCTTTAATATAGATTCACTTTTTCAAGTCCGCTCATACATTTTTTTCGTCACGGGAAAAAAATTACACAACGGAATATCCTTTGCACACACTCTCTACTAAAGTTGGAAGGAACAGAGCAGAGTATTCATTAACATAACGAACAACTATTACTAATACTTCTATCAATATTTGGACCATCCTCATCTTGGTTGTTTTTCATACAACGTTTCGGCCGTTGAACTCTACGGCCTTCATCAGGTATCATCTGGTAGATGTGGGGAAGTAACGAACCGAACCCTTTATCTATCCGACGGGGGTATATTCGTTACTTCCCCACACCTACCAGATGATACCTGATGAAGGTCGTAGAGTGCAACGGCTGAAACGTTGTATGAAAGACAACCAAGATGAGGATGGTCCGAATATTAATAGAAATAATAATAATACCTCATCTTAAAAATCCAGAGTTGTGCTAACTATTACTATGATTCACATATATTTTTAGGGCATCTCACTTCTAAATTTTGGTTAACAGACACTGCTTTTTTAGATTTTGACTAACCGTTTATGTCTCTAGATTTTTTAATTTTTTTTGTACTCGTTTAATTTTAATTTGAATGCAGGACTGATGGAATTCAAAAAAGAATTAATCTCTTCATTGCACTTCGTGTGACTAGTTTTCATGGTTCTGTGACATCATTAGCATTGCATCAAGGTTCTGGAATTCCAAATAGTAAGATCGTTACTTTCCCTGTTCCCATAACCAAGTTTCCGTCTGTTATAGAATTTACTCCAGGAAAACAGAAGACGTAACAGAATTACGAACAAATGAATTGTATACAGTGCTGCCGAATCAATTTGGGTGTTTTTCGGCTAAAACTGCTCCAAAAATCGCTATAAATCGTCCAAATCTCCTTCACTTTCGGGTAACTTAGAGGCTTGGAATGATTCATACTCATTTAAATAAAGCCCTCACTTAAATAAAGCTCATTTAAATAAAGCCCAATTTTCAAACAAAATATGGTAAGCCTCCAGAAAAAAATAATTAATAAAAATTGTACGTGTACTTTTATTAACAGGTTTGCTGAGAAAATTTGATATCTGACTCCAAGAGATTCTCAATGCAAAAGTTTCAGTTAATCGATCCGAAGAAAAAGAAAATAACAGGAATTATCAAAAAATATTTTCGTATCTAAGTTTCATTTGCTGTGATTGACTTTAAAAGATGGCTGAAATCAAGAAATTTTTACCATTTTAAGCGAACTTTATAACTAAAATTATTTAATATATATGTTTTGAGTTAGCTATAAAATAAAAATTGAATCGACTAAATACGTTTTTGGGGTTTTTTTGCGGGGTTTTTTTTGATGGCCAAATTTTGGCTATCAGTTATCACAGATATTTGATCAAGATCTGTCCTTTTTCCGGCTATTTAGACAACAGGCGAAAAATGGGTTATATCTGGAGAAAAGAAATGGCTAATCGAGCCCTGATTGTATTTGTTCGTTTTTCTGTTTCGTTTTCTCATTTTTGAGGTCGGGGAAATCCCGGATTTAATCGTGAATAAACACATTCTTGTTTATGTTTACGCTCTCATGCATCTAAACAAATTTGATTCCACTTTGTTAGTAATATTGACGCTCTATACAGACAACGATTCAAGAGTTTAAAATTTTATCACCAAGCCTATTCGTACTGATAAGAAATTTGGAGAAGAAAAGTGAGGGAATCAAGTTTGTTGGAACAAAAGCTTGGCTTTGGGAAATGTGTATACGGTGTCCATTAGTAGACATTAATGAACATATAAATTTTTTTTTTTTTTTTTAACTGAAAATTGAGAAGTAGGGATACGTCGTACGTTTCCACAACTGGTCAAGAGTGCTTGTCTCAGGCCTGTACAGGTCGAGTATTATTTATCCGATATGCCTTGGACCAGACGCGTTTTTTATATCGGAATGAAGGCTTTCACTCTACTGCTACTTATACCCTAGGGGTACTTGCAGTATTTTTCCGCCATTTTCAATACTGGCTTTGTACAGACGAGAGAATGAGCAAAAAAAAGGACAGTATATTAAATGCATGTAGATTTAGTCTTAATGATAATTTATTTTGATAAGAATTTTGTCTGTGAGGTAAAAATAGTTTGCTTTTTTTGAAAAACCAAGTATTTACAGTAGTCATGATGTTGAGAAGTAGGTATACGCCGACCTGTTGCGTACCTCCCTGTCCCCTATTTCCTCATCTGACCAAGAGAGCTTACTGTGATTGTGTTTAGTTAGGAAAATGATGCCTTTCGGCACAAACTACATTTTGAAGCAGGGTCGGAAGGAAAGTGGGTAAAATTCAAGATTTTTTTTGTGATGATTATGAATCATCGTAACTTTGCAAATCGCCAACCAGTCAATAGGGCTACAGATTACTCTCTCTTTACCTGTATCTGCATGTGTGTGTGTGTGTGTGTGTGTGTGTGTGTGTGTGAATATGTGTGTATGTGTGTGTGTGCATGTGTGTGTGTATGTGTGCTTCTGTAAATGTGAATGTGTGTTTGCGTATGTATGTGTGTGTGTGTGTGTGTGTGTGCGTGTGTATGACTAAGTGCCCCTGGCCATATTTGGGGGGCTACAACCTTGAAAGTTCACATGAGTTCACCACTAAGTCTTTAAAAAAAAAAAAAGAAGTGTTGGGGGAGGGGGGGGTCTCTATGGTAATTTTGGGACCAACAATGTCCAAATCTTATGCTGGTATTTTTTCGTTCGGATAATTTCTGATAAAAGATCCATTTGTCTAGATATTTTTTAGATAATTAGTTCTGGTACATACGTGGGCTAGGGTGGTTCATTAATGCGAGGTACGGATATTTTTCAATGTGAATACTAAATTCTTGCTACGCTCCCGTGCACCTGGTGGGGAAAAAAGTTCAGTTACTAGCAGGTAACTAATGCCACAACTATGGGTTAAAAATTTGATCTCGAATACTAAGCTGCTTGGAATTAGGTTTCAGGAATAGGTATACGGTAAGGCTGGGTTTGGGAAACTAGGTATACGGTAAGGCTGGGTTTGTGGAACTAGGTATACGGTAAGGCTTTGTTTGTGGAACTAGGTATACGGTAGGGCTTTGTTTGTGGAACTAGGTATACGGTAAGGCTTTGTTTGGGGGAACTAGGTATACGGTAATGCGGGGTTTGAGGAACTAGGTATACGATAATGTTTCCATTAATAGACATTGAACTTACAAAATACCTGGAAATTGAGAAGTAGGTATATGCCATACACTCATGTACTCTATCCTAATTTAAATCACTGGTGAAGAGTGCTTGTCTTATGGTTGTAAAATGTGTGATTCCTAGGGTAAGGATACAATTTTTTCAACTTTGAAGGTATGAAAACGGGGGACTTTTAATGGTTAGAAAAATACATGACCTTCGGCTAATTTTATTGGGTCAAGAATAGACACACAAAAATCTTGGTAACTACGCAGACACAGAATAATAACTCGACCTTTAATACCTTTAAATAAGTTCAAGTGACAGAGGGAAAGCGTCGTCGTTGAAACACACGCAGTCTGGCCCAGGCAGGTTGGTAGGCAGGTTGGGTCTGTGCTAATATGAAGGTATTTGAATTTAGTCTCCTATATCCTCTGATAAATTATATTTGAGTGCATCGATTGATGTGAAGGAAATGGTCTCTTCACTGAGAGCATTCCATACTTTGGTCACTCAAGTGGAGAGGAAATTGTTTCTCGGCCCAGTGGATGTCTAAATGTGGAGTTTCTGATGATGGCCTAGGATTTTTTTGTAGATGGTTTGATTTGCTATTCGTCATTATCTTGATAAAAAAAAGATATTCAACTTTTTAACAGGAGCAGATCCACCCCCTTCCCTGCTTGAGAAAAGAACAATTAAATTTGTTTTTTTTTCTAAGTTTAGGTAAAAAAATTTTATTAATAAAACCTCAAATAATCCTAAGTAAACATAAGTCAACTTTATAAACAAAAATGTGTTATTTTCTTTTTCAGTCAGATCTCTCTCTTACATTTATTCATTGGTTCGGTGGTAATTTTTTTAGACCAATTTTTATTTTTCATTTTTTTGTCAAAAAGCTACGACTCAAATGTAAATAAAGAATGCCGCATCACAAGTTATTTTCTATTTTTTGATGTTTTAAATTTTTTGGTGGGGAGGGGTTTATTTCACATATTCATTTATGAATTTGAATATGTTATATTGTATGAAACTCTACTAGAAATTACCTACCATTGTTACACGGGGAAAAAGTCACTTGACAGTGTAAATAGAATAAACGATTGAAGAAAAATAGGACTGTGGCAGGAATCGAACTCGTGACCAATAAGGAAGCTGCTTCAACATATCGCCACTATAAACCAATGAGCTAAATAGCCCAACGGAGAGATGAAGACTCAAATAACGGCTTTATTCACACTCTTCTCATCTTGTTCAATCACTGTCCATATCTGCACCGTTGTTTCTAACACAGACAATTATAGCATTAAGAAATGGATATATAATGTAAGAGGATATTTATGAATACATTAAATGAAACTCTATTTAAAAGTATACATTTCAAAAAAAGTTTCAAACAATATAACACATTCGTGAATAGTCTTTCAGATTATGTATTCATTTCTCGATAATATAGCATATCTATTTGTGAAAATTAGTTTTTTTTCCATTTGGACCCTTCCCTGATCAAAATCTATGATCTGACCTTTATATATATATAATATATATATATATATATATATATATATATATATATATATATATATATATATATATATATATATATATATATATGAGTCTATCGCCACTCTGAAGAGTTGTAATAAATAATAAAACAAAACAGCTGTCTGTAGATGACACAATAATTAATTATATGTATATATACATATATATATATATACATATATATATAGATAGATAGATAGATAGATAGATAGATAGATAGATAGATAGATAGATAGAAAAATCTATCTATCTATATATATATAGATAGATAGATAGATAGATAGATAGATAGATAGAAAAATCTGTGCTTGTATGCTCTTGATAGTGGGTTTATGAATACGTAAATAGGAAAAACCCATACGTATGAGTATGAATGGGTGTAGATTGTTTAGAATAACATTCAAGTGGACAACGGTTTGTTTATCTTTGAGAACCAGAAGTGCCTGCAATTCATTTAAATGGATTTGTTGTATTAAACTGAAACATAAACCAACAAATGTGCAAGACGCATCCATTACGTTTAACTTGTAGCAAGTAAAAAAAAAAAATACGAAGTTAAAAATTAA
The DNA here is from genome assembly GCA_963457665.1 of Thysanoteuthis rhombus. Classification (NCBI taxonomy): domain Eukaryota; kingdom Metazoa; phylum Mollusca; class Cephalopoda; order Oegopsida; family Thysanoteuthidae; genus Thysanoteuthis; species Thysanoteuthis major. Next base: position 9,889,897 of record OY735230.1, on the reverse strand, counting down.
TGGTTTTGTTGATTGAAATCTTTTGGATTCATGATTATTTCTATAACCATTTAGAATTAATCAGTGTTGTATATTTATACATGGTGGTATTAATTTGACAATGTGGAAGTGAAAGATTTGAGAAAAAGGCGGTGTAACATTCATACTGTTAGAGTGTTTGGGGTTAGTTCTGATGGTTAAGCTCAATCTGCTTCATGTAGGATTAGTGTGGATTAGGATTGGTTGCAAAGAAGACAGTGAACAGACATGTTGGTGGTAAGCTGTCTGGGTATCAAATGACTCACTCTGTTCTTAGCCAGCTGATGCTAGGGGTCAAGGGCAGTAACCCAGGGACGGTTGCTTCCCTTTATTCATACAGATACAGACATTACAGCCGGGTTTTATAGGGGTCATCGGAGGAAGTGACGTTTTGGATATCTAGCTGAAAGAAGAGTTTCATATTTAATTCCTAACTAAAAGTATAGGGGGCACTACACTTTTTATCATCATGTACTATCGAGGATAGAGTACAGGTTTATCAATGGCTGGCATTCCCTTTAATGAGGGGAGGGTCTCTCTTTTTTGCTGAGCTTTTTCTTTCATTGTATGAAATCATTGTAGTGTTAATTTCATAATATTGAAAGCAATCTTCAAAAGGCCTTAAAGGATCCTTAATATATTCTGTGGAAGGTCCTACATGTAGTATCGAGGATAGGGTACTTTGCCCGACAGGTTCATTCCTACCTGGCAATTCTTTCCACAAGGGGAGGGCTTCTTTTTTTTCACTATACCCGTGTTGTATTTCTTTGTATTAGATCATTATGTTACTAATTCATAATATCAAAAGACAATCTTCAAAAATCATTGAAGATCTTTGATTCAGTTTAGTTTGTTAAGGAATTTTAAAACAATAATTGAATGTCTCATATGTACAGAATTATGTTTTATCGACCTTGGTTTCAGAAACTGGTGTAAATAGTTTCCTGCCTTCTTAGTAATCTTTGCATTTTTTCAAAAATACTTTGTAGTATTAGAAAAAGAATTGCACTTTGTGCAAACAATTTTTTATTGACCTTTTACCATCTGCAATCAGTATTGAAAAAAATTACAACTTTTAAGAATCCTTGTACAATAACGATTAATGGTTATTCATAAAATGTCTTGAATCTTAGGATTATTGAGACATCATCTTGTACATATGAGATGTAAGAAGAATTTCTATGTTTTCCAACCTGCATTTCCATCTTGTTTACAGTATTATTATTGACAAACTCTCACGGCAAATAAAACTGGATTGGCACGTTTTTATATAATACGTTTAGAATTGCATTAGTTGAGATTTTATTCTATGTTTTAAACTATTTTGTTCACCTTGTTGTTCCTTTAAATTAAACATTAATGAGTAATACTTATTTTTATGTGATGTCAAAATAAATCATTAAGCAATAACATCCATTAATTCCCAGATTGGTATTATCATTATTATTATTATTATTATTATTATTATTATCATTATTATTATCATTATTATTATTATTATTATTATTATTATCATCATCATCATCATCATCATTATTATTATTATTATTGTTATTATTATTATTATTATTATTATTATTATTATTATTATTATCATTATCATTATTATCATTATTATAATCAAAGTTGCTGAAAACAGTTAGATCAATAGTCATTCAACACATCTATTCCTATATTATTTTAAGTGACTGACCTTTTGCGTGCATATTATTTTCTTTTGTGCACTGACTAAGGGACCATTTTAGCATAAACAACATTGCAAAATGAACTCTCACTAAAAAACTTATTATGGGTGGAATCTATAAAAAAAATTTTCTTTCTAGATATAATAAGGTATAAATGTTTAAATTTTCATCCCTGTATCTCCATTGGTGTGGCCTGTTCATGTGATACATCGATAACCAGTTAACCAGTCAGCTAGACCAACTGAAAAACTGAGGAGACCTATGTCTCAAGTTTCTTTATACAAATCTTACAGATTCAGGTTAATATTCCTACTAACCAATAAATCAGCTACAGCTACTAACAACAACTAATAATACTAATACTAAAGAGACAATTACGTCTCTCAGCTGTGATGTCACTGACCTATACAAAACACGGTATCAAAAATGTCTTCTATGTAAACACGCTCGTCTCTTGACTTATTTATCTTCTATATTAATCCAATCACAACTCATCCATACACTGTCCATCAACATACAAAAGTAGAGTTACATATATGTAGATGACTTTAGCCGGGGTTTAAGGTAATATAGGATGGGTATCATCAGTTCAAGTATCTGAAACAAATTTCAGATCAATAAGACTTACTTAGCTCCCTAGGATTTTTTTTCACCTAGCCTCAAATTCTGATCACTCTGTCTCTAAAGTGTCCAGTCTGAAATCTTGCATTATTGCTTTTTCAAAGGCTGAAGTCTTGCGTGGTACTAGCCAGGAATTTTTCCTATCCGACAGAAAGGAATGCATGTTGAAGGGAAATGTTTATTCAAGACACGGACATTTTCCCCCGCTTCTGTTCCAAACTCATACATCAATCTTCATAACTTATTATTGTTTTAATGTAACTGAACTAAATTATATTTAATTTTGGACACTATTTTAATTCCTATTTTGAATGCAGCAAATGAAGCTATTCTCATGAAATTCCCTCACAATTTCCACTGAAAACTAAAAAAAATGAATTCGTAGGAGCCAGCGTTTTGTTTTTTTCTTATCTATTTTTTTTGCGGTTTGGGAAATCCCAGCTCTCAGTGTGATATGGATAATCAATCCTTATTTACGTTCCCATGCACCTAAAAAAAAGTTTAGTACTTATTTATAGTACTTATGTACAATGCAAAGCTACTCAGAGATTGGAAAAAGTTATCTCGAATACAAAGCAGCTGATATTGATTACAAACTTGAACAAGACTTGTGATCAAATTGGGTTTTTGTATTGGGTATATGATAAGGCTGTGTTTCGGGAAGTATGTGCACAGTAATGTCTACATTAGTAGAATATTGAACATTGGGAAAAAAAACCTTGAAAATTGAGAAGTGCTTATACACTGGACTTTTACATACACCCCACCTCCCATTTCCACCACTGGTTTACAGTACTTGTCTTATGCTTGTACAGGTTGAGTACCACTTATCCAAAATGCCTGGGACCAGAAGCGTTTTCGATTTCAGAATGTTTCAGATTTCGGGATATTTGCTTATACATGATAGATGAACATAAATGCTGATCTTTCTTACTCATCACTCTTACTTATAGAAGTACCAGCAGACATTTTTGACATTTTCAACATCATTTTTTTTTTAGTGGGCTATGAAGGCAACAGTGATGAAAGCTCATTTTTTTTCAAGTAAATAATCTCTCGTAATATTGTACCACATGAGCGCAAATGCTAAATATGTTGAGTCACGAAGAAACCGCAAAACGAAAAATGGATCCATACATTCGGAAATTTGTTCATACTCGTTCTATTTTTCAAATATATAGATCTATTTTCCATATTGCAATTTCTTCATAATTTTAAATACTTAGCATTTGTGCTCACACGGTATGATTTAATGTGACATCATTCACTTGAGAAAAGCAACTTTTCAATATTTTTTTGCTTAAAATCACTACTTTGACAAAGCTAAAAGGTGAAACATGTTCATATAATAAACTCAATCTAAATACTTGTCTTTACCGTACTGTCCACTTGATAATATTGACGAATCCACATACTCATCAATAATATCTTTGTACCGACGTGAGAATAAGCAAAAAATACAGAAACTATTGCATACAGTTGTAATACAATAATCTGTTTTGATTGTTTTGTCTTACACTATTTATGAGGTAAATATAGTTTTACATTTATAACCAAGCTTTTACTACAGTCATGATGAGTTAAATGCCTTTGAAATTGGTCTTGTCTCTCTTCTTTGAATCATTCTTCAATGAAGTCAAGTGTAGAATTCCCTACTTGTGATATTGGCTGTTTAAAATTTTTCGGATTTTGGAATATTCCGTATTTTTTAAATTTTGGTCAAGGTGTACTCAACATTTATACTCTATGATACCGAGGATATAGAGACTGTTTTAACCTTAAAGGCAAACCAGGATATTTTTAATGCTTAGAAAAAATATAATCTTGAGCTGAAAGGAATACAAAATCTATGCAACTACCCAGAAACAGAATCAGGATTCCATTTGTTACTACTGGACTTGATGAAAATAACTTCAACTGTTTAAGCAGGCGCAGGTTCAGGGTTTTCAGAGGATCTGCCCCGTCTACCCTGCATGAGCAAAGCACAATTAATTTTTTTTCTTAAAGAGAAATTTCATAATAAAAACTCAAAATCAAAAATGTATGATTTTGTTTGTCAACTAATATTAGTATCTCATTCTTTACATCAGTATTTATAGGTTCTGAGGTAAATTTGTTTTTATTCATTTTTTCACTTTCCTCCTTTGTCAATTCTTGTGCTAAAAGGTGTTACCTTTCTAGGGTCGAGTTTAATTTACATTTATAAATCAAATTTATTTTAAATAGGTCAACCTATCTATGGGTGATGTTCATGTTATTTATTAGCGAATATAATATTTCCAATCTAGACCCCCATCCCAGCTCAAAATCCTCGATCCCTGAAATGAATCATATTAGTTTTTTTCCTCTTTTGCGGTGTGGGGAATCCCAGCTTTCAATGTGAATTTCAAATTCTTGCTACGCTCCTGTGCACTTGGTTGAAAGAAGTCTCGTACTTGTAAGTAACTACTACTAGCATTAGAGCTATGTCCCATACAGGCAGAATTAGGTTTTATCAACCTTTGTTTCAGAGAAATAAGTTTATAGTTATCAAATTATAACTGTGTCAAACTTGACTTGACCTTATGAGAGGTTCAAGATTATAGTCAGATTTTTTTTATTCTGGTTGCAAATGAGAATAGCTTTGGAAAGAAAATTATTTATCGAAAGTAAATCTCTGATTTTGTTTCGTTATGTAACATTCTAATCCATCATTTTATCGAGAAAAAAACAACCTTTTTTTACGTTTTTAATAAATTTTGCATTTTATCAAAAACACTTTATATATATTAGAAAAAGAATTGCATTTTGTGCAAAAAACTTTTTATTAAATTTTCAGAAGTGAAAAAATTACAATTTGCATGATTTCCTAAGCAATAACCATTGACGGCTATTTACAAAATGTCGAAATTCCTAGGGTCATTAAGGCATCATCTTGTACGCATGAGATACAAAAAGAACTTTTATGTTTTTCTACCTGCATTTTTATCTTGTTTACAATGTTAATATGGTCAAACTTCTTGAGAGTTGACTTTATTATAAGAATTAGCCGGATTTTAAGCCGAAAATAGAGCTAAAATGTGTTACCATTTATACGTCAAGTTTGATCTAAATTCATCAATCAAATTTATTTTAAATAGGTCAACCTACCTATGGGTAATATTAAAGGTATTTATTTGTGAAAATAATTTTTTCCATGAAGACCCCCATCCCAGCTTGAAATTCCCAACCCATCCCTGAAATAAATTACATTAATTTTTCTTCCTCTTTTGCGGTGAGGGAAATCCCGGCTTTCACTATGAGTTTAAAATTCTCGCTACGCTCCTATGCACTTGGTGAAAATAAGTCTATTACTTGTCGATAACTAAAGCTACAACTTGTGTTTAAAAATTTGATCTCAAATGCAAGGCTGTTCATATTGATTTAAAACTTGGTTTAGTGGTGGTGATGGAATCAGGTTTCAGAAACTAGGTATGCAGTAAGGCTGGCTGAGTTTGGGGAAATGGATATACGGTACTGTTTCTATTAGTAGACACTGAACTTAGAAAAACCAGGAGTAGGTATAGGCTGTACCCTCTCAACATTTCCACTTCTAGTCAAAAGGGTTTGTCTAATGCTTGTAAAATCTGTAATACCTATGATATAAATACAATTTTTACTTTAAATGCATGAAACCAGGAGACTTTTATCGATTAGATAGAATATACCCTTGAGCTGATCTGACCCAGTCAAGAAAGGATGTGCAAAATGTATGCAACTAGACTGATAAAGAATGATGGTTCAATTTGATAGCCGGCATCGCCTGGGTAAAAAAAGTTTTTAAGCAGGTGCGGATGTGTTGGGGTGTCTGGATCCTCCTTCCCTGGTTGGGTAAAGCACAACTGAATGTCGTTTAAAGAAATACATCTGGTTAAAAAGATTTTGTAAATAAAAACACAAATGATCCCTAGTAATCATAAATCGAGCTTAGGAACAAAAATGTATCAAATTGTTCTACATCTAATTTAAGTAAGATGTCTTCTTAATATTTCATTTATAGTTTTCTTTTTCATATTTTTATTTGTAAAAATGAATTTTTTCCTCTGAGAATCACCCGGCCCCACTCAAAATCCTAGATCTACTCCTGATATATATATATATATATATATATATATATATATATATATATATATATATATATATATATATATATATATATATATATATATATATATATATATATATGTATATATATGTATGTATATATATATATATATATATATATATATATATATATATGTATGTATGTATGTATATATATATATATATATATATATATATATATATATATATATATATATATATATATATATATATATACAGTATATGTGGTACAAATCAGGCTAGCAGTATAACATAATATAATGAGGCCCAAAGAGAGCAGAAACATGAGCTAGTTTGTGTAGCGAATCCACATCCTACTATTTATATATATATATATGTGTATATATATATATATATATATATATATATATATATATATATATATATATATATATATGTATGTATATATATATATATATATATATATATATATGTATATATATATATATGTATATATATATATATATATATATGTGTATATATATATATATATATATATATATATATATATATATTTATATATATATGTATGTATATATATATATATATATATATATATATGTATATATATATATATATATATATACATATATATATATATATATATATATATATATATATATATATATATATATATATATTGCCCAGTCTCCGTGACCAGTGTCACAAAGACATCTGTGTGACCCACAGCCCTCTCTTTATAGTGAAATGGGGAGGACAGATTACCCAAGAGTAGACATTGTATATTTTTGGGCCTCAGGACGAACAGTTAATAGAATTTGGTGCCCTGGGCGACTTCCCAAGTTGCCAGGGTCACATTTGCCTACCTATTCCTTCATTCATTCAAAGCATTGTGATTCTAGTATCAATCACTTCTGAATATTGTGTCACTATCAGACACTTTCAACTCATGACATTGCATTTGACCTTCATAAAACCCAGACAAACCTTTCATTGATGTGTTTTTTCAAATTGCCTCTCATACAAGTACAGAATTTATTGCAACTTCTGATGGTTAAAAGTTGTTACTTACTTAATTGAACAGGGATTCTGAATGTGGCGCACCCTAATGCCCCACAAGGAGGAATTTCAAATATATATGGGGAAGGGGGATGTCGAATCAGGCGTGAAGTGAAAAAAATATTCATCCATGAGTTAATTAGCTGATTTAACAATTTAAAAGAAATGAATTTTCCTACTTTGGCCAACTCAGATATAACTAGTGAAACCATCTGGAATGGACATAAAGAACTTGCGGAAAAACAGAATTATGTCTCTTGAAACTAGATTCAAAGTAAAAGTAAGCAGGATGTGGTTTTGTGGGGTGATAGAAACAAAATTCACCAATTCAACTAGTTTCACAAGAGAGCTACTGTTACCAACCCCGTCTTCAAATCTGGTAGAATTTGGTTTTAGTTTTGTAAATTGACTCTTTACAAAAAAGAAGAAACCAACCTGAAGACAAGGGACAAAAACACTTACAGTTGATGTAAACTGAATCAGAGCCCTTAATTGAGACCCTTTGTAGTGAATGTCGGGCTGAAGAGTCACTGTAGATTACCAAACATGAAAATTTTAATTGTCAAACTCCTACTGTTAAGTCTTGACCTTATTTTCAATTGTCACAACTCAGGTCAACTTGTTTTATATCAGGAACTACAAATGAAAGAGTTGGAATGGGACACGTAGTTTTGGAATGATATTGTACGGAGAAATAAATTCTATTTTGTTTATCTTTTAGATTTTAATGAACCAAGGGAGTTGCCATAGCACAGTCAAGTTTGTTTATTTTGTTTTTTGATGGAATTTCAAGTTCAAAGCTGTATATTCAACTGTTCTACGCAATTAGATTGAAGTACCAAAAACTACTTTTTTTAGGGGAAGCAATTTTAAAATAGATGTATTACTTTTTTTTTAAGAGCTACTTTCTAGAGAAAATAGATCATTTTTTGGGGGGGGGTTTCTGGTGGTAAGAAACTTTTGAAACTTAGCAAAATAAGAACCATGTTTTTTTCCTTATTCAACTTTTGGGGAATAAAGAGACAAAAATTTCTTTTTCTAATCAAAAAATGACCCATATATCTGAGAGCGAGTAACATCGGTAAATTCGTGTTATTCGTTTAGATTTTTAAGACGATGAGTTTTGAATGACGTCACCTAGTGTCAAGATAAATCTGCTCTTATATAAAGCGGTCAATCTTGTTGTACGGAAAGTAAATTTCATCAAAAATTTTGGAACTTGATTAAAAAAATTTTCTTGTCGTTGGAATTATTTCATTATTGATTTGAATTTTTGTTCTCTTTGATTGACAACTAAATTTTGGTAAATTTTTAGATTTGACATTATTTCTATAACATTTCAACACCAAATTTGTTTCATCATAGTTAGATGGGATCAAATCTTTCGAATTGTTGAGGTGGGTCATGGGGAGAAAAGGTCGAGAACCTCTGCTATAACCTTTTGTGATGTTAAATTTGAAGTTCTATGTTCCTTATATCTATTTAACCAACAGAAAAAAGCTACAAATATCAAAACATTAGACATTAACTGTGATGAGACTTCAAAACTTTTTTCTATGAGTTCTATAAGTCAGCATGTGAAAACTTTTGAAAATTTATTTTCTTAGCTTTAAAATCAGAATAGCAAGATTCCCCCTGTTATTGAGAGGAACTTCAGGGTGTCAAATGATATTCAAGAATTATGCTTTCTTGCTAATGAGATATTTGGAATAGATAGCAATAGAACACTCCAATAAAAATTTTTTTAAATATCCATACCGCACATAAATGAATCACTATAGCCTGCATGTGTACCAGGGCTAAATATTTTATAAATTATCTAAAAGATACATATCTTTTATCTAAATTTATCTTTAAAAAAATACCAGCTCAAGATTTGGGCATTTTTGCTTCAAAATGACCCCAGTGATCAAAACTTCTAGATGGTGCCTAGTGGTGTACTCACACAAATTTTTTAGGTTGTGGCCCCCAAAATGTAACCAGGAACTCCCAAAGTCACACACACACTCACGTAGATGAGCAAAGAGAGAAGAATCTGCTGCCCTCTCGTCTGGTAGAATGGGCGGATGATTTATCATTCAATAAAAGGAATAGTGTTTGCATATGTGTGTGCTTGTACATGAATCTGCAAAATCTATTTTGTTGGAATCACCTCTGAATGTATGACTTTAACTGGGGTTTAAGTTAATATATATTATTGCTTGAATATGTGTAAGTTGCAGCAAAATACTACCCAGTCCCATGAAAATTGTGACATTTATATATCGATTTATATATGGAAATGTAGCAACTATTATGGGACAGAGGTAGTATCATTTATGGTCATTATTAATAACTAGAATATATCTGTAAAAAATGATACTGTTGTATCTGTAAGAAGTTATTCCATTGGGGAATTCATTTTTTAATAATTCAATTATCCTAATTTTAAGTTGTTTTTTTTCTAAGTCTCAGTGAGCTGAGACTTGAAAAAAGCAACCTAAAATTAGAATGATTAAATTATCAAAAATTCGAGTTCTCTTAATGTATGATTAGACATAAAGTCTTGAGAATTTCTAGGACATGATATTTACTGCTATATTATTATAGGAAGGTAAATTAACCCATGAGATATCTGCGTGAGCACAAACATATAGAGAAAAAATTAGCATATATCCTTATTATATGCATAGATTTTTTTTTACCTCTGTTTACCATCATCTTTATTTTTTAGTTACTTTTCTGCTGCATATTAACTCATGCCATCAATCTATGGCAATCAGTACACAGCACAGATTGGAAATATTTAATAAACTCTCGATGAGACTTGAACCCAGGGAAGTCAGGTTTAACACAGGAGCTGCTATACTAACAGCTCTAAGAAATTGATAGACTGCTTGAGAAGAGTTGAGATAAAAAGCAACTAAGAAAATTAGATGAAGGTAAACAATTGTCGAAAAATTAACAATAATGATTTGAAATATAAAAAAATGAATAAAAAAAATTTAAACAATCTATGATAAAATAATCATAGTGTTAAAATTGAATTTACCTTCACACAAGAAAATACTCAATTCAAGGAAATTCAGTTATCTCCCCTAGAGCAGTTGATTTTCTAATTCATTTCAGCCTGGGTAACAGGATATTTTTCCCGAGTTCTGGGATGAAGTATTTCCATTAATTATTTTATACATCTTTCAAGAATTATCTTCATTTTTATCTTGGTATTTCGGGTTTTTGAGTTTTATTCTAATAAATATAATATTTCTAAAATCAAAAATTTTAATATTGAATATTACAGTCGATTCGTTCATATATTGATAAAACTAAACGAATTTGCTGAGAAGATTTTTGGTTCACACGATTTTTGAGTGGTTTGTACAAGCGAAGATTCATATAAAGGCTCCAATGAATGATAAAAATAAAAAGTATAATTATTATGGCGTTTGAACAATATACCTTTTTTTTTTATTAAAGACTTGAACATTAATCAATTATGAGAGCTTTTTTATGAATTTTCGTGCGTACTTGATAAAAATAAATAACGCAATAAATATAAACGATTCATCATATTAACACAATGAAAATAAAAGCCATAACAAGGTTCCAATAATTAATATTTAAACATTTGATTTTTTTAATAACATATTTATAATAATAAAATTCAAATGTTTCAAGAGCCAATGTTTGTTTGTTTTTTTAGTATAATCTACATTTTTAGGGTAAAACTTTCGCACAGTGGTGTAAACTGGTAAGTTACCTTCCTTGACTGAAAATTGCTGTTAATTAGTGATTAATCAATGGTAAGTACGTTCGGAAAATCGTTCGTGGGCTGTAATAATTGATTTATGGTTGAATTTTTGATAGAAAAATATTAGTTAAAGGTCATAATAATTGCACTTTTTATTTTCATCATTCATTAGAGCCTTTGTATGAATTTTCGAGCGTACTAATTAATGTTTAGTACATTCGAAAAATCATACGAAGGTTCAAATAATATTTTTTTTAATTTCTAAAATAATAGATCTATCAAAATAAAATTTAAACATCCAAAGATATCAGGAGCCATTATGTTTTCAAGCGTACTTAATATTTAACTGGAAATGAAAAATGAGAAAACCTGGTCATTTTAAACCACCGAGTGTGATAACTTCCTTTTTATATTTACGGTGACCAAAAATTTCCAACAATGCCCACAAGTTTTATCATTTTTAGCGATAAAGTTAAATCGGAAATGAAAGATGGGAAAAAATCTAGCTATTTTTAGCCACCAAGGGAGGCAACTTCTTTTCGATATTTACGGCGGTCAATTTTTTTTGCTAAACTCCTACTATAATACATCGTTTCAGACGATCTATTTTTCATTTTTTTCTCAACTGTTCGTTACATTTGGTGTTCTTGAGAATTTGTTAAGTAAAATACTTAGCCCCTCATACTTGTTGATAGGTATGAATGATATAAATGGAATTTTCGTTGGAAAATCGATGTCTGACAAATTTTAAATCTACCTAAGATCAGCATATCATCCGATTTTAATAAAATTTTCAATAATTATTTAATGAAGGACGACTTTTCAAAATCATCTTTCGTTCCCAATATTGGAAAAGAAGATTTTTTTTTTTTTTTGTATGATTCCAAACTCACCTTTTACTATTTTGATGATTAAATTTATTTGTATATTAATGTTTTTATTGATTTTACACATTTAACAGGACACTTTTTTCCTATGTTCCGTGATAAACGAGGTATCAATTGTTTGTTTATTTCCTGAAAAGCGCTCAAGAACTGCTCGAATAATCGATGAAAATAGTGAAAAATCTTTTTTTCAATATTGAATAATTTTTTTTTTCAGATCAAGAGCCTAAATTATAATTAATCGGATAAAATTAAAAGATCTGCCGAGAAAAATATTTTACTTGATTTTCCCATTTTTTAAATTTCCTCTTAGAACAATTCTGGGGCGCTTTCCCCCCAAAAAGTAAGCATAATTAATTTGAGGGATGTACCTGCTAAACGTGTAAAAATCAAAAACATTAATGTATGCAATACATAGATAAAATTAAAAATCAAAATGGTAAGAATTACATGAAAAAAATACCGATATTTCGAGTGAAAACACTTTTCCCCTAATTCGTCCTTTAACGAATAAATATAAAGTATTTTATTAAAATCAAATGATATGCTGATTTAGTGATTTTTGCCAGATTTTCAAAAAGTTCAAGTGTCGATTTTCCGGTGAAATTGGGTCCATATTGTTCATACCTTCATGTTGAGGACTTAGAAAGGGGTGGAAATACTTCTCAAATTCTAAAAACTCTCAAAAGCAACATGCACCTGAAGAAGCACTGGAGAACATAGCGGCTAAAACGTCGTGTAAAGAAAATAACAAAGAAGAAAATAATTCATAGTTCAAAAAAAGTGTGAAAAATGGGAAACGCGTTATAAGGGAAGTAACTCAGTTTATTCACAGTTATTTCCCTTGTTTCCGGGGATGAAATAAATTAATTCATGTTCACATTTGATTAAATTCTCTTCTATTTTGTTATTTCATATACGGATCTTGGGTGGTCCGGTAGCGGTTGTTTCTATATCACATATCTCAGGTTAGACTGATAGTCCGGCAGGAAGACAAATAAATGAATATCACTTTTTTTTTAATCGTTATTTGAATTCTAGATTTCAGGATTTCTGAAATGCATCAGCTTCCAGAAGCGTTCATTTCTGAATCCTGAGTGTAAACTTAACCAGAACCAAGTGATGGTACTTTTCTCGCCAAATTTAGCGTGTTTCTTCTCTTGGTAGCGCAAAAATCCAACGAGCAGCGCTATTTTCAACGCATTTTGGAGCCATTTCTTTAGCATTTTTTTGTGTCCATTTAATGACCAATCCAGCCATTTTTAGCCATTTAAATGATAATAGAATGGCTAACAAAGTTTCTAGTGCGTTTTGATGTTTATTTGAAAATTTTTGAATTGGCCGCACTGCCTGGACTCCACCAAAATCTTTTACTTGGCTCTGACTAGGATGCTTTCTGTCCAATAAAATTTTCAATTAATTGATTCTGCAGTAAATTTCTTTCATTATTTTTCCTTATGCTTGACTCTTTAGTCAATTCTTGCAAAAAAAAGCTGGTCTTTCACTTAATTTTCAATTGAGCAAAGCAAAGATCTACTCACAAAATCTATTTGGCAGGGGAGTCAGTAGTATTCCAAATTTCTTCCAATGAAGTCGCCACATAGATTGTCGGGTTGAGCTGAAATCTGGTACTGGAGACTTTTGGACCAAGGCGCAATTTTCATATACATTGAATTATAAAAAGAGCTTTTATGCAGGCTTTGATGGAATTTTTTGCATGACTTCAAATTTTGACCCTGGGGTTGTTCAATTATTGTCTGTGATGAATAATTAACATTATTATCATTATTAAAAACAGAAATTCCTCAGTAGAATCTCTTAAGCTGGATTTACAGCTCAAATTCATAAATTTCCACATGGGAAAAAAAGCATCAACTCAGAACATACAGAGTGAGCTGAGTTCAATCTCCTGCTGAGACAGTTTGTGTTCGTTTTGAAGTAGAGAAAGGCATGAATCCATCTTGCTATGGATAAAATAGTGAGTGACGCCTCTGCGGGTGCTTGTTGCCTATAAGTCTATTTCACAGATCATAAACAGGACAAATAAGTAGCAATGTGATGTGTGGAGCCATCATCAGAGTGACGGCACAACCTACTTACTTCATCCATTTAGAAATTCATATTCATAATGGAATTTTACAAGAGATGATATTCTATTTTCTGCTCTTCTGAATACTATTACATCCAATTTGAATTATTAATGGATCCAGGTGTAGTAAGGCAACTTATGGCAGTAGATGCAAGTGTATAAAAATATCTTTATTGGAGGGAAATGGGTGTTCATTAAAGTGGAAAATAGTTACCCTGGGTTTTTATATTTATCAAGCTTTATTTGGTAAAATAGAAGAAATTTCATTATGGTCCATGTGTTCGCCACATTCATCAAACTATGAGTTCATTAAAACTATTTTGTTATACCAAGGGTTTACTGCAATTATATTTATTATCCAATGGCCTGGCTTTGAAATAAGAAACATGGCTAAATACTTATGAGTTATAAGTTTAATTCAGTTTCATCAAATTGGTATTATTATAGTTTAGCCTTGCATCTGAACTACAGAATTCTAGGCATCAAAATAATTTTTCATGCTCTGCTAATCATGAAAGTTTCCGGCTACTTTTTGCCCCTGAAAAACCTCTAAAATAGAGTAAAAAAATAACTAGAAACATCAAAATTCTGGCGAGTTCAGATGTTATTAATGAGCCCATCAGAATAAGGCCCCAAAATGGTCAAAAAAGCTTTTTTAACAAAAATCAGAGAAACTTTCTTTGATGATGTCTAGTGGAGTACTGATGTCAGTTTTCAAGTTTGTAGACAGAACAGTATGGCCAGGAGGACTGGGATACATAAGCACACAAATATGCACACATATTAAAAGGGATAGAACCCTATGTCACTTTTGGTGGCTACGGTTGTTCAGTCTAATCTATATGAATAATATAATATTTCTTTCTGCTCTACTAATCGTAAAACGAAAGAATTATTTGTTGCTGAGTTTGTTTTCTTTAAACTCTGTAGTATCACAATTAGATACTTTTCCTTGCATCAGTTCATTGAATAAGTGATCACATCCAATTTGAATCATTAATGGGTCCAGGGGTAGTAAGACAATTGTTGACAGTAGAGGCAGTCTGTTTTAAAAAAGGTAGGAAGCTTGGAGTATACTGCAGGTTGGTACTTGAAAGAATATTGATATCTATATAATTCTAAAAGTCTGGTTTTTGTTTATTTGTATGTAACCTCAGAGTAGCCAAAATGGTACATTGTAGCCAGGAGAACTGAATTAAGGTATTCCTCGCTAATTTGAAGAATGCAAAAAAAATCTGGGTGATTTGCAACTCTATGATAATAATGTGGGATCTGCATTTGCACTTGACTCTATTTATTTATTGATTTATTTGCATTTGATTTAAAATTATCCCGATTCATTCTGGGTCAGATTGGAACAGTTTTCTCTCAAAAGGGTGACCCAGTTGGTCACAGAGTTGTTCAGTATAAATTAAAAGTTGATGATCCCTTTTGCACTGGCTCAATCAATGATTAATCAAATTCAAGATGTTTTCTAAAGATTTGTGGAAGATTGTGATATTCAAGCACTGTTTTTTAACAAGGGATCAGCATTCTGATAAAGGAGGTTTGATGAGTGTGTGTTTGTTTAATGATCAAAATTATGAGGGATAATTCATAACCTCAAGTACAAGGACATGAATTACATAGTTCCAACAAGATTCACAAACGGCTCAACTCTTTGAATGATTACACAGATAAGTTCAGAGCTGTTTTATTTTTGTTTTGTTCCAGAAAGTAAGAAACTAGAGAGTCAGCAATTGTTGAGAAAATGGACAATATCATCTACTGCTGTTTCAACCATGCTGTAGGGAAGGACATTCTTCTTTAGTGTTTTTGGCACAACGTCCTCGTAGATCTCCGTTGGTGATAATCCCTTGCTACTGAGGTAGAGACTGACTGCCCAATGGACAATATTGTCCATTTTCTCAACAATCGCTGGCTCCCTAGAACTGTGTGTCTCATTTCCTTGTACCTTAGACTACAAACTTATCAATCATCTCTCATAGAAGACGAATTTTGACATAGAAAATAGATTGATGGCATTAAACAAGAAAACAAAATGAAACTCCCACCTACCCTCAAATAAAAAAAACAAATACAGCCATGTATTGACTTGCATCCAGATTATTATCTGGAAGAATGGATTCAACTCAAAATGACATCTGACTTCCCTGGGGGGAAAAAAACTTGAATCTATCCATTTGGTCTTTGTTTTGTAACCCTTGAAAAAACCTGGGCCCAAATGAGTTGAATTATAGGTTGAAGTTGAATACTTGTACTGCATAACATAAACCAATTTTATCCGATATATTTTTAGATATTGGTCAATATACATGCAAAAGAACACGAGAGCCATGATTTCATGCTGAATATTGGTGTTTCATTTTCTTTCAAGACTAGAAAAATGTTACTCAGTACAGTTTAGTTTTTTACAAATCTAAAATTCTTATCAAGTCTTCACAGGAATCTCAGAGTTATCTGCGATCAGACATTAGTCGGTCGGTCGGAAGTCGACATTTGACTGTAAATAAAATTTGAATTGAAAACAAAAACAAGAAAAATTTGATTCTAATTTTTTTTTCTTTTCTGTTATATTTTTTTATTATTCCTTTGCCTTGTTTATTTTCCCATTTATTAAAAAATGACGTAAGCAAGGAACAGCTGCTGCGACTTTGAGGCCAGGATGGAGAAGAGGAAGAGGAAAATGGAGAGATAAGAACTAGCAAAGAAAGTCCGCTGGTTGACAACAAAAGTAAATTGAGCAATTAGGAGATTAAAAAAAAATTTGGAAGAATTTTTTTTTCAAATGTTTCATTGAAATAATTTAATGTCCACAAAGTCTGCTAAGTCCAGCAGGCAGGTCATTTCTAAGGGAAGCAACTCTTTAACGTAAATCTATTTTAAGTAATGTTTTTATAAATGCCAGAGAACTACTGTTGAAGCTAATGGGTTGTTGTTTTTTTTCAATGCATGCCAGACGTAAATAGAAATTTAATACATCTATTTTGAAATAAAATGTCAAATAAAAACATCGGTTTTTAGATGTCTCCTTCATGCTGTTAAACAAAAAGATAATGATTCTGTTTAGGTAGCCTGATGGATACAAAATAAGGGTCCAGTTTAGTATTATACCTACATCGTAAACTGAACTGCCTCTAAAAGTTCAAAAACTTAATTTAATCTCAAAAACGAAAATTCGTCGAAAGAAATGAATGCCATATTCATTCAGAGCACATAAAAATACACAAGAAAAATAATTTGACCAATCAAAATGCTTATCTTAGAATTGACGAACCTGGCAGACTTGTCATACATAAAGAGTATAACCCAAAGTTTCATACCGTATTTACTTGTGTATAAGTCACACATTTTTGTACCAATTTTTTTTTTAAAGGTTGGGTGTGGCATTTTATTTGGACTTGAGAATCCAGTTATTATCAGTAAAATTTGAATAAAAGATTTGTACTAAATATAAATATGAAAATTAGGACGCGACTTACCCAAGTGTGACTTAATCACAAGTAAATAGGGTGAATTTTAAAAGTCTTCATCTCCCTGTGAGTTTTCATCCAAAAACTCATCATCCAGATATTATCCAAGAGGAAAGAAAGAAGTTAAAATAAAAGATGGGATAATATCCCCACTCAGGTTATTAATTCAGGAAATTTTAAATTATTAAAAAAAAATAAATTAATTAATAAGATAAAAGAAGGTTTGTTTGTTTTTTTCTTGTTCGTATTTTTATGTACCGGTCATTTTTTGAAAAAAAAAAATCTTTGCACAAAATCACTAAAGATCCAAGACAAAAGTGGATAGTTGTAGAAAAGAAAGGCCTGAAAAGGAGAGAAAAAAATTTATTATAAACCAGTGATTCCCAAAGTGAGTGCCACCGCCCCCCAGGGCATGCTGGAAGATTCAAAGGGTGGGCTGAAAGGCAAGGGAGAATGGAAGACAAAGCAATTTAAGGATACTGCTTATTAATATCGAGTCAGATGTGGGAAAAATTAGTTCCATCACATCAGACCCATCCTTCATATTAATTATTTTTTTATTAATTAATCAGGTACATTTAGATAATTTTGCACAATTATATTATTGGTTATAAAAGAAATGCTTAACTCATTCAGGCCAGAGGCACATGTAGATGTGCATTGAATTTTGCAACCATTTTGAATATGGCGGCCATTTTCAATACATAATGAGGTCATATGACCATTATATGTATAATTCAGCCATAAATGAAATCAATATCTAATAACCTTCAAAATGATATAAGACTTCACAGGGTGAGTAAACATATATCCATTCATTATGTCTCATAACTCTTGAAAAAAAAATAAATAGGCCTGAATGAGTTGAAGAAATATTTATTGAAATTCACTTTTCAGTATTTCATGTTTGACAGACTTTTAAGGACGGGTTGGAGACACTGATGAAATATATGCTCTAAAAGGTGGGGGCGGGGGGGGGCATAGTACGAGAAAGGTCGGGAAACACTGTCATAAACAGATTAGATTACAGAGTTGCGAAAAAGAGTTTGTAAAAGATCGAGATTGCATTGAAAGCTAAGATGTTGAAAGACGGGCAAGTATCATTGCGATCTTTCGCAACATTTTTCTAACAGTTCTTGCTGCGACAATTCCGAAGCGTCTGTGGCCTGTAAGTCGACACCAATACCCATAAGTTTTTGTCTGAACGCATTTTTGGTGCTTGTGTATGCCATCTTCTGTTTCAACAAGGCTTCACACGGAGTCCTGCAAAGAAGAACACGATTTTCATCATTAGTAATGTTAAGTAGGGATGGAAAAAGGTAACAATCAAGAATTGAAATGAAGAAAAATGATCAGAAAGAAACAAAAAAACAATCATAGCAGGTTACAATCGAACATTGCTCAGAAAAACCTCACTTTCCGAGGTATTCCATTGCTTCATCTTACAAAAATAAGAATAACAAGTCTGGTTGGTCACTCAATAGAAACTGTCACTTAACCAACGTCTTTTGGTAACATGTCATGTTGGGGGTGATCAATAGAGAAAATAGGGGAAAAGGGTGATCTATGAATTGATTACTTCTTTTGCCTTTTGCCATGATCTCAAAAAAAAGTCTGGACTTTTTAAAAATATAACATGAACGCTGCCAGACACAAACTATTTAGCATAAACTTATATTGTAAACTGACTCCCCCCCCCCACTAAAAACCTATTGATATGTAATACATACTTACATACATATGTACATAACCAACCAGATAGACCAATTTTAAAACTTATGTTTATTGTTTTGGTTGAGGGTTTAAAATTATTCTGCTTGTTACAGCCTGCTTTCGATTGTCATACTTTCAGTAATAACATGACGAAGAGAAAGTCACATAGTTTACTGACGGGGGGGGGGGTTAGTTTGGCATATGAAATTAATCCATATTTGTTTATCATTAGACAACAAAGATTGGAAGGGATAAGGGAGAGAATGAGAAGATAAGGGCAGAGGGCAAGAGAAAAGCAGAGGTACAAGATAATCTTAGAATTTCTACTGCTACAGCTGAATATATCAAAATATAGATATGTTGAAAATTTTCTCTAATTTGTTCAAAAGGTGATATTTTTGAGAAAAGTGATCAGAAGATGAATCTTTTTTTTATCCCCAAATATCTACAACATGATTTTTTCAAACTAGAATCCTTATCTTTGTTGTTGTTGATCACAGTATTTTTGCTTGTATATTCTCCAACCTTCTTCAGGTCTTTATGCAGAAGACTTTAGGCTGGAACTCGTGCAATCTCACAGGGCCTCAAGAACCATGAAAATCAGCATTAGTATTCACACCTGTGTCACATCACTTAACGTGATTCAACAAGTAAACACCAAATCTTACACGATGCACATCAGTTTTGAAGTCAGTCCCAGATCTGGAACAACGCACCCCGCAAATGTAGGCAGAAACAGATCATGCATGGCACGAAGTCATGCGAGTAGACCAGCAAGAATTTGTGATATAACGTTTCTTGCTCACATTACAGCAGTTTGTTTCCCAGCTATTCAAATAAGCATTGAACTGGTCTGTACACTACTAACGCAGACCTGCCAAGGTTTAGAAATTCTCACAAGGGTGTTTCCCTAAAAAAATTAACATCATTGGTGGCGGGGGGGGACAAAGAAAATTTTCAATTCTAGAAGCTCTAAAACTAATTTCAGTATTTAAAACCTAACCTATAAGCATAATTTCAAACTGCAAAATGCGGGAGAACTTGGTCGGTGTTATGGGAGCATGAAATTAATGTGTTCCTGCCTTTGGTTTCTCAGGGGATTTTTGTGTTCTCATCCCTTGCTTTCCATCACATTCAACTTCTTTCCTAGGGATTTAAACACTCAACCTTCTGCCAATAATCGTACATTTATTGTGTTCCTCTGTTCTTCCACTGAGCTTTTACACTCTCTCTTCATCTAGTCTAGGAGTAAAACTCATGACTCTAGGGAACAAGGTAATCCTAGCAGCAAGAACTAATGTTATTATTTTGGAACAATTGCTCACAATCATTTCAAGGTCATTCCCCACTTTTGTCAATAAGATTGCTAATTTTCCTTTCTGTTTAAGTTAGTAATAACAAAGAAAAATTTCAAATAATCATTTCATTTCACATATATTTAAACAGCTTTATAATAAGAATTAGTTTAATCTTATAATTGTATGACTGTTGCTGTGTATTTGTTATTCAAAGAGAGCTATATATATATATATATATATATATATATATATTGACATTGTAGAAGTACAGTTGACCCAGGGAGAGTATCTTTTGGAAGATATACAAAATAATTTGGAACACATCAGTTGAAATTTCAATATATTTTAAGAAAAACAAGAATCGCACTATTGTAACTAAGGTACACAACAATATGATCATTGTCTTTTTTGCTATTATGTAGTTCTTTAATTTGTGGGTCTATTAGTGAGAGAGCACACCTTGAATCATTTTATAAAACAACAATGGTAAAGAAAGATCTTTTGTTTCACAGTTATACCTCACTTAGCATAACATATCCCCTCTATGCTTTGACCAAAAACATTCATGACAGTGTCTATTGTTAATTTTATTCTACAATATTTCATGAACTCCTTTTCCCTCTACATGATCTCCAGACTCTATTGAGCAGCTGGTTTCACCTTTGTATCCCTTTCTATAATAACATGAGATGTTGTATATGCAGTTCTTGGTCATATCATCTTCTATTGGAGGCCTGACACTTGTGAGGTGACTGTATAGAATTGTGCTGCTTCATGATACTCTCCACATATTGTATAACCTAATGATACTCTGAATTTTCTCCAATAGATACAGAGATAAAGTGCAAAAACAGAAGTGAGGGGATGCAGGGCTACCTTCTCTAGCACATTCTTCAAGTGCATTTTAGGGGTATCTTGATTCAATATATATATATATATATATATATATATATATATATATAATGCAGTACTTCACCTAATTTTAGGTGACAAACTGATAAACAGAATAATTTTAATTGGATATAGATCAGAGATTTCCAAACTTTTTGTATTGATAAAGAGAAAATTTATTAAAACATATATTTTGTTAGCCCAGCTATATGTATATATATGTATTGTTATCACAGAAGTACAATTGATGCAGAAAAAGTTTCTTTTGGAAGATATACAAAATCACACTTAATTTTGCAACCCACCTAGAAATAATAGGCAACACCAATGTGTTGCAACACACAGTTTGGAAAACTCTGATACAGATAGTAAGAGAATGCCATGACCCTCCCAAACAAAACAGCGGGATGCAGTTTCCATGCATTTTCTCAGCTCTACATCAAGGAGAACACCTTTGATATTATGTAGGGTAATCAAATGGTTTTGATTTGTGCTGTCCAAGTTCATACATCTGTTAACATCTGTTGATGTGATGTACGTCAGATCTTTATTTGTTTTGAATCCATCCTCTGAAGGGATTATCTCATACTGAGAGCCACTAACGAGTTTAGCCTGATGCTCTTGGTAAGTGATAATCCATGAACTAACCCTAATCTTTAACCCTAAACTATAATATTATCCTGCTCGTTCCTACCTGCGTTTCAATGTTATGCTTTCAGTTATGACATGAAGGAAAGGTTAGGTAGTTTAATAATAGGATGGAAATAGAGAGGACAGAAAAGAGAGTTAATTTAATAAGAGGGTAGGAAGAGAGAGAGAATAGAAGTTAGGTAGTTTACTGTGGGACTAGGAAGATTTTTGCATATGAAACAAATCCAGGTTTGTATAACATTCAGATAAAAATATGCATGAGCAACAAAGTTTGGAAGGGATAAGGGAGAGAATAAAGAATACACGCAAAGAGTGAGAGAAGAATAGAGGCATGAAATAATGGATAATCTTAGTTGTGAACAATTGTGGATAATAATATAATTCAATGCTCAAATATGATAGTAAATGGAATGATTCAATGATACATTAATGGGTCAATGTGGAGTTAAGCCAAATCGAAAAACTGAAGAGGCAGATAGAAACTTTGAATTGCATTATAATTACTCACCATAAAACAAAAACCAACTTCTGCCTCGGCATTTGGTTGTGTGTGTATTCAAAATCGTACACTGCATAACGACATTCTCTATTTTCTACTGTAGCCAGCAGATTTGTAGCGAAATCCTCATAGGTTTCTTCTGAAAAAGGGGGAAAAAAAAAAGAGAGATAGATCAGTGATTCTAAACGTGGGGCACACAGCCCACAAGGGAACAATTTGAAAATGTCGGGGGTTAATTTAAAATTTGGGGGTGAATAGCAAAAAATGCATTGTGACTCAAAACTGATTAATTCCTAATTACACAATACCATTAATTACCAATTATACCATAGATTCCATAGTAACTAATGCTCTACTCATTAACTTTGTGAGGTACGAAATCGATGAACTGACTGCGTTATTATTACCGAATATCATGTAATAAAGAAATTATAACTATTTTACCAAGTGCCCTAAAGTTCATATACAAGTATTTTTTTTACAAAGAGTTTGTCACATTATAGAGAGTTAAACATTTTTTTTATAGTATTTTTTTATAGTAAGGAAGACATTAAATGTTTTGACATATCAAAGTGAGGCGTAGAACAAAGGAAAGTTAAGAAACATTGGGTTAAATGAAATTGATTGTCTCAGTTATATACATCTATCTGCAGGGCTTCCAAGAGAAATTAGGGGAGCAAAGCTATTTTGGGGTCCCCAAACAAACACTAGACAAACACCCTCGTCCTTTAGCTATCCTGTTTTCATTTGTTATAATCCTTCTGGCACGCCATATCATATTTGCTTACCAGTAAAGAATATAGTCCACCTATTTCATAAATGGACATTTCGTATCGACTTGAAAGTTTAGATGTACAGCTCTACATGAAAAAACTCCCAGGCCCCCTCCCTTGGCCCCCTGAGCTTCACTGCAAGGCACTTGTTGCATATCCTCCTTCCATAGGTAACTATTTAGTGAGCAAAAATCTTATATCATGCAAATTTTTTTTTCCCTTCAGCAAAAGTATGTGTGCACTGAATGTTCCACAGTCTATTTCTCTTGACTAATAAAACTTTATAATGTTTCTATACTATACAAATACAACTGCATTCTACAAAGTAACATATTTAGTCAAGATTTCATTCTATACTTTGAACTACTTTGTTCAGTTTGTGGTTCGATTAAATAAAACATTAATGAGTATTCATTATTTTTATGGGATGAAATGTTAGAATAAATTCATAACAATAAGACCCATTTATTCACAGATTATTATTATTAAAATTTCTGGGAAGGGTTAAATAAAGAATTATTCTGTTAAAAAGCTTTTTGATAGATTCTCTAGATGCATAATGTGAAAATCTCAAATAGCACAGTTTATGGACATTTACAATAAGTATAGTTAAAATATATCATTACACCTCAAATGATTAATATATGTATAATTATTAATTGATTACAATAAGTATAATTATAACACATCATTATATACTTAAAATTAAAGATATAAATGTAATTATAAACTAATACCTTATTTTAGGTAATCAACCATTTGTGCACGCATTAATTTCCAGTGTGCACTGGTTGCAAGATGTGTGTGTGTGTGTGTGTGTGTGTGTGTGTGTGTGTGTGTGTGTGTGTGTGTGTGTGTGTGTGTGTGTGTGCGTGTGCGTGCATGCGCACTGCTCAAATGGAATCATAGTCATAGGTTCTATCCATACGGTCCATAGTACCTAACATATCAGATGTCTAAAAGCAAATCGAATGGTAAATCTTGCATATCTTTCTGTCAACTTAAAAATTAATCACTACATAAATCTCTGAGGAAGATAAGTATTATACTATTAAAATTATAATGGCTTTAACCATCAGAACAGAAGCATAACTTTGAAATCAGAGGAAAAGAAAGACTATGTATTTGTATTATTTCAGGATAAAAGAAAAAGAAATAATATTTTACAAGCATATAAATGAACGATTTTAGCAAAGAATACCAAACCAGTCAAATTTTCTCATAACATCTTTTATAAGATTGAAGAAAAATAAATAAATTGAAAAGACGGTGCTGATAGAAAACAAATTATATGGGCTCTAAGTTGAACAAAAACTGCCTTTGAAGATCGGTTTAATGGTAATTAATTCCTTGATCAAAACATTAGTACAAAATAGAATGGTGAATTGAGTAAATTTATATCATAATATCGAAAAGGTAGTAATTCCATCCGGGGAATAATTCCACCCTAGATATAATTCCGAATTCAAAGGGAGATAACAATGTAAATTCCATTTATTTTTAATTTGATGAAATATTATTACTAATTCTTGACCGGTATTCGCCATCAACTTGATTTTCTAGTTGTTTTTCATCGCAACTTTCCTCAAGCTATTGATCAACGGCACTGAGTAATCCATCTAGATCAAGAATAAAAAATGAAGCGTCACCAAAAACTCATTTTTCACACACTTCTTCACACACGGACGTAGTTCGACAAGTTTGGTTGAGTTTTGATGGGGGGGAAAACGACTAGAAAATCAAGACTGAGGGAATTACTTATCAAAAATTAATAAGAATTCATTTTTTCACTTCTTCATTTTTTGGGACTTTTCTAATTCCCAATTCTTTATGTTTCCTAATTGTTCCTACTTAAAAAAAAAAGAATTTTATTTCTCTATCTTTTATTCAGAAACTGTCTTTCTCAAAGAAAAACTTTCTACTATACACCATTTCCAATTTTTGAGTTGTTATGGTCATTTTTGTCATTTCGTTTCTCTCTTTTCGCATAGGGAGACGGAAAATAAACCATTGCAAAACCACACTAGCTATAAAACACGGCCTCAGACTTGCTATCTTTATTTTTAAAAAAGATGAAACACATAAAGAAAATAAAAGGAAATAACTGTGAGCAATCAGTATATTTAGATTGAAATCAAAATGTACTCAAAATTCTTTGTTGTTAATCGAAAATGTTTTCAAATAATTTAGAAATCAAGGTTAACCCTTCAAAAAACACTATCACTCCTAGTCGAGTCTAAAGGGAGCTAATTCTAATTTACCATACAATTGACATAGTTACCTCCCTTGACAGTCCAGAATTATTTCTAGGGTTAAATCAATTCCTGGACCCCTTATAAACTGTAAGGTTTCACTCTGCTAGTAACACCAAGAGAGGCCACTTTACAAAATTGGTTTTAGAGTAACCTCCTTTAGATTTTTTTTATTATAGAAGATTTGGGAATTATTTAGCAGGTATTCTATTGAATTATCTTAAATATAAAAAACCTATATATTGTTTTTCTATTGTCTTTGTTGTTCCTTATATTAACATTAATTTTTCAGATACTACAGCGTTTTAGATTTCCTGCCCTAGGTATACTAGTAGTAAAGCAATGAGTTTTTATACAATAAAACTTACTTATTTTACTCAATTTATTAAAATTCTCAATAAGTGAAACCAGAGAATTTGAAGTATTCTAGTATCACACAGCCTCCATAACAATGTTTGATCTCAAATGTTTTTTTAAATTCAAAACTGATCTGACGATACCATTGATTGTAGAATGCATAATCAGAAAAGAAAAAATATATGAAAGATTTATAATTTTCTTTCCAAATTGTCAAAATAGCAATTTAC
Source organism: Thysanoteuthis rhombus (assembly GCA_963457665.1). NCBI lineage: Eukaryota > Metazoa > Mollusca > Cephalopoda > Oegopsida > Thysanoteuthidae > Thysanoteuthis > Thysanoteuthis major. Next base: position 9,863,591 of record OY735230.1, on the reverse strand, counting down.
TTTACTTGATAAAACTCCTGGTATTCAATCCTTGGTTATTGAATGTATCTATGAAAGAGTAATTTTGTAAAAATAATAGTGAAAATGTTTTTTCGCAAATGATTCTCCCCAACCACCCTGATTTTATGACATATCAATAAATACCGATCCAGAAATGAACTCCATTAGTTTCCCCATTGGGGATTATGACCCGAACCAAATTTATGCAGTTTAATGTCAATAGCTCAAGGCCAACCAGTGTACTTCTAAGCTTCTTAGTTATTTCAAATTTAATATAAAATGAATGCAGGGAATTTAGTTAACAATCATCATCATCAGTCTTTTAACGTCCGTCGTTGGACATAGACCTTCCCCAGGATCCGCCACCATTTCCTATCGTGGGCATCGCGGAGCCAGTATTTCTTGAATTTGTCCATCTTGTGTTCTGTCAGCCTCGGTTTCACATGTGATCTTTGGGGATCCATAGAATTGAATTTAGCTTAGTGATACTTGCTAGTCTCAAGTCTGGTCGAGACCAGGACTTTATACCTACAAGTTTTCCTTACCAATCCCTTGGCAAGATGTAAGTCCACTGAAAGGATACCTCCACCTTAATCACACAGCTTAGAGAATACTCAATTAGCTGCTGAGTGCACGGGGAAATTTGTCCTAATGAAGAGTGTTCCACATTCTTCACTCGTACCGGTATTGAACCCAGAACCTCCTGCTTGTGAGGCAAACTTGTCACAAAGCCAAGCAAACAATTAAGATGAAGATATAAGTATATTCAGATTAATCTGCATAAAAATGAATTACTTATATGCTTTACCATATGATGGTCTATATTTTGTGTCTGTAACATTTTTTAAGGAAGATAACTATTAAATCCTAATTAGAGAATTGTCCCCTCCTACTTTTTTTTTTTGAAAATGCATATATAGATAATTTAAATAATACAAGCATTCCAAGGGAAATTATGAATCTCCGCCATCCATATATGCTGCTTTTGAACTCATAAACTATGCTGCTGTTGTAGTGAATCAAGTTACCTCGATGAAAATGTACTACCAGTATGGTGTTTGAATCCTGAATTTTTTATTTTTTCTTTGAAAACATTGACATAAACTAAGGGACTAATTTGATATGAACTTTTTTAGTGAATTGAACCCCACAATAAAAACCTATTTAGGGGAGGAATTATCAAAAATCCAGAAAATTGTTTTCCCTACTTATTAAAATGTGTGTGTGTGTGCAAGATTTTAACTTTTCACTATAAACAGTGATGGCTGGGCAAAGTCCGGATTGAGACATAGTTGCATATAAATGTCAGAACACATTGGTAACTTAAATGCAACAACAGTGATTAAACCGGTCTTTTGTGGGTAGCAGTGATTAAAAATACAGACCAACACAATATTTTAGATAATTTCAAATACAATTCAATTATGAAATTATTTAGATACAGACGTCATTTTTTGACAGCACAGTTAAACTAGTAGATAACTAAACAGTGTGATATTACTTTTTTTAAAAAACAAACATCATTTTTATAGTTTGTGACGTGTCAGTCAGTCAAACAGAAAGGAGGATAATACAAATGCAAGATTGGCTCTTCTGTTTTGCATGTGTGTGTGTGTGTGTGCGTGTGTGTGTGTGTGTGTGTGTGTGTGTGTGTGTGTGTGTGTGTGCTGGCTGTTGATGATATAACTACTACTATTACTATTGCTGCCACTGCTACTTTTTACTACTGAATTTACCTTTCCACCCAAAATGAATACAAGAAATTTTAGTTAACAATACCTTGCATTAACCTTCCAAATTGCTGTGCAAACATACTGACATAGAGCACAGCTTCATGTAAACAGTCTGCAAAGCAACAACCACCGCAAGTTAGAATAAATGTTATTTATGTAAATACTTGTTTACTAATGCCCGCCAAAAAAATTACCCCTTTATTTGAATGATTTTGCAATTGCAACGTACTTAAAGAAATATAAGAAAATATCAGGCTGCACAAAATCCCTTTCTGCCAGAATGTACTTAGATTTTTTACGGACAATTTGCGAGAAAATAAATAAACAAGCTTGTCTACGCAAGGGTTAAACTCTCTTGCTTCATTAAAATCTAAAAGGTAAACAAAACAGAATTCATCTCTCCATACAATATCATTTCAAACGATGTGTCTCTTTCCAACTCCTTTATTAGTAGTTCCTGTGAAAGGGATTTGCAAATTTTAGTAAAACTAAGTAGGCCAAGTTCAGAGAGTGAATTCATAATCAGTTTTTTGCATATACGATATCATTGGTTTCTGGTGAGGTCATTGTCAAAACTGAAATGGTAAGAGTTTGATAATAAATAAGGGAGATGATTTAGTTCTATAAAGTTATCCTCATGGAAAAATATTACTGACGGAAAATATAGACTATCACCCAGTGTTTTATATAGATGAAGATATACAGTTTATAAATCTAGTTACTGTCATAAACAACTTTTGGTGAATTACAAACTTGCTACATTATTTGCCAACAATATTTCCTTTCGTTCAATCAACCGATCGGGGCAGCCAATCATTCCTATTTCAAAATTTTATGCTTGTTTCTTGACGTGTGATCGGCTGAGCTGTTCACAACATAAAGAATAAGTTCGGTAAGCCAAGTTTGAACTCAGAATGAGACAGTTTGTGCTCATTTCACACCAATTACTTTACAAAAATCATGTATCTATCTCTTCCCAACAGCTAATATGTTATGGGTCAGTATGGCCCATCTTTCCCCTCACGCCTCACATCTGGGTGGCCTTTGTTCAACAACTTAGTAGGCATGGCAAACCTGAAGTAGATAATTGTTATTTGCTTGAGTGATATAAAGGAGGTGGGAGCGGATGGGTGTAAGTAATAACGATTGCTATCTCCACCTCCGCATGACACTTCAGGTACGAGTGGAATATTAGGAGAATTTTTTTCCTTTTTTTTTTTAACACTTGTTTTTTCAAAAAATATTTGCCATATCTTAATTTTCCGAATGGGTGATGATTTAGAATTCACAGATCTTTGAATGTGATCGTTTTATGAGTAAGCCTCATAGACATGGTTGCAAAACAAATCTTTTTACTAGATTGTTTCAAGAGTGAGACTCATAGACATGGTGACAAAAACAAAAGTTTTTTACAAGATTGTTTCGAGAGCAAGCCTCATATACTTGGTCATAAAAACCCAACTTCTTACTGAACAGTTCTAAGAGAAAAAAACAAAACAAAACAAAATTCAAAGCTTTTTACTGGATTGTGAGTGAGCCCATAGACCTAGTCACAAAAATGAAACAAAACACGGCATTAAGCAGAGAATAGATTTTAGATGAACCTAGAGAAGAACTTACCGAAATTCCATCTAATTTTTATTTTATAATGAATAGCATGTCTGTCCATCTGTCGAACTTTGAAGGTAAAATTTTTTGTACAATTAGATGCTGACAGACAGTAGTCTCCCTTATCTATTTATTTGTAAATGCATTAAAAATCCAGGTCAATTCTGGTCACATCAGATTGCATTCATTTTTTTAGTTTAAGAGGCCTTTATTTTCAAATATTTGACCCAAATGAGAGGAATGGGTGGACATCATAATGCAGAAGAGGGTAAGAGAAATATAATTAGAACTCTAGCCCACAAAGAAATTAATTTGTTAATATGCATGTAAGTCAATAGTATAATACATATATATATATATATATATATATATATATATATATTAAAGACTGGCCACATCGTTTTGTCCACAGACTTGAAAATTGGCATCAGTACTCCACTAAGCCCTTTTTAAAAATGATTTTTTTGATTTGGGGGGGAAAAAGCTTTTTGATCGTTTTGGGGGCTTATTCTGATTTTATACTATTTTAGATGTTTTCCCTTGGAAAATGCCAGTGATGTCTTGAATATAATTTATTCTGACTATATTTATTCTCCAACAAAATTTTTTTCTACATGGTTTCAAATTTTGATGCTGCAGTTGTTCTATTATTGACTGTGACTTACATAGATTTTTTATTTGTACACTTATAATCAGCGACAGCAAAGTAATGGATCATAGGCTTGTAAGGAATAAAACAGCTTAGCTAAAGTTTATTTTCTATGACAATTATAATTAAAGTCCTTTAAAAAATTTTTTAAGCCAATAAATTATAAAGAGAATTTCGGTGACTACCAAGCAGAGATGACAATCCAAATTTGGGGAAGTTTAGTATCTGAAAAAATTACTTGGATGAAATCTCCTTTTCTCCCTGCTATGTTGTTAGACATATCTATTGCACAAGGCCAAGTTTGGAGAGCGCCCAATAATGAACAAACTATTTCTATCACATCCTAAGGATATGAACGTAATCCCAAAGAACATACATTCACACCTCTGGCTAAGTCGCAAAAGAAAATAGAATGGAATGGAGGAAAAAAAAATAATTACAGCTATTAAGCACTAGGAGAGGGCATATCTCAGCCAAAACCATAGTCACTAAAAACTGAATGGAAATCATTTCATATATAGCTATAATGCAGATGGGGGATGGAGTAATTGAGTAATCATTCTATAGCCAAACCATCGAGGAAAATTTTATTTGAATTCATCGAAAACTTTTGGGAGATATTGGGTAGACAGGTATATAGATATAATAATGGAGAGGTAACTTTTTTTTTAATTCTTGGATCCGCCCCCAAATTTTTATAAATCCTTTCTTAGCCTATGGCTCACCCTTCCACAAAATATCATTGAAATCCATTGAATACCTTTGGAGAATGACAGACACGTGTGAATACATCTTCAAAATTCATTGACAGAAATGATAAAAGTATGAAAATAATTTCATTTTAATAAACTTAGACAATGAGGGAGTAATATTGTACAGATTTATATTGAGCTATCTACCTTAAAATTCAAAACCACTACCTAATTTAACCAACTCTTCCTTAACCCACAGCCTGCTCTTCAACAAAATATCATTGAAATTCATTCAAAACTTTTCGTTTGGACAAACAAACATACAGACCAACCAACTGACTGACATACAGACAGATAGATTTCAGTGAATATGTATATCCTTTTTATGCTTGTTAACAGAGGTAAATAGTTTCCGCTTCTGCATGAACAGTTTAGTGAAGATTGATTTCTCTTCTAACAAAAAAAACCTGTTTCTCTCTAAATTTTAAAGACATTACATAACAAACCTCCAACAACCAATAATACTGAAATTATTCAGTACATTCTACTGAAATGTGATAAATCTCTTATTTACAGGGAAACTGCAGAGACAAACATTTTTTTTTCAGGGAATTGACTACCAAGTTTCATAAGAAAGCTAACACAAAGGGTTCAGCACAGAAAGTCTGGTTATACAAATAATAATAAATATATTATGTATTTTAGTAGTTTCATATTCATGAATAAATTTCACAAAACCATAATTTTATAACGCTTACACTCTATTTCCTTTAAAGGAAATAAGGTGTAAGTATGCTATAAAATTATGGTTTTGTGAAATTCATTCATAAATATGAAACAATCGAAATACAACTTAGCTCAAAATACATAAGATCTTATTAAATCTCGTCCCAAAAAGACTAATGATTGTTCAATAAATATATTGCCCTCACATTGGCTACGGCAAAGCTGTGCCTCTCAGGGCATCATACGTCAAAAGTTTTTCCACGATCCTCTGTCTCGGGTAGACATCGAAGTTCTTGAGGTGAATAAAGGCAAAAAGCATCCAAAGCGATGTCACTCTCTCCATCTTCTACCTACCAATAGCATTGGAAGAGATGAATTCATGCCTTTCCCAAGGGTATTGCATTCTCTGATTTGGGGGGCAGGGTGGATGAAATGAAGGATAGTTGAATATTTATTTGAAATTTCATAATAATTACTCACTATAAGACAACTTTTAATCTTAGCCCCCAAATTGTAAACAATGTTAATCTTAGGAAATGACTAAGCAGAGATGGATTACTCTTTAGAGGAGTAATTTTCTCAAAGTGACTCTCATGGGTTAGTAACAAAGGAGTGACATAACAAAGGAGTGATAAATCGGATATGAATTTCAAAGGAGTAACACAAACATCGCTGTAACAGAGAAACAATGTAAATTGTTTCTGTATGAATTTCCCTTCTTCAGAAGTATAACTTAAGCATAAAATGAAATGGCAATCAACTCATTGCTTCTGAAGCGTACAGTGCCTATCCAGAATTATAAATAAGTTACTGTCTCATTTCAATTGTGCTTCTGCTCTCAGTAGGAGCAGTTGCAGTTGGAGCTCTCCAACTTCTTCTTCACTTAGAGGTAAAATTCAATTTTAATAATTTTGTAGTCCATGATGGCTGGTTATCAATTTGTAAAATCCCAAATGGTTAAAGACAAACTACTATTCAGAGGAGACATCTACCATGATATCACTCCTAACAAACCACTATAACCGGAGCACAGCCCAACCAAATATGGTATGCATACTCAATACACTTAGATTGAGGTTTTAAAATAAAAAGATTCGAGAGAGATTTTGATACTTATGTCACTCTTCTGTTACCACAGGTGTAATTTAAGCAAAACCATGTAAATTTGGGGGCCAAATTAGCCCTTTACCAATCTTAACTAAAGAGTTCCCATATACTCATGTTTGTAATGCCACTCCTTTAAACAGGACCAAAATAGATTTATTAAAATACTTGATATCTGGAGAGAAAAAAGTTTAACTCTTTTCAATCAAAAGAGAAACTTTTAAAGCTTGTTGAAGTACTTGTCTACACAGGATGAAATATTTGAGTAAAAAAAAATGATCAAATATTTCAGAATTTGCCAAAAAAATTTACATTCATTTCTGACCCCTTGAAGCTGAAAAAGGTCTACTATCACCTCCATACTGCTTAGAGGAGAGGAAAAAAAATCTCCATTAACTTTTGATCCTTTAAGGGGATGGGGAGATACACTTTAATATTGACATCTCAAATGGAGGAAAAAAGTCTCCTTTTGCTTTTGACCTCTTGAAGGGAAAAAGTTTCCTTCCATTTTTGACCCCTTCAACGTGGGAAAAGCCTCCCTTCACTTTTGACCCCTTAAAGAGGGAAAAGTTTTCCTGTACATTTGACCCTAAAAAGGTGAAAAATGTCTATTCACTTTTGAGCCCTGAAGAAAGAAAAAGTCTCCCTTCACTTTTGACCATCAAAGGGGGAAAAATTTTCCATTACTTTTGACACCTTAAAGCAGAGGAGTCTTCTTTCATTTTTGACCCCTTAGAATGAGGAAAAAGTCTCCCTTCATATTTGACATGTTGAAGAATCATATATAACATATAAAATCAGAAGATATGTATACGTATATATGTATACTGGACAGAAAATAGGGTTCCACTTTACCATCATAGTTACATTGTAAATAGAATCTCTCCAGCTAAAACCCTTTAAAAAAAGTTTTTCTCAAATCTTTTCACTTTAAAATCCTAATCTAAGTATATTGAGTATACATGCCAATCTTGGAAGGGTTTCGCTAATATTTTGGTGGTTTTTATGGCATGACAGACAAACAAACAGACACTGACACACGTACAGTGGGACAACTCTCACTTATATATACTGAAAATATATAAGAGAGATGAAAACAATTAAAAACAATTTGAAATTAAAACTATTAGAAAATATATAACCCTATCATCAATGATTTTTAAAAAGATTCTTTTTGGCCTGTCATACCTTCAAGATTGCTCAGAAAAATAAACTAAAGCAAGTGTAAAGATGATGAGAATTGATGCCAATGAAATCTGAACTTACAATACACCTTTGTAAGTACAGGAAACCCTGAATTGACACATTTTTTATTATTTCGATTAGCTCAGTAATTAATCCTCAAATTGATACTGAGAAAATAGAAGTCAATTTCAAAAGAAATGACTTCTGATTAAAATTATCTTCCTTGAATCATTTGGTGAATTTTTTTAAAAACTGCTTGACTAATTCACTGAAGAGTTCCGCTATTTTTATCATGCTTCATTCATGGAAGAGTTCCACTGTTGAATACAAGCGTTTTCAAGCAGTTTATGAAGTTAGGAGTTCAGAGCTAATTCAAAATAACATAATCTGTTGAATGAACAGACTCTCAACCTTGTGAAAGAAATCACTCAGCGAGATGTTTCGAACAGCCAAAACTTTGCAACAGCAATGTGTTGAAGTCAACCCAAATTTTCCGCAACATGGGAGCAGCTGTTCACCCATAGCACAAGATGTAGAGAAAAAGGAGGAAATAAAGAATGAACCAAAGTAACCTGAATAGGTTTTTTAATTGTTTTAAAAAATAAAGTCCTCGTTCTTTGAATAAATGTATAATCCTGAAACTTTTAGATACTGTCAACCAAAACTGTCAACATAAGTTTCTTCAGTTTTCAAATCGGTCTGGCTTGTTCGTTGGCTGGCTATATGTGTATGTATTGTATGTATGTTGTGGAAAGATTGATCAAGTGGAAAAGGAAAAAATTTGAAACTGCATAGTATATCTCTAATTTTTCATCAAAAGTGTATGTATTATGAGTACAGGTCACACCAATGGAGTTAGAGGGCTGAAAATTCCAACACTCACTCCTTATTAAGTCTAGAAAAAATCTTTTTCTTTTTCTTTTTTCAAAATTCCCCTTAAAATAGTTTTATTGTTTTTTTTATGGGAAGGGGGTTCGATTTACAATGTAAGTTTATGCATAAATAGTCACTACTTTGTGCCCACTTGTTTCCAGAAAATTCAAAATTCTTAATGACTTTACAGAAGGAATTAACTTTTTCACTGATCATCCCCAACATGCCATCCGTAAATTTTGCTGCCAGAAGACATTGGTTATGTAACCGTTTTTATTGAGCGACTAACCAGACCTGTTTTGTTATTGCTTGCTATTATATATTTGAAAATTGTCTTTGAAATTATTTGAAAATTTTATTAAAATTTGAAACACAATTTCAATTTGCATGGCCCTTTTTGAGGATGCATTAGATTCATAGTAGGGGTTTCTTTTAAATCACTCATTTGTGGTTTTTAAGACAAAATACTCTCTTAGGAGACATCAAGTGGGAAATTAAATGAAAAATTCTTTCTATCTGCTTAAAACTTCAGATTTGGACATAAGCCATGAGGTGCAAAGTGGCCAAGCAGTTGGGGTGGGGGAAAAGAATTGAAGGATGGTTTAATATTTACTTAAAATTCCATAATGATTACTTACTATAAAACAACTTTTGTCTCAACCTAATGTTGTAAACAAGGTTAATTGAATCATCCTTGCAACCAACTTACTTAAGCAGAGATATATATGACTCTTTATAGGAGTAATTCTCCTAAAGTAGCTCTCATAGTGCAGAGTGGCCAAGCAGTTAACAGCACAGAGAGTGGACACAGAAAGTCAAGTTCAAACCCTGGCTGAGTTTGTGTTCACTTCACCCTAATCCCCTTAAGGGAGACATGAATCCATCTATCCTTCCTTCTACTCTGCCCAACTATGGGTGAATAGTAGAGCAGACAGGTATCTCTAGCCCCGTTTAGCAACCAGTCTAGAAGATAGTCAACTTAGATTTCAAAATCAGCTTGAAGAGGGATGGGCTCCAGCAAGCTCTCTCAACATTGACACACTCATGATGAAACCATCTGCAGTGCTCCCAACAATCCTGTACTGAGTTACAGGATACATACATACGTACATAAAGGTAACCATCAATAATTTTGGTAGGAATTTAATCTTAGTAAAGTACTGGAGCATTTTCAAAGTATTTTCAGTCATTTCAATAAATTGAAAGGATTTATTTCTATATTTCAAAATGATATACAAATTTTAAGACAGAAATGAGAAAGGATGTTTTTGTCTTATACTAATTATTATGATTGTTCAGAGATGGCTGAATGGCTATTCTAGATAACCATTCACAACTATTTTAGATTCCTTACAATAAATTAACAACTGAAAGATAACAAAGTAAATTATAACATTGACACGTTGCATAAATGAAACACTGTAGCCTGTATATCTTGCAGAAATAATTATCTAAAAAGAAGAAAATCATCAGAAATAATCTTTAAAAAATTAGATCTTTTATTCAAAATTATCTAAGATAAATAGATTTTCTATCTAAACTTATCTAAAAAAAAATACCAGCACAAGATTTGGGAATTGCTATTTTTAAAATGACAATAGGGACCAAAACAAAACACATTTTTGAAAAAAGAAAAAAAATTTTTTAGATGGTGCCCAGTGGTATATTCATGTGAATTTTCAAGGTTGTAGCCCCAAAAATGGGACCAAGGATACCCACAGACACAGACACACACATATACACACAAACATGAAATAGAGAATAATCTGTTGTCCACATGGCTGGTTGGTCAGGCTGGCCATTTCTGGGCTACAGTGATTTAATCAACGACATGTCTATGATTTACATTATAATACTTATCAAGAAAAGCCTAAAAATTATCGGAAGAAAGTAAAATTTTCTCTGAAACTCTTAAACCAATAAATGCAAAAGTCTGAATTGAAAAAAAAAAAAAAGTTGATGCTGCAGGACATAAACTAGGGGATCAATTTAGTATAAACTTTCATTATAAATTGTACTCCCACTAAGAACTTTTTTTTAAAAAAAAACAAAAAAACGTTTTTTTCAAGATTCAACGAGAGTAAATAGTTAAATTTTCTGCCCTCTAGCTCCATTGATGCAGCCTGTTTGTGTAATACATAGGTGACCAGCCAGACTAGCTTAAAAACCTGAAGAAACCTATGTTGATTGTTTTAGTGACAGTTTTGGTTGATTGTTTCTAACAATATTCATACATGCTAGATGGATATAAAACCATTATTTGTAACAGGTTTTTCAAAACATTACTGTATTCCTAGTTTTATTATAATCTATACCAGCAGTATTCAAACTGTGTTCCACTGAAACCATAGGGTTCCACACAACCTTTCCAGGGGTTCCACAAAACAAAGTGATAATTTCGTAAAATACTTGATGATTCTTCATCACATAAACAATTGCTTTACAGCTTTTAAAGGTCTTTATTTTACACGATTCAACACATGAACAGCACTTTTTATATGAGAAAAAAATTAATAACCTTTTGATTTAGAATATCTTGGTTATTTATGTGATACGGACACTGTTCAATCAGTAATCGTTCATATGTCTATTTTCCCACATTAACTTTCATTCTGCATTTTCTATTTGGGTTCATACACATTCAGACTATTCCATAAACAATTTCAAAATCCAATCATTAGATATACCTAGATATATATACATGTACAAGGGAATGTGTTTTGAAAGAATTCCCAAGAAAATTTGGTTATTGAAAAGTGTTCCCTGAGTTTAAAGACCACTACTGCATACTTTTAATCTGCTTTTTATGATTACGTCTGTTGTACTCTGATTGTTCAATTGGTCAAAAAGTAACCAATCACAAGTGAGAGAATCTTGGAACGGGGAAAATTGAATGAAGCAGACGACGGCTGTCTAGACTGTTATGTTAAACAGAACAGATTCTTTCATTAGTTTCTTCATATTTCTCACATTATGGAATTATAAGTTTTTAAAAAATCTGAGTCAAGCCAGAGTAAGTTTGTAATAAATCTGGGTTAAGCCAGAGTATGTTTTCAATCAAATGCATTACTTTCAGGGGTGATGGACAAAAACTATGGGATCAATTTAGCATAAACTTAAATTGTAAATTGATAAAACCCCTCACAGTCTAATGAAAGAGTAGAGCAAAGGAGGAGAGAGAAGGAGGAGAGAGAAGGAGGAGAGAGAAGGATTTTAGGTAGTTTACCAAATGGGTAGGAATGAGAGGGGTAGAAAGGGAAATTATAAAGTTTAGTGAAAGGGCGAGAAAAGAGAGGGGTGAAAAGAAAGTTAGATAGTTTACTGAGGGGATGGGGGTGATTCATAATTTCCCTTTGAATGCTATTTATATTTGTTTTATATAAAAGATAAGAGAGGCATTATTGTAATGTTTTTCAAAGACACATAGACTTTACAA
>OY735230.1:9694085-9846585 GCA_963457665.1 Thysanoteuthis rhombus | reverse complement strand
GGGGGTGATCAATAGAGAAAAAGGGTAATCAAGAATGAGTTACTTCTCTCGCCTATCGTTGGATGGTGATCACTAAAAAAATTCGGAATTTTCCAAAATCAAAGCATTAATGCTACCTGACATAAAAAAGTGACCAATTTAGCATAAAGTGACATTGTAAATTGGACTCACCACTAAAAACCAAAAATTAAAAAAAAAACTATTTGGGGGATTTTTAAAAAACAAAAAAATAATAAAGAATAAATGTTTAAAGTTTCAGCCCTCTAGCTCCACTGAAGCAGCTAGTATTTATGAAATGTACATAAATAGTTAGTCAGCCTGTTGGACCCACTTAAAAACTGAAGAAACCTAATATTCCTTTTCCATGATTGTTGGAAAAAAGTCATAGGAAAAAGTCAAAACGTACAGTACAAGACAAAACATCACAGTAAGAAAAAAATTATGACTTTCTAGATTGGAAAATGTCAGAGGATATTTCTTTTTGATAAAAAAGTAATATTCTAATCTATCTAATTAATAGAAATAAAATCAATGATATTTTGATAAAAGAAATAATATTTTGATGAATTAGATTTCAAAAATATTATTTTATTTCTATAAATTAGATTAAATGCAAAACTACCTATATTTATCAAAATATAACTGATTTTCATTAAAATATTACGTTATTAAAATATTACATGTTTTCATTAAAATATTACTGATTTTCATTAAAATATTACTGATTTTCATTAAAATATTACTGATTTTCATTAAAATATTACTGATTTTTATTAAAATATTACTGATTTTTATTAAAATATAATTGATTTTTAATAAAAATATTGCATATATTTACTAAAAATATTACATGTTTTTATCTAAATATACTTAAACAAAATTTATTAAAATATTCATTTTATCAAAAAATATTTCTATGACATTTTTCCTACAAAAAAAACGACGGTTTTCTTTCGTACCACACATTATTGTGTTCTATGCCTTTTTTCCATTTGACTTATTTTCAAAAAATCATTTCTCCCCCATATCTATCAACTAAGCTCTGTCAAGACTCATCAAATCAGACTTTAGAAGCACCCACAGACACGTACATTCATTCACATAACAGGGTAGATGCCAAATACTTGCTCGGGGGGGGGGGGGGGGTAAGGCGATTCCAATTCGCACCTCCGATCCCTCTATGGAGGGAGTCTTCAAAAGCCTTTTGAATAGTAGTTCAACTGTTGCATTTCTACTAACATTATATGATAAGAAATCTCCCTAAATTATTGGTCTCCAAACTTTTCATTATCGAGGACCCTGTTCATTTAAATGAATTTTCATATCGACCAAAGGCTTGTGAAAGGTCTGCCCACGCCACCCCCCGTAACTCCTTTGTGGACCCGGAGGGGTCCGCAGCAGCCCAGGTTGGCGACCTCTGCACAAATTGTTGGAAGTGAGGGCTCAAGAAGCCAATCCCACATCCAAGAAAAAAAATCTCAAGCTGCGCCCCTGTACTTACTCTTACCTGTTGCAATCATCTCAGGTAATTATTCTAATATACTTATATAATAAACCGTTTCTCCGTTTCTCTAACTGTAACAACGGCCTCTTCCACTGAAATGTAACAATTTTCCTGTTGAAGAAATATGTTCTAGCCCCCCGTTTCAAACGTTGGACTCCTATATTCAAACGAGTTCCGTAGTTTGAATCCCTGGAAAAAAATCTTATCACAGAAATTTAAATATATCCTGGAACTCTTTATATGGGAATCGAGAGTTTTAACTAGTCATAGTATAGAGTTTTATCTAGTTATGGATATTATACTAAAAGATTTGATCAAAAAGAAGATTAAAAGGACCCTTTTAAAGGTAAGAGAAACTACAGTTGTCTCGCGGGTCTTACAGCAAGAATATAGGAAAGGAAATGGTTTGGAATCCAGTCTTGTTTTAGAGAAGCTAACCTTGAGAATTTATCAAGATTATATATTATGACAATATTCTCATTCTCTTATTCTATATTCTTGTATTCTATGTAATCACTTATTCTTATATTCTGTATCTAAATCAGTGATTGGAATGAGTTTCGCGAGCTGGGGATTCATTAAGGCTTAGTTTTGCGAATTGGTTATTCGGTAAGGCTTAGTTAGTTTTGGGAACAGGGTATTCGGTAAGGCTTAGTTTTGGGAACTACATATACGGTAAGGTTCAGCTTTTGGGACTAGGTATACGGTTATGTCTCTATTAGTAGACATTGTAGGTACAAAAAACCTGGAAATTGTGAAGTAGGTATATGCCGTAGCCCCATTGTGCCTACCTCCATAGCCATCCCTAATCTAAAATAAATCAATTTAAATCTTCTTCACCTTCCTTCCTTCCTTCGATAAACTATCTGCTGTGGAGTGATAAATGATGTAAAATAAAAAATATCTGACGCAAAGTAATTTTAATGATGGAATTGATTAATGCATTTGTTTAAACCAAAATGGCCCTATCGCAATTCCATGGTACGCTTTCAAAAAAGTAGAAACAATTAGGGGGTGCAGAAAAATTTTCATAATTTCAATCCATAAAATCTTCCTTTCTTCAGGAAATTTGTCAGTTTCGAGAAAAATTGGATTTTTAACATTTTAGGGGTGTATCTATTCACAATATAACTAGAATGCTAAAATGAACCTTTACTTTCCGCCCGTCGTACGGAAGAACGGCTCTGAAGTGAGTATATGAATTATTTTCCCTTCGCGTAGTTCAGCCCCGAACACCGTTAAAAAAGAAAGAAGAAATTGCAAAAGAATGCTTATGTATTTTTTCCACTTTTCACAAGGGACGTAACCGAATACTTCGAAGCCGTACTTCCGTAAGACGGAAAAATAGTAAGGACCCAGTTTAGCATTATAGTTTCATTGCAAATAAACCGCCCCAAAGAACTGGAAAAAAAAATTTTTTCTTCTCAAAACTGACAAATTTACTTAGTCAAGAGATATCTTATAGATTAAAAGGTAAAAAAATTACCTGTGAAAAAAATATATATTTTCTACTTTTTAGCAGCGGACCTCAGAGTTGCAGTAGTACCAGACAAAATTAGCAAGGGGATCTCTGTAATGCAGTATCTTCTTTACCACAACCAAATAGGTATAATTCCTCGCATGCTAACTGTAAAGATATCTTTGAAGAAAGTTTTCTCGGGATCTTCTAAAGATTAGCGGGTTTTTTTTTCCTGAAGAAAGATATTTTTGAATAATTCTGCTATAATCAACAACAAAAAAGTACAACAGAAAACAGTCGGGTTTTCGTATCAGTAATGATTTTATAATCTTGTAAAATCCACGAATATCTTAGAAGAAAAATTAGCACCTACATGATTGTCTTCAAGTCTTAATGTTGCAACTGGATTTTTGAAAATCCTGCAATATTCAACAGAAAACTTGCAATAGAAAAAAAAATCTTGTAAATCTATATAATATCTTAGATAAAAATCATAACTACATAATTGCGTTCCGGCAAAAACTATCACGACAGGGTTTGTAAAATGATAAGGTGGGGACGGTATTCATTAATACTGGTTTTGGTAGCATGTAACTACCGTCGCGAACATATCTTCGTCATCTCGGTATCGTGAAGATAAGGGATACGCACCATTCAACACGGATACAGGGAGAAAGATATATAGAGAGAGACAGCGAGAGAGACAGAAGAGGACAGAGATAGAAAGACAATTACTCACAGGTCCTGAGTGTGGCATAGCTTGAGAATGTGACCAGGTAATCGACCAGAAAAAAAATCAAGGAAAAGAGTTGAGATTTTTAAAACGAATCGTTTAAAAGAGGGAAAAATCCTCAGAGAATGGATCAAATAAAGTCACAGCAGTCTAGAACAGAACTTTCAAGAAAGCCAGAAAGAAAGAGAAAGAACGAATCGTTAAGAACAAGTAGCAGGCCAGGCCCGAAAAGCCAGGTACCCCACCTTCCTTTAAAAGGAAAAGAAACCTGGGCTACCAGCCACAAGACTAATAGTGTAAAAAGAATGATGAACAGGAAGAGAGTAGCAGCAGGCAAAAAAGCAATGTCACAAATATTGCCAGCATCTGAGGTTATACTTACTAAGCGAGTAAGAAAGCAAAAAGAGAAGAAGAACGGGAGAGTAAGAAGTTTCGGCTGTTAAGTAACACGAATAGCAGAAACATTCTCAAGAAATTAAAAGGATGATATATACATCATAGCGGTTAATTTTGACTTTGACAAATACCAAAGAAAAATTAGCAGTAAAATATACCAATTTCTTATTTCAAAGGTTTGGGTGCGACCTTTAGTCGGAGTTAAGAATCCGGTCATAATTAGGTTAAAATTTATATAAAAAATATTGTACCAGGTATAAAAATGAATATCTTGTAAAATTCACTGAAATCTTAGAAAACCGCAAGCCTCTGGTATTAATATTTACTGATTAAAAAGGCACAAAGAGAATAAGGACGTGAGAGAAAGAAGTTTCGGCTGCTAAAGCAGCATTCGTAGCAGAAACATCTCAAGAACGAAAGGGTTCAGACAGATTTATCATAGCAGATAATTTTGACTATACCGCTTAGTACAGAAAAAAATACTACAAAATGGACCCCCCAATTGCTCTTGTCTGGATTTTGTTAGCAGGTTTTTTAATCATTGTACGTGGTTTAGTCGAACTAGTACATCTTGCTCATTCTTTTCTTTTAGTGACGTTTCGGCTTTGTAACCTCTAGCCTTCTCCAAGTGTTTTTTATTCTGGAACATAGAAACCAGTTCCTGCGACGGACCTTCAAATCGTTTTCACAAAACTAGGAATTGGAATTAATGACATTTATCGTCAAGGTCAACTCTCCTTCTTGTTTTTCTTGAACAATAAAAGCTTTATACACAGTTTGAATTAGAAAGAAACCCTGTTGATCAGACCTCGAACGGTTCTCTTGGAGAAAATTTGTCTTACTGAAGCTTGAAACGTTTGCAGTGAGGATAATAATTAATAGATATTGCCTATATACTGGCTACGACGAAGCTGTCCCTGAACTAGGCATCAAATTTCACAAGTTTTCTCCACGTCAGGGTTGGCATTTGGTATTTTTCAGAACCAAAATTGGGCTAATATGGTACCGAACAAAGTTATTTGGTACCGAAAATAAACATATTGTACCGAGGAAAAAGCATCAAACGATTACAATCCCTTACATACGAATGATATGACATCGCATATATATTAACAATAGATTGAAAAATATGTTTTTCAATCTATCTTTTCTGCAAGTTAATTCTAATGATGGATTTCAAGTTATTTGATTATTTTAGCATTGAAGCTGTGTAATTTGGTTCAGAGGGGTGAGAGGTGGACAGTAGCTCCCTGGAGCAACTGTGAAGGGGCGCAAAATTTCCTCGGGTCTATAATGTCTGTGGGTGCTATCTTTGCTCCCAAGTGCTGAAAACCCTTGCTATGCCACTTATTTGGTTCCAAGGCCATCTAAATTTGGTCTTGTGCAGCAAAAGACATCTAGCAACCTTATTTCATGTTCCTCTATCTCGACCAGACTTCTTCGAGGTTTGCGATGTGTGATAAATGACTTATAGGCGACAAGCACCGTACTGTTAACCGCTAGGCCACGATAGTCAAGGGACCGATCAAGTTTTTAGTACTACCAAAGGTGGCCAAAAATTAGTGGTACTAGTGTTTTAATAGGTTCAATATGAAGACTTTAATATATGATAGCCTCTTCAGTCTTGTAGCTTAATTACCTTTTAATAGAAAATTCAAAATGGCGCCTTACTTGGCATTCATACAGGACAGAGTCGAATTATAATGTAACTTGATCTTACATTAATTGCAACTAGGGCTTTTTTTTACTTCATTTGTACCCCTAAAGGTATCCTCTTTGATATACAAAAAGTCTTAACGAGAAGTTAAAATGACCTCCCCTTCCTAGTGACAATAATCTATCTTGAGAACCTGGCTCTGTATGAAGTGTTCCACGGCCACTAGGAAGATGGGGATTTTTGAGTTGACTCGTGAAACCAATTGGACATGCTATATGGACCTTCAGTGTGTCAAAATAACGTGAGTAGACATTTTACATCAGTTTTAAAAATATCTAAGGACAATTTTTCATAATGGCAGATTTTCGCTGTAGTGCCTTGTCAGAAAAAAATAAATTTCCATCAAATGTGGGTGTATTGTATAACGTTTGAAAGGAAATTTCACGCCGAGTGAAGTTCACAAAAGAATCATATGCCCCAGAGCAAGTCATTTTGAGCTGTTTTTAATCAAATGACATGAACCATTGTCTAACAAATGAAACAGCTGTGTTGACTGATAAATATGACGTAGGAGCGTTGCAGGGCAAAGCTGGTGATAGGCCAAGGCCAGATGGGAAATGCAGACCCCCATTTCAAACTGCTCATCAAGTATTTTTGTAACCCGTGGTAAATACATATGATTCATGTATGGGTATACAATGTACCCATCTGGGGTATACCACCCTCAATACAGTAGTCCAGGGCCAACTATACCCCTTTCTGTGCGGGCCTGCACGGGTGGGGTGGGGGTAATTATGCATGGATCAGTTAAAAAATTTGATTTAAGTGGTGATTAAATTTTAGAACGGATCCATCCACAATTACCTCCGCTAGCTATCTCAGTGCTTTCTAGTTTTATATGGGGGTAATTTTGATTACAGAGTGATAACAATCATGAAGCTACAATATAGGCAGAGTTATCATGCCAAAATATAAACTAGAGACATGTAAGAAGACAAAAATAGAAAAATTGTTTGGCCACCTTGGGTGGTACTATTTTGTGGAAATATCAGTATTGCAATTTGTTTTAAAGCATTAAAATTAACGTTTTCCGAATTTTCAAAAAAATCGATGAATTTTTTTCTTTTTCTCTTTCAGATATCATTTACTTCGCGTTTCAAAAAACAAAATGTTATATTTCTTTAATCCATGGGTTCTAAAACCGAAGTATGCATACCCCCAAAAGTACACAAGATATGTTACAGTGGGGCACGCGAGGTTTGTAAAAACACTGGAATTTTGAAGTATGTAATAACAACGAACTAAAACCATCACTTCCATGAAAAAGGGTTCATATTAACTACGATTCCAGTCCCTACACTCCGAGAATTTTCAGTTAAGAACTCAATCTACAATTAAGGCATATCCATGCTTTATAAATATGTAAAAGACACGCCGTAATTTCCACATAAATAGTGCCTTGTCTCATAGCTCTTCACTTGTTTCTGTCTCGTATAAATCATTTCAACTCTCATTGCCTTTTTTAGACATTTTTAGACTCCGCTTGGAACAGGACATATTTTAGAGATTCCAACTTTACAATTATAGCATCAGTAAGCTATTTTAACCTGTTTCCCTTTTGCTGGTCTTAATTCTGTGACATAAATAATTCCCTTCTTACTAACCCTTCGATGTGAAAAGTGGCCGAAAGTCCTCGCTTAGGAATGACTAAAATTAAACAATAAAACGCCAATCGTGTGTCTTGAGAACGTGGCGTATAGTTGTCAACCTTGCGTAAATCAAAAGATCCATTTCCTATAATCAAACATCACTGATTTTCTCGTATATCTGGGCTCATTCAACTCTCTTCCATGCTTTTGTTATGCTTTTTTTAGCGTTAACCAAATTTCGTGCGAAACTGTCAATCGACAATGATATGCGGATATGTCTCTGAGACTGTGCCTGGTATAGAGTTACTTATTGGAAAGAGCCTAACTCATTAAAAGCGTAACATTACACTTCTATTGTCTATTCTATGGTATACATACATTGTTTTCTTCGCAAGAGATACGCCTACACCACTGGGAGAGGACGAACGGTTACGCTGGAAGAAAAAGGTTGAGAACCTCTGTTCAAATCGGAAATTTTTAGTTCAAAGAATGACTTCTTTTCTAATTCATTCAGTTATCAGGCAATCTTTCTTTAATTGTCGCCAGTCGAATCAGCCATAGACGAATCAGGTGCTGCAAGCCGGACATGTCTAAAAACATCAATGCCTAAATATTCACAAGCACATTAATGAGATTGAATTAAGTTATAGAGACTGGCTTGAATGAAGTATTAGAGAACACCACTGGATGTACTTCCTGCAAACAGTTAATCAAAACTGTCAAAATAGGTTTCTTCAGTTTTCAAGTTGGTCCAGCTGGCTGGCTGGCTGACTGGCTATGTATGTATTACGTTCACAGCCTGCAACAGTTAGAGCGCCGGAATTTTCAACATTTATTCTGTATTGCATCCAGGAGAGAACATTGAGGTTTTGATGGGGAGTTCAATTTGCAATGTAACTTTATGCCAAATTGATCCCTTAGTTTGCGTCCTACAGCATTCGTGTTCGTTTGTTTTTTTTTCAAAATTCAGTCCTTTTCAGTGATCACTGCCCAACAAAGACGAGAGAATTAACTCATCCATTAATCAACCTTTTTTTTTTATATATAGATTACCAACACAGTATGCTGTCAGAAGACGTTGGTCTATTTATTGAGTGATAAACCAGAATTGTAATGGCCGTTTTTGGTCTTCTTTTTCTTCAAGATGAAGGAGAAATTTCTGTTTTTTTTTCCAAATTGAATCCAACAGACCAAGCGTTACAGGAATTCGGAATTATTATCTCAAAATTCCAATTCTTTGAAGTTTCAGTTGCCTAATCTATTTTGATAATATATTTTTGGATAATAAATACGTGTAAATAAATATAATGTAATATAAATGATGTAATCCCGTCTCTAATATTTAATAAAATCCTAGTGAATTTAGGCGCATTTAGACGATTCAGGTAGTTGCCTGCTTATAAATTCAGGCACATTTAAGCATAGACGTCTTAGTCACTTCCGACTTCCGTCAATGGTTGATTCAGATGTCGGCGATTAATGAAAAAATTGCCATTTAAGGAAATAACTGCAATAAACGTTTCGATGAAACATTTGATGTAAACGTTCGGGACGTTGAATCAACGGCTCACCTGATTAGACACAATCAGCTCTAGGATCAGCTCCAAGATCGGACTTGAGGTACATCTGCTTGGATCTGACACTCCCACACTGAACGAACAAAGCCTAGTGGTATCGTGTGGTCCTGCTGACGCCATCATCCGATAAAGACTTTCTTGTGGGGTGGGGTACCGCAGCTGTTTTCGCAGCAGGAACTTAATGAATTTATTTATTCATTTACTATCCTTGACTAACCTAGAACCAACTGCATACAAGTCAAGTCTGTCTACCAGTCGGAGGTTAGAGTAACTCCGTAAAATCTTCAACTTTGGATTAATCATGTCTTTTAGAATAGTGATACACCAACTATCTGATCTCACGAACCGGCAGGGTTATCTTTTACATCTCTCATCGGATTGGGAGAGGTATATGTGTACGGTTGCGCCTGTCAGTCTATCCATATGATATCTCCGAAAGTACTCAATGGATTTCAGTGGAATTTTGTGGAAAAAATGAAGTGGTTGAATTTTGAGGGCGTATCTAGGAATTTAGATGAAGAGATATTTTTCCGTTTTTTGCTTTTTGTTTCGTTTTTTTTTTTTTTTTTTTCGTGAATTTATGTTTACGTTCATATCTCTCCAGACGATATCTGAAAAAGTTCTCAATGAATTTAAATGAAAATTCGTGGAAGAGCGAACAATAAGGACACAATAGACGTGAATAAATTTGCGAGCAGATTCATGCGCAAATACCCCCCCCCCTGGCAATGGCGTCGACAGAGGTATTCGCCCTCTGTGTACTTTCTAGTTTTCTCAGGTGTCAAGGAGCAGAATCACATATGTGCAAAACTATTCTCCGGAAAATTCTTTATCAGCAAAATATCAATGGAACATTCGTTGTTTTGTTAATCTCTATGGCGAAAATGTAATGAGTATATTAAACACTAAACCCAAAGTACACTATAATCAGTATGAGAATTATTGTTACGTACATATTTAAGGAATCTTTCCAAGTCAGGGAGATAAATGTATCAAAACCACATCATTAAGGGGTAAAAGGGATTTTATACAATTTCTCTATTAATAAAATGGGCTGCTGCTGCTGGAATCGAACCTGCACCCGATAGGGAGCCACTTTTACGTAGCATTGCTCTCACCATTAAGCTAAACAGCCCACCGGTGAGTCTAGAGTCTAAATAACTACCATATGTCCAGATCACATCTTGCTCATTCACTGTCCATATCTGCTCTATTGTTTCTCAACGCAAACAATTATATTGATAAGAAAATGATATATAATCCAACAGAACAATTATGAATGCGTTCTATTATTCGAAACTCTATTTGGAATAACCCTTTGTTATTACACCGAAAATGTGTCACTTGGCCAAGACAGCATAAATTCTAATAAGCAATTTCTCAATAGTGAAATAATGCCCAAGCATGGCCAAGAAAGTCATGTAGTAATATCTACTTTGAATATCATTGAAGATACGAGAATGAGCAGCAATCGGGGAGGCTATGGTTCGCGTACCCTCTCTGGTATGCGTACCACACTTTGTGTAGCACTGGTTTTAAAATAAATTCCCAAACTGCAATGGGTGGGTTGTCACCACCAGCAGCTCGTATCCGCCCACCAAGTAGTGCAGTTCTACTTCGACCTCGATGTTCTGTTTATACCGGTTATTGATAAGCTTGTATTGCTCGCTAACTTAAACGCTGGAGTTGATAGGAACCATCCCTTGATAAGCAGCAATGAATTCCTGTTGTTCAGCAAGTGCACAATGCAGATATAAGACATAAGGCTGTAAAATGCATCACAGATGCACTCGTAGATCACAAGAAAAGTTATAATAGCAAGAACACTAAGCTGTTTTCAAGGCCTATCTATCTATCTATCTATCTATCTATCTATCTATCTCTTAATCCCACCGACCGTGGAGGCGCCACAGATGACTTGGCAACCAGCTTCCTCCATTTCTTTCTCTTCAAAGACTCACATTGTCGCTGAACTTCATACCTGTCTATTCTGAAATGCTGTCCTCCTATCTTCTTCTCTGGTTGCCTCACCTCCTCCCTCTTCGTATTACGCCTTCTAGGGTTGTCTTCGCAAACCCTGCTCGCTCATGATACACGTCCATGTCACTTTAATGTGCATCTCTTCATTCTTGGTTAGTGGGTCTCGTATCGCCCGATGGTTCCACCACATGTTTTGTTTTTCGGGTTTTCAATGTCATCAAGTCTATTAGGGGCGCCATATTGGAAAGAACGGCCCCACTCAACTCTCACCAAGAGCAAAAGAAGCTCAAGTTCAAGGAAGAACATTTCAGTCACTTACTCAATTCTCCATTAGATATACCTGATTATGTTGATCGAAGAACTTGATCTCCTACCAAATGAAGATGATGTTAGAAAGCCATAAATAGAAAATCTCCAAGACAGGTTTACCATATGGTATCCAAAATGAGGAGATGTCATCTCTTTCCAATTGAAATATAATGTCCTCCTCTCATCCTAAAATGCCATCCTTTCTTCGTTTTCATAGCCTTATGTGCGCAACTCAGATCTCCCTGGTAATGTTTTAGATGAATGGTTCTTAAAGAATATCAAACGTACAAATGTGATGATTTGATTGCGCGTATTGAGTTCTGAAACAAAAGAAGTGTTATCGTCAATGACAAAAAACCGTATAACCAATTTTGCAACTTGCTTTTATTCCTCAAATCTGATAAGGTCTCGAGTTTTTTAACGATCAAAGGCTGCACGAAAAATGAGAGGTATTTTTAAATCCTGCCCCATCGATGGCCTTTCAGAACTACTTAAAACATGTGAATTTTATTACTGTCAAAGTCTAGTTATGTTCTTGCAGCCTTTAACTTTAGAACCTAACAACGGCCCTATTTATACATATATTTCTAATCCCAATCGCGAAGGTTTGGATGGATGGTCCTTAAGGGATACGAAAAGTACAAATATGATTATTTGATTCCATGTACAGGGTTCTCTGACAAAAGAGCCCTTGTTATTGACGGTTTCATTTCATTCCTCCGATCTGGTAAGATAGTTCTCAAGTTTTTATCGTCTTTGTATGAGAGTCCGTCTGTCCATCGGTGGATCAGTTGGAAGGTAAGTCTGTCCCCATATTGTTTCCCAGCTGTTTTACGCCAGATTTACTTGGTATATATTTCTTACCGACAAAAATCTTCCACTCAGTGCTTATGTGATCAAGCAATAATGGAGTATAGAATTTGCTTTAAAATCGATTAAAAATCGAATTTCTCAGCTGTTTCATGTCAGATCGAAACTTGGTAAGAAAGGTGTCCTTCGATGAGATGCATCTTACTTTTAAAAAATCTACCTCTCAGGATCACGTGATCTGTCAATAATGGCGTTTAAACTTTTTGCTTCAAAATCGATTTTCTCAAATGATTCCAGACGGATTTACTTAAAACTTGAAAGCAAGGTGGTCCTTGATAAGATAATTCTTGCTTTAAATCATCTTCCACTCAGGGTCACGTGATCTGGTAATGATAGCGTTTAGACTTGATGGTGGAAGCTTCATTGAACTTTTGGTTCTTGTTTTTAAGATCATAAGCTCTATGAACACTGTAAGATATTTTTTTAAATTCTTGCTTTTATATCGATTGCTTTTCAGAACTACTTAAACATTTCTATTTCATTTTTGTATTTCTGATTATTATGCAAATGTTGGCAGTCTTTTTTTTATCTCCATGTAACATAATAAATCCAAAAATTTAAACACTTTTATAATGAAATATTTTAAGACACATTTTTGTTTGGTGGGGGCGCAGTTGTAATGTTCGCCCTGCCCCAAGTACGGCCCTCAATCTAATAACGCGTTCGAATCAACAGAATGGTCACTGATCTCAGAGTTGCTCATCAAATCAATACTATACGCCGATAGAAATAATGCTGATTTTATCTTTATAACTAAGCGTTACTACGTTACAACATCTTACATTGTAAAAGGTGTTACGTGGTAAACTTAATGAAAAAATATTCTCTAATTTGTTAGACGTAAATTCATTAGTTCATCTCAAAGTGTTATCTATCATATTTAATCAGAAATCAGAAATTTACTTCGGGAAAAACTGATAAATTTGGATCAACATTCGTTTTTGTTTTTTTCTCAAAGAAGTGATTTTCCCCAAGTTGAACCTAAGAAACCGTATGTGACACTTTTTCCAGTGTAGATAGTGAATGACAATAGACACACTGAAAAAAAGGGTTCTGTAGTGTAAGCTCTTTTAAAACAACTTGTAAAAAATACTTTTATCTGTTTGTCTCGAAGTGAATTTATGATTAAGTAAATATTACTTTGAGAGAAAACAAATAAATGTTTGTGTAACAAATCAGTGAATTTTTTAAAAGTTTTACTACGAAACACTTTTTTTCAGTGTATACAAGCAATATTGTAACGAAACGAAGGTGTGGCAAGATAGAAAAAAAAACACCAAGGTCAGATTTAACAAGCTAAGCGGTAATAACTGATAGCGGTTAAGCTGAGTAATTAACTTACAGTTTAGGGGTGGCCCACTTGCCCCTTCTCCTCCTATCAGCCACTTGGTACCAAGCTGTTTAACGGATGGCTTGCAGTGATATGGGGTGAGTGGGAAAATATTTCTTAAAGAAAAAGAAAGAGGCAAAAAAAAAAAAAAATAACTCGAACCCAAAGATAGAAACGATGTGGGTAGGGCAATGAGGACCAGGGTGTAGGATGACACTTCCTACATTAACCCAGAAAATACCTAGAAAAATGTGTCGGTCGAAAAAAAAGTAAGCGCTAAAATTCTTAGAGTAAAAAAATCAATGGTTCCATATTGTTTCAACCTAGCAGCTCGCGAGGTGAATAAAAAAAACCCTCTATATTTGAGAATCTTCCCATCAAGGTTTTAAGAGAATAGCACAGGTATCAAACCCGAAAGGAAGCAGGTATGCATTTTGAAAAGTAACAATTTGTCATACGTAGGCAAAGCCTTAAAAGAATAAAATGTCTAGAAAATGGTCGAGAATTAAAAAAATAGCTGAATTTAGGAAAACGATTAAAAAAAATGGGTAAGATCTTAAATACCGGGGTTTTTTTTCTCAGAATATAAGGATTAACAAATGAATTGAAGAAAGCTGAGGCCTGCATCCCCCATCCAATACAAATCATTGTTGACTAACTAGAGGCATGAACCCATACTCCACGAAGGAATAATTAAGAAGTCCCCTGGTAAGTACTTTTCAGTAATTTAACGAGAATGTCCTTTTATACTTGAGTAGGATAATACTATAGTTCATTTAGATCATTTTTAGATCATCGTTCATTTAGCCCAGAGTGACATTAGACGAATGTGCTTTAGACCTAAATGATTTTTGCTAAAATGGTACAGACGAATCTACCGGAAACTGTCTCAATATAAACAGAACGCTTCCGGTATGAAATCAGTCGATTATTGTAGTTAAGCCAGATTGCAGCTTGGAGTCGCTGCTGATCTGGTCTCAGTGAAGTTGTCAAGAGAGTCTACAGAATTCACCTAACCCAGAAACCGGTGGGCTTAATGCTGGTATCCAACCAAAAGCAACGCATTCAGTGGGGGCACAGGATAGAAGAACTGTGACAGAGCAATTCCTTCATGAGGTGGAAGAAGGGCCAATGAATGAATAAATAGATATATAAACAGTAAGAACGAGAATTGATAACAAATGAAAAAACAAAAATAAATGGTTGTCAATTTTTGGAACAGAAAAATTAGTTGGCAGAGAATAATCTGACACATTTTATATATCTATACTAAATTGGTCAAATATTGTAGTTGGAATTGAAAGACGCGAATCGGATTATAATTGATTAATATTTCTTAAAATAATTGAGTTAGAAAGAGTCGTGGGTATATAAAAAAAACACATGTTTTGTGTATACAACTGAATGTTAGATCTCGCTATTTGGGTGGGTCAGAAGCTGGGATTTCAAAATAAGGTCTTTGTTTTATCAAAGTTCCACTGAAAGGAAGAAAACAAATGGATTATCGTTATTTTGCCCAAATCGAAAAGGTTAGTTCGGAATTTTAATCGTTGAATGGGAATTCAAAAATGGCGAAGTAATGCATAGAAATTTCAAAGTATTTTAGATTCAGAATGTTTGGAGAAGAATTCATCGATCAACAAAGCTGATCAGTATAAATTATGTAGACGCAATCAGAATATCACGTGACTCATAATTAGATAGGCATGAATCGGACCGGATTTTTGAACAGCAGAGGTTCCCCGGGCCTCACTGCCCTCTCTAGGTTTGAAGTTGGGGAAACGGTAAAGATATCCGGGATTCGTTGACACCAGATAATGCAATGAAAACTCCGTCGACCCAACCCAGTATTTAAGCAGTAACAACTTATGACAAGAAGTGTAGAAAACCAGAGATCAGAAAACGGGGAGCCGAGACTCTCTAGATTGAGTAGGCACGCAAATCCAGTAGCAGAAACAAGAGTATAAGAAAGAAAGAAAGAAAGAAAGAAAGAAAGAAAGAAAGAAAGAAAGAAAGAGTGAATCATGGGAGGAAGAGAGACTAAGAAGTCTTAACCCACAGTAGTTTTCGAAGCGGTATGCTGTTTGGTAGTGTATAATTACTGCGAATTGACGGGTTTAGAAAACAATCCTCACGTGCCTTGAGATTACAGACTTCCCAGAGTTGCTGTCAAACTAAGTCGACTGAAGAAAACAACGTGAAATATCTGCTGACTTCGTCTTTTTTCAATGGAATAGAATTTCACACCAATATTTCGAGCATACCAAAAAGAACGAAGAAATGAAACCGGTCCCTTTACGAGTCTTCCTTCAGACATCACTCACCCACAACAAGAGTCCAACCAAAGACGGACTGACCGAGTGTCTCTCAATCACTGCACACCCAGTATGCTAAACATCGGAATGAGAGATCGAACGGAAGCCTCACGACCGTTCGCCCCACCTCATAACGATACGGCACGACATGAAGATGTCTGGACGTGAAGACAACGTATTTCGTGTTTGAAGAACGAGACGCATTCCTTTCATTCTCTTCGTAATGTCTACCAGATTACAGTAGAGGTGACCCTGTATCCAGCGAAATAGAATATCATAGTAATAAGATCCTGGTTATATCTCAGTTGTTTTTTTCTGTTTTTTTTTTTTTTTTTTTTTTTTGTTTTGTTAGTTTGTTTGTTTGTTTGTTTGTTTTTTTGTAGGTTTTTTTTTCACGACACGCGTCACCCAATGACTGTGTCCGAAGAAGATCCAGATGGAAGGAGGTGAGCATTTCGAACAACTACTGCTTCTCTTTCTTTCTTTCTTTCTTTCTTTCTTTTCTCTCTCTCTCTCTCTCTCTCTCTCTCTCTCTCTCTCTCTCTCTCTCTCTCTGTAAGCACTCATGTAGCAGTGTGAGAATATCGAACTATTAATCGAGTGCTAAGTGGTTGTTGGTTTGATCGACTCTTGATTTCGTGAGTCGAATCTGGTTTGGTTCTTTCTTCACTGGTCGACGATACATTCAGACGTGGCTTGGGGTCCATGCTGTGAATTAAGCAGTTACGCATTTTTGCAATTGAAGAACAAGAAGAATCACAAACAGAGGTTTTGTTCGGAAGCGAAATAGCTTTTTCAATAGTCGAAAAAATATTTGCGTTTACTGGATTCAGAAGTCAGTCAGAAAGAGGCAGAGTGATTTGAGTGTCCCACCTTCCTTCGTCACTGTTTCAGTAGAGTTCACTGAGGACCCGTTGGCATTACTAACCAGCTCGAAAGACACTCGGGGAAGGTTCTTGAATTGGTTTTCTTTTCTTTTTTTTTAATCCCTAACAATTTATTGCAGTGCTCACCAACCAGGGTTCGTATGAATCCAAAAGCTTCACAATTTTTTTTCTGTGTTCATGAAAAAAAAAAAGAAAAGAGTTCTGACGGGGCTTGTCAGTAAAGTTTAACAGAGAAGCTGTTGATATCAAGTAAAACATATTAATATTACATAAAATATTTTGGTTTTTGACAAAAATTTCATTTTGTTAGGTAAAACCAGATTGTTAGGTGAAAAAGAATATAACTGTCGTGATTGAATAATGAGCCAAGGTTTCTGTTTAAAAAATATATACATGAAATAAGATAATTTTGTTTATTTATATTGACTTTCATTGTTAATTTACAGCAAGCTATTTCAAAAAATCAAACGTTATGTTTTAATCGCACTAGACTTAAAAATACGGCACTAAATGTGTGCGTCTCGTATATTCCTTTTCTGTTATCAGGTTATGGATTCTTTGAAAGTCTTTCGGTAATATTTAGGGCTCGTATCGCGAAAAAGGTTTGTTGTGATCCCACTTTGATATATATATATATATATATATAAGATTTAAAAAAAATGTAATTAGATTAGATATCTTAGTCAAACGAATACGCGTGAACACACTCTCCTCCGTTCTTTCTCTCTCACTCTCTTTCCCTCATTTGTCTATTTACCTGACAATGACCAAATTTGGAAACAGAGCACACCTGAGAATTCGCCAATGGCTGAACATTTTTCCCCGGAAATTATTCCCAGAAAAAGGCCGAAAGTTCCAAGAAAACAAAACCCCATATTGGTTTGAGGGAAGCCAAGAGATAACTGGACGGTCCGACGAAATCCCCTCGACAAAACAACGAGTGTATATAACAACTCAACCACTCAACCACAAGCTAAG
Organism: Thysanoteuthis rhombus; assembly: GCA_963457665.1. Taxonomy (NCBI): domain Eukaryota; kingdom Metazoa; phylum Mollusca; class Cephalopoda; order Oegopsida; family Thysanoteuthidae; genus Thysanoteuthis; species Thysanoteuthis major. The sequence continues at coordinate 9,828,941 of OY735230.1, read as the reverse complement.
TACTTTGATAACAGACTTTGACTTAACACCTTAAAAAGACTTAACATTTACCACACATTACTCACAATCATTTCTTTCATAAGTTTGTGGTTCATATCCATCAATAAATAGTGTAGCATTTTTACATGAGAAAACTTCGTCGTTTATTCCTCTGTGATTTGTGTCTCTTCAACTAACAAGCCTTTATTTCTCTGTACTTAGCTGAATGATACATCCAGGCTACTTTCTTAGTAATAGTCAGTATGCACCTACTTTTATCTGTGGGGAACCTTCTGATACTATACTATGAATCGTACCTTAATGAAGTCAATAACAGAATAAAAACTTATCGAAACCCCCACAGATTGGTGGCCATCGATCTATTGTCTACTCCTTAAATTCGCTCACTAATGGCTTAGTTCGGTTTTTCTCCCTTCTCATCACATCCACAAACATCTTCATTTGTTTTTCAACTCTCTCTCTCTCTCTCTCTCTCTCTCTCTCTCTCTCTCTTCTGTAACAACCTCAGTCTCTCAGTTTTCTCTCCTTTCTCGTTCATTTAAAAAGAAAATAGTTGTTCTTTTACCGATCACAGTGGCCCAGAGGTAGAGTCCGGTTCGGTAGGTCGTGAGTTTAATCTATGGCCGAGTCATACCTAAGACTTAAAAAAAAAATGCTACGAAATGCCACTCTGCACTCAGCATAAAGAGTAGGATTGAAGAAGCCTGCAGAGTGATTGGCTCCATCAGACTATTTCTTCCAAGACACACACGTGATAAGTGCCCCAATGACCTGGTAAAGGAGATAGAAAACCTCGTATTGAATTACAGGGCCAAGGACTAAGCCCCTCTTTCGTTTGAATTCTACGTATCGTATTTTTCTGGTCGACTCTTTTTTTTCCCCCTAATATCTGTCCAGGGCCAGTATCAGGGTTTCGTGCACCCTAGGCGAGACTTACAATTTGCACCCCAGGTTGTATTCCAACGACTTTTTTTTTCCAGTTTGGAGTGCAACTTTGGAATTTTGCGCCCTTGGCGACCGAATAGGTTCGCCTTATAGTCGGGTCGGCCCTACATCTTTTTCTACTTCTTTCTCTTTTCGTTAATATGGTTCCTTAATCCTTTTCTGTTTGTTCTGAATTTAAAAAAAATAATAGTAGACTTTTAAGAAGAGTATACAACCAATGCATTCTACCGATAGTCACCTATGGAGCTGAAACATGGAACTTAACCAAGAGACTCAACTGCAAACTGAGAAGTATGCAGCGCGCGCATGAAAGAATCATGCTCAACCTTACATGGAGAGATCACAAGACATCACAGTATATCAGGAAGAAAGGGGGTCCGTGACATCATTGAAACTATTTTAAAAAAACTCAAGTGACAATGGTCAAGCCATGTTGCAAGAATGAAAGACAATGGACCATGGACATCACATCTCACATGGATCCCCAGAGATCACATGCGAAACCGTGGCCGAAAGAACACAAGGTGGAGAGATGAAATAGACAGATTGAGGAAATACTGGCTCCGCGACGCCCATGATAGAGAATCGTGGCGAATCCTGGGGAAGGTCTATGTCCAATGATGGACGTTAAAAGACTGATGATGATGATGATGATTATATTTTAGGAAGAATCTAACAACTTTTTTCTTTCAGTAGCTGTAGACAACACACAGACAACATTTCCCTTCCCCAACAGCAGATGGCACCCAGCTTCCCCAGAACGGAACGGAATCCCATCTGATCATTCAGGTCTCCGACTCCCCGGGTGTCGGAGAGGGACTGCCTCAATTCAATGTCTGGAACTAATAGTTATAGAATTTGTAATCCCACGCATCACGTCCTGGAATTCCTGTCTGGTATCTTCCAATTACTTGCGATGTCTTTTAGGTACAACGAACCCCTAATTGGCAAGCTTTCAAATTTAGTAATATAATTAGTAAAAGACCAGGCTGCTGTAGAGTCTAACTGCACCCCCTGCTTCTATTCCGACTGAAGATGATTATTGAACACAAGGGGAGGCAACTCTTCACTGACTGCATTTCCAATATTGGATATGCAATCGGTAGAAAGGAACCACCCCAAAAAAGGTGATGGTTGTTCTTGTTAATGTTTGTGGAAAAACGAAGTCAACCCCAGCCTTGGACTAGAGTTTAACAATATCGTTCTTCTGTCTGCATACTTCATCTCTGAGGGAAACGCCCAAAAAACCTTATGCGGAAGAATGGTCTACGTCGAATGATAATGAATTACCAAGGGTCTATCCGAAATTAGATGAGTAACTCCACACGAATTTTTCGCGTACGTGATAATAATCATAATAATTTTCTCTATCGTTTACTCAAGGTACACCTGTTCTGTCTCTAAAATTTTCACCTCACTGTTTTCTTCTAGCGAAATGTATTGCAGCAAGCCGTTATAGAGTCAATGTTCACCCCCCTCTCTCTCTTTTATCCAAGTCACCCGTACCTCCCATCACGCCTCCATCAATTTCCGACGACTCAGCCTAACATACCATCATCACCATTTTGAAACGCTAAAATTGTTTCTCATAAAAATTAATTTCAATTGATTCTTCATCTTACACCATTTCGGCTTACAAAAGTTTTTTTTTCATTATCAGGAAAACTCCATTTCCGGATAGTGGGGAAAATCAGTATCTTTTAATGAGAAAAACTCTAAAAAATTTTTTTTAATTATCAAAGTAAAAACGCTGGACATGAAATATGTCTCCGAGATTAAATTAATTTTGCAACATGCTAAAGAGGGGAAGTGGGTAATGCAAACACCCTAATACAAAATTGGCTGATGGTAACCAAGTTCTGCACCGAGTAAAGAAACGCTAGAAATTAAAATGAGATCGAATCGACTTTGGTAGGCGAAGAGAGAGAGAGAAACAAGGTAGAAGGACGCAAAAGAGTAGGAAGTGAAACAAAGATAATCGCTAGAGGAGAACGATCGAGTGCGCATATGTTCACCGATTTCGGCTAATAATAATATAGGTACGGCTATTGGTGCTTTTGCTGTTACTGTTTCATCGTATACTCAAATAAAGACAAAGCTCTGGGTTGGTATTACAAACTGTGAAAATAAATAAAGTTTTTATTCTATCAAATATGGCTTTGTTATCCCTGACACTCCCATGAGATTTTAGCTTTAGATTTCAACCCTTGAGTATAGCATTAGAAAGGCTATGTGTATGTTACCACTACTACTGCTGCTACTGTTCCATTGTATACCCTAATCAAGACTATGCTCTAGGTTGGTATTACAAACTGTGAAAATAAGGAAACCTTTTATTCCATCAAATATGGCTGTTATCCCTTACACTCCCATAAGGTTTTTTTTCCAGATACCACAGTGCTTTAGATTTCAGCCCTGAGGTATAACGTTAGCATAACAACGGATAATTTCATAGTTTTACGTAAAGAACAAATACAATTAGATATTTCATTGCTGAAAGATGTTTTGTAAAATTTAAAAGATGAAGTTCCATGCGAATAGAATTAGCACCCGTTTGAAATCGCGGTACGTACTAGAAAGTGCGTCCATCGTACCCAGCCGATATAGAACCAAACTCTTCCAGGGACCAATGAACATCTTCCATTTCACAAAGAAGTTTACAGAATAGAAGTTGATTGTAGAAATTAAACCACGTTCATTCGTATTCAATTGTCACACTCGGTCAATAAACCTTTTTTCACCTGAATGAGAAATTTGGGCGATCCCTCTCAGTGAGAAAAATTTTTTTGAAGGCCGGTGACAGATTCCCGGTTTCTGTTGCTTGCGTCACCTTTGTGATCCTTGCAAGTCTCAAGTCTGGTCGAGACAAGGACTTTATCCCTACAGATTTTTATGTCTTTTTATGCCCAACGAAGGAATACCTCTACCCTGAGAGAGTGAAATTTGTCCTAATAAAGAGTTTTCCACACTTTTTGCTGATAGCAGGAATCGAACCCAAGACCTTCTGCGTGCAAGACATACATGCTAACCATTACACTATATGGGCGGACCCTTTCAGTGTAACCATCTCTTTAACCCTTGTTAGTAGATAATCCATTCAATACACACACAACCCCTGACCCACGAACGACAGCGTAGAGAAACACCCTCTCGAAGGACTAAATGTAATTGAGGGATTTTTACTTCCCCACACCAAGATTCGTCCAACGAATCTCAACCCTGCGGCAGTACCTCCCCCATTGAACTAAGAATGGGGATCGGAGGGACATTTTTGGCGCTTGCATGACACTGGTTGCGAGAACTGATCGATTTCTGTCCTTGTCCACACGAGCGTATGCGGGACCCCACGTTAAATTGATCAAGGGTCAAATTTGCCCCGCCTGGGGAAGGCTAATAAATCTCATTCATCAGGAATTTGCTGACTTCAGAACACTAATATATCCATGGGCATCCGCTGGGGACGGGACAAGGAGGCATTGCTCTCTCCCTACACCCCCTGCGCTCATTGGATCAGTCTTCCTCAACGAAGGCGAGGTGGGTTGAAAGAAGGAATCTTATAAAAGAAAGTGATGCAATACTATTCTTTTATGGGACCCCAACCTAATGTTCCTACGTAAAATAAAGTTGTATTGTCATCCGCTGGTGTTACCTCGGTTCAGGTCATGCGTCTCCGTCGACAGTCATCTACACAATCTGATGTTTGGACCATAGAGTACAGCCTACTTTCTCGAACTACGGATGGTGGGTTGAATGTTTATCGTGTTACAGGGTTGCCACTAAAAATATATCCTAAATATACCCTTCCTCGGGAAATATAAGCGCCCCACCTCTGAATATACCCCCCCCCCCTCTGTCCCGGCAGCCATGATTGTAATCCGTCACACCCTTGTCCTTTTAACGATGAGGTCCAGAAATCGTAACAGTGCACACCTTTAATGAAAGTCGCCCGCGCTTTATCAACAAACAGGATTAGAGGGGAAATAGAAAATTATTTGGTCTTGCGGGAGATGATGGCGGCAGAAACTGTGGAAGAAGGAGAAAGAGGAGAAATTGGAATGGGAAGGAATGGTTAAGAGGAGTGAGAGATGTGTGGTGATGATATATTTACAACAGCTAGCAAGTATATGCAAGTGTATCATGTCTTTTATCACCCTATGTCAGCTCCAGATCACTGCAGTATCCACGGTAAAAAATAACGCCCAGGCAGCGCACGGGCTACAAACTCTCAGTTTTATAAATAGGAGCATCGAAATATATATATACACAACACTATTGTGTCATCCACAGACAGCTGTTTCGATTTATCCCATCCCTTCAGTGTGTCTATAGACTTTCCATTATCCCATCCAGGTCCGCGAGGCATGATTGAAATCTTCATTCTCAGAACCGGAGGCCGATATCATACATCTGGACTACGGAACTGGACGGCCAGTAACACTGAATTTAAGCGATATATCTATTTACGCAGAAACTCCTCATATATTTTATCGTGGTCATTTTGAAATCAAGATGCTAGTCGCAGTTTTGGTTAGATCATATATCCTGCTTTTATATGAAAGAGCATTAAAAAAGATCCACCTGTACGCAAGTTTGCACAACGTTTTCACATTTTGAACGATTCGGTTGGAAATTGTACCTAAGCTACTAGTCTATTAATAAACTTTCTCAAAGGTCTTACGGTCTTGTAGTGTAGAAAAGAATCTCAAAGGTGCAGAGTGTTCGGGCGGTCAACAGCATAGAGAATGAAATCAGCATGCCAAGTTCAAATGCTGGCTTAGACAGTTTAAGTTCACTTTGCACCAATGTTCTCGGGAAAAGAATGAATCCATTTCTCTTTCCCTGCCTATAGGTATATAGTAGAACAGACTTGGCTTTCTAGCTATGGTTGGCAACCAGTCTAGGGAAACCAACCTGAAAAAGCATGCACAACGTCAGGCTGAATCACTATCGATGCAAACAAGAAATTATCTGTGGTGCCCCAACGACCTTGCACTTGCTTACGGGGGGAGGTAGGCTAGTAGGATGGGAAAAAAGGGCACATTTAGCTACGCCTGTTGCAAAATACTTTTTGCCAACCCTGGACACGTTTTGAATCAAGTGATGCTTTGTCATTGATATGGCATTTCAACCGTGGCGCCCTAGGCTGCAGAGAGCTTCTCCTTCGCAAGAGCCAGCCGATCCATCGTCTCAGACGATACTATCACCGAAGATAATGCTTTCCCTGACAACGATCGGGTTCCAGTTAGGCCATCATTCTTAACCAAAGAAAACTTCCAGCGCATTTCGGCACTCGCTGTAGAATGCTCGTTTTTTTTTTTGGGGGGGGGGCAGTTGTCCCCCTCTCACAGCTGATTGTACGCTTTCCAAGTCCGGAAAAGGCTTTCTCAACTACCTTTTTTTTCAAGGGGTTGCTATTATTATCTTACGTCAATATCCGGTCCAGAAAATGTAAGAATAGAATATCCTGTAAGGTCTCCAGTCCTGGTATTCCAAAAATCCCTCCTTGAATAGGAGCCCTGTAACCCAAGACGAGTTTAAACAGGGCTCTTTTCAAGTAAACGATTAAGAGGTAAATGTTCAAGGCACAAATGTCAGCCCTTTTGAGATTCCTTTGTGACAGCGACTTCGACCTTCCACAGTATCATTATTCCTACAAATGAAGACTGATGTAGAGTCAGAAGCCAAGTATTTCGCACTGTCTGTCAGTCCAAGTGAAGGGTCCCAGGAGGAGCAGCCCTTTCTTGCGCCCAATCGTGGTTAATCTTGGCCCCTTCATCGTCTCACATATTCCGATTTCCTTGGCGAACGTAAGAAAGGCATGCAAAGTGTTTTAACGTGTGTATTTGCCAGGCAAAATTTCAGTTTCCTAATTGGATGACTTGCCTGGGAATGTACATTGTTTCGAGTACTTCAAGATGAAAATAGGAATCGTGGCTCTAATTGAATTTGACATGACAATATAAAAGGAAGCCAATAAATTTGATCATCCGTAGGCAGTTAAGAGAGGAAGGGAAAACGCCGCGGAGATAACAGCATTAGACAGTGATAGAAATAGATTTCAACCTGCACCCACGTATTTTTGCATCGCCACCTTCGCATTTTTACCGTCCCCCGCGTATCTCGTATTCGTGCTCGCCTTGAATATCCACATTGTCTTGTTAAACACCGGGGTCCCTTCCATTAGCTTAAAAAAAAAATGAACGAGAAATAACTTTGCAAACGGTGGGTCCTCTTTTGTCTCGTTGTTTCTAGTTCTAATAGTTGAAAAATTTATTCATTTTCCGTCAATGGTCTTCGTATCTGAATCCACCGAGAATCTCCAACGAGCGTTCTCTGGAGAAAGTTTACAATTCAACATAACCTCTTCTCCTTACAGCACTGGGACGGGATATAGGAAAAATAAGATTCAGACCTTCTCTACATTGTTTCTTCAAGGAAATGAAAAACTCTTTTTTTGTGTAAAAAAGGGTAGTATTACGAATTCATCGAATTGGTTGTTTTTTTTTCTTTCAGAAATCTATGGAATGTACTTGTTGCTTAGCTAACGGTATGCGTAAATCTGTGGTCTGTGTCAGTATGTTTAGACAAAAACTTTGAATCTCAACGTAATGTTTTATTAAATTAACTGAAAATTCTTGTATTCTTTTGAAGTAAAGAGCGAAATTAACACATCGAAAACAGTAGTAGTTATATCAGCAGCAGCTAGCGAACGAACATGCAACAGAACTGTCAAGTTTGTGTTCACTTTTTCCCCTCTTCTCTTTCTGATTGTTGTCCCGGATAGACTGGTAGCTCAAAAATTATATTAAGGATATAATTAGACATAAGTAATCATCACAGCTTACCTTTGGTATTCTACTTCCCCAGACCCGACAAAATTCAGAAATTCTCAAGAGGGAAGATTTCCTGAAAAACGTTCTATTTTAGAAGCGCTAAAAGAGCTATTTCAGCGCATTGAAACAGTTTTAACACTAACATGATCTTAGCATACACATATATTGACATAATTTTAAACCACGAAATGCGAGGGACATGATGGGTCTGGAAATAGGAGGGATAAGATTTTTATAGGCATATCTTTTGTCAGTGCAGGAGATATGTACAAATTTATTACTACGGAGGTGGGGAAGCAGCGTTTAGCCTCAAAATGCAGCATTACCCATGAAATGCAGGAAACTTAGTAGGTCTGCTTTTCCTTGACACGTTTAAATGAAACTCGAGTAGCGCTGTTGTTACAGTGGTAAAAAGAAATTTGACGCTTGATGCGAGTTTTTGTTTATCACAGGTAAAACAGAATCAGATACATGAACTAATAAATACCTATTACATTCTAGTTTTATGATCTCCAGCATACTTTTCATCAATCTCGACTACACATTACACTGAATTCTCATACCTCTTATTAATGAATAACCGTAACCCGCGCGTGTACCAGAACTAATTATTTAAAAGAATATCTTTAAAATTGATCTTTTATCAAAAATGATCAAAGAATAGATTTTTTAAATTTAAATAGATAACAGAACAAGATTTGGACATTGTTGGTCCAAAATGGCCATACCTTAAAAAAGCACTCATGTGAAAAATGAAACGAAACGTGGTGTACTCGAGCGAATTCTCCAAGTTGTGGCCCTGAATGTGATCAGAGGCATCCGGAGACACACACCCATGAATATGTGGCTCGCTTAGCTGGTTGGTCGGGCGGGCCATTTGTGGGGCCACGTTGACTCATTAACCATTCTAACCACTATACGTCACTAGAAGGGATTCAACCAGAAGGAGTGCAGAATAAAAAATACTTTAGTACACCAAAAATTATTTACAATCTCTTGCAACAACATTACTAGCAGGTCCACGAGCGACCTAAAAGAAGACAGTCCGTTGAACAAAAATGGCGTCCAGAATTTTGGAAAGTCGTGACGTCATTTCCTTTCACCCCTCTTTCCATAAAAAAAGCAACCCACGTGACGTCATCTTTGCTCACTCTCTTTTCCGATCCAGGATTCGCCCTGCAGCCAGAACAGTTAAGGCGATTCTGACCAGACGGACGCAGATGTGACACCATGGACAATAAAGGTGTGTACAGAGTAGACAAATTGGACCAAGGTCTCATCCTATGACGAAGTAAAGCTTACTCATGCACCATAGAATTTTTTTAAGAGAGTGTCTAACCCACACGATCACGTGTGCCCCCCATCCCTGCATTAAACTGGCCATGTATTGCATCCCATTCTCGTGGGAGTACGGGTAAATAAGCACCCGTGACGTTGTCCCGGGTGGCATGACTTGTCTATCACCATTCTTAGACCGTGACTAACATGGCCGTTCACCTGTCATACTGCCAATAGCGTTTATATCTTCCTCAATTGTTTCACCCGCACGCTTTCGGCAAATAATATTGGACCTATGGTAGCTATTTCCAATGAAGAAATTGCGTTTCAGACCAGCAGTTTCTAACCTGAGGTCTGCAAAACCTTGGGGACTTAGAGGCAACTATAAAACAAATACTTGAAAACACAAAAAACGTCAGTGTTGTTTTCATTTTTTCTCCTCAAGTATATCTGAAGTGATTTATGGCTTAAAAAAAAATCTAAACCTTATGAAGACAGATTAACGTCTGGCTCAGGGTGGCGCTGGGCGGGGTAGACCGCTCAAATACCGGGCGTGACTTATCGCCCCAAAAGCCCATTTTTGGTAGTCTTCACTGAATTTCCATTTTGGTATGTCTTGTGTCTCAAAGCATGCTTTACTGTGACATAGTTAAGCAACCGCTCCGACGTCAATATAGACATGACCTCACAGCCCGATGAATCACGCGTCTTCTCACTTCATTCTCATTACAATAAGCAACTTTTCTGTACTCCAGGTCGACATTCAGTAAGGAAGTACCAAAAAACAATTAACGTAGCTCACATTACTTTCTACTACGTATATTAGTATAGCTACCTTCATTAATGCTATTTCTTTTCTCTTTCAGTGTTGCCTACGTAGATATATCTAGATATAGTTGTTTTCGTCGCGGGTAGATGTCGTAAGTATATATTTAGAAGAGGGATGTAAATCAGGATTTACACCCATCGTCTAAATAGCCATTTTGGACACCTAGACGCAAAAACTAGATCCGGATTGAAAACATTGCACTTTAAATGTTCCCCGTTAAACACACACACACATATATTTATATTCTTGCCTTTGTCATTGTTCCTGTCTGCCGAAACGGATGTATTCCTTTTTTGTTCGTCTCCTGCACGTCATCACAAGCTCTTGGAGCCTTACCAGGAGATACCTATTTGAGCCGTGTGAACCGATATCTCTGGCAACCTACCAACGACATCTTCCCTTATCTCAGATAAGGACTATCAATTTTTACAATATTTAGAGGGACAAGGATTAACCGTTCTCCGACTAATTTCCCAGGACTAGCATTATAATTTCAATCATGTACTCTCAGGTATTAACTGGTGCGAGCAGCATCTTTATTTCAAGACTAGGGACAAGTTTTTAGTGATAGGCTCGATTAGAAATGTTATCTTGCGAGCACAGGTAAATGAAAAATGAAACAATGAAAAATTCAAGGCTGTGGGAACAGCTCGCGCGTTAAAATATTTTTGAGCTATAAAACATCAATCCATTTATGGCCATTGCAAGAATGTTTCTTGCTAACCATAAATAATGAAAAGAAGACTGACAGCTTCAGGGTCGAACTGTACACAGACTACATAGGTGCAGCTTGAACATATGACGCATACATGGATAGAAAAAAACGCAACTATTCCAGCCACATTGAATTTTTCAAAAAACAAATATTTTCCCAACTCAATGAAGAGAAGGTTTGTGCGAAATTCATTCTCTACTTTGAGCTGATCGAAGTGAAGAAAGAGAATTCTAGCAAGTATGAAGGGAGTAATGTTTTAACTAAGATTGGGGAAAAAAAAAAAAAAAAAAAAAAAAATCAGCCACACCAAATAATTTAATCAAGCATCCATGACTTTCCATCGCAGATTGACTAAGGAATAAAATGTCCCTCTTCTCATTATTCAAATTCTACAACCTTCCCCCTAAGGATTCGACTTCCGAAGTCTGAAATTGACGTCATTGTTGTTAGGTAGGAAAAAAAAAGTCAAGTCCAATAGTAGGATTTCGACAAGGAATATTTGTATGCAACATCATAAACCGAATAAGGCCGGCTGACTGCGAACCCGGTTCCAAGGAATACTTGATTTTTCAAGAACTTTCTGGCTACTTGATCCATCGGGCATCAACTGAATCTAAAAGGAAGAGGATTTGCTGTTATTTCATTACCTTTCAAAACTCATTCAATCCTATTCGGGAAGATAGATGATCCAATTAAGACGCCATATAACTCTCGAATTCCAATTCTCGTACATCATTTGGAAGAGGATAGTTACAAGTTCGTCAAATGTTTCTCCTCTAAATAACCCATTTTAGATGTTCTGTCTGTCAAGTTCAATGGCATACGTTCATAGACAAGTTGTTCTTGAAATTAGATGTTGAATGGCTTGCAAGGTCTCCAGACACTTCTCTACTTGATATTCAATCCATGGGAATATCTGAAGAGTAAGATCCACAGAAATAACTTGCAAAAATCGAAGGTCACAATCACTAATGAGATACACAATTGCAGACTTGTAACGGTAACTACTATCTTTCAAATGTAGGATTTTTATATAAAGAATCAAGCTTTAATAGTTATAACATTTTTTTCTTCTAATTGGTCCTTGAATCACCTTGTACTTGCAACAATGATCAGTCATTTTAGTCAGAGATGTAGATCTGAAAATCATCCTCATTTGAAATGTAGATCTGAAAATACTGATACATTAATACACATACAATAAGTTTAGTTGTCAGACCATTTGATTAGGGAGGGAAAAAAAAGGAATTTCATTCAATTCCTCTTTGAGACATTCTTATTCTCAAATTCAAGTTTTCTGAGTCGATGTCATTGCTGCACTAATTTGTTCTGGGAGAAAAACTATGCAAAGGAATTCTTTTTTTTGAACTTGGTGAAATGTTCAATATTCTTTCAGGTACTCTTTGAAACAATCTTAAAATATCATTACATCAAAATTAGAGTTCGAAGTTTCAATTGAATCAGGTACACAAAACCTTAATCATCTACAACATACAAAAATAAATGATTAGACAGCATTAACCTTGAAATTTTCACCCTTTCAAAACTCAATGCCCATAAATTACTGAAACACAGAGAACCATTTTGAAACACTGGTAACAATTGCCAATTTTTTTTCTGGATACTGACCAACTAAATGGGTATTTGAATATCAACCAACTGTATTAGGAATGATAAATGACTAATTTGTTTCACAACTAAGTTAGTTAGTGCCTCTGGTCCCCCACCCATTTTCATTTGAATCCTGGATTTCTTTCCATTCCGATCACTACTTATATCATCTTACCGAAGGTCAAAAAGGTGTTGGAATAGAAAACAGGCTCAAAATAACAAATATCACCAAGACAGACCTGGAGCTCAATCACAAGTGACAGGTACAAGTTTCGTAGTTGTGTCTTGAAAAAACCTAGTTAGCAATTATACTGAAATATAAGTGTAAGAAAGTTTCATGAGGCAACCTCTACAGAAGCTAATCCAGTCCTACAAGGGCATTAAGTTTACCAGTTTCTGGCAAGTTGCTGATCACAAGGTCATCACCTTTTGTTCTATTCTGTCTATGTTCCAAAGTCTAATGAATTGCTCAAAAGAATTGTCAAAACTCCAGTAAAAATGGATTGACTCTCAACCATAACAAGTATAATCCTCGCCAAAATGAGGGGTGTAAACTGATAAGTAAAACCCACATTCTATGTGACCTGAACTCGGAGCTAAATTGACTATTGTTGGATGAAAAATTTATTCAACTATCAACAGGCTCATTCAATTCTAATATACATATATAATACAAAGTTGCAGTAATCATCTGCAGTTGGAATTTGACCCAACAGCAACCAGTCTTATCACTTTCCATTTAGCCCATAGAGAAAAAAAAAAAAAAAAAAAAAAAAACAAAAAAAAAACGAACTTCCTTTAAAATTAAATGTATTCACATATAAGCTCTTCAAGGTAAAGAGTAATAGTCATCCATGACAAGGTAAAAGCCCTGACTCACAGATTAAGCAGAGTTGCCATCAATCACAGAACAGTAATTTTTATTTGGTTAGTCATGGAACAGCAATGAAGGAATTCAGCCATTTGCAGTCAATGGATTAATTTAGGCTTCATGAATAAATGTAGAGATACCTGGAGAGACAACATGTAAATGCAAAGAGTAAAATTACCATCCCAGGGTTGCTTACTGGTTGGCTCTTTCATATTGCTTCATTTTTAGATCTTTCTTTCAATTCAAAAACTATCCTCAATGGTTAGTTCGTGGAAATAAAATGCAAACATAAACTAGTGGCTGTCACCTACAAAGTCAGTTGCGGTGACAGTTCATTAAAACTCCGAAAATCACCCCCCCCCCGTTCTTGAACAGGGGATTAACAAAATTAATGCCTATAGGACCACAGTTACTATCAGCATAAATCAAACCAACATTTCAAACAGAATGAAAAATCTCTCCTCTGGCGATATGGTCAAGTATAGAAAGCTATATAGCGGAACGGTGAAGGAGAGGGGGAAAGGGGGAGGGAGAGAATTGTCTATTGGCATACAATGAACCCCTGATGTGTTTCACAATTATTTGGGGGTGAGCAATAACGAGAACAAAACATGTTACACAAGTTGAATGTACTTTGTGTTAAAAAAAAAAACAAACAAAAAAAAAAAAACACAAACAAAAAACTGCACACCTCACAATAAACGATATGTTTACCAATCTATTCATATAAATAACAGTGATGATTTGTTCCTCTAACAATAGACTAACTTAACTTACAGTAAATAATTCAACGAATAAAATAATTCCTATCCAAAAACTGAAACAATGAGCTCTTCCATTTCAGTAGTTTCCCTAAGAACAAATTCCCATGGACACTAATGATCCTTTTCCAAGTGGATCAATTAATTTCACATAACTAAATAGTACAAACTAGTATGAATGTACATGCAAATATACTTCACACCTTATCCTGAAAAAGATGTGAATCAAAGTGTTAGAAAGGGAAAAAAAACAAAACAGAGCAAATAGTTTTATTATTTTGGTCTTTTTTTATTTTCATTTTTTTTTTCAGTTTTTAATCCATTTATTTGCATGAAAATAAAAAAGAAAAAAAAAAAAAAAAAAGAAGAAGAAGAAGATACTAGGAGTGTCAAGAAGCCTGATAGAGAAGGAAAAGTTCCTGGAAGAGAACTAGAGAGATATCCTTAAGTTCTTGTGTCTTGATGAGAAGCTATGTAGTAAGCTACAAAATTTTAAGCTGTTACAAAGGTAAAAGGGTGAGCAGGAGGAAGATTCACTGCCTAGAGATTATCAGGAGAAATAAATGTATATTCACAAGTATACATTTGCACACAAGAGAAGAAAGGCAAGTGAAGTGTTTATGGATCATCGTTTGGTGCCAGGTGAAATGGCATAGCACCCCTAAGGTCCTCTGAGGCCCTGATTTGCAATCAGAGAGTCAACCTGCAAAGATTCACATGTAGGAGATATTAGAGAGGAACAGAAGATAGATATTGTACATGGGATAGGCAGGTCAGGTAAGGAAAGGAAAAAAAAAAAAAAAAAAAGAAAAAAAGAAAAAAAAAAAAAAAAAAAGAATTGGCATTAGTTATATAAACAGTGTTGTATTATAATATAATGTAGAAAATAGAGATTGCGCTGAAAGCTATGATGGTAAAAAGGCAGCTGATATCACTGTGATCTTTCACAACATTTTGTAATCACTTCTTCTATCGCCAAACCAGAAAAATCATTTGCTTGCAAGTCGACACCGATTCCTACCAGCTTCTGCCTAAGTGCATTTTTGCTACTTGTGTACACCATTTTTTGTCTTACTGCAGCATTTTCTGGGGCCCTGAAATCAATAAAAAAGGAAAATTAGATCAAGATTTTAATCCAGGATAGCCTGAATATTCGAAAAGTTGAATATTCAGTGAAATAAAAGTAGTTTTTATAACAACTCATTCAAGCCAGGAGTGCACAGAGTTGTGCTTTAAATTTCGGGGCCATTTCCTAAGGTTTTTTCAGAAAATAAAAAAACGTAAATCCACCCATGTTGAAGCATTTCAACTCCAAACCCATTAAAAGTCAAGTTGTGGTATAATAGAAATATGGGTTGAATGAACATCAATAACTGTTACCATTGTAACAAATCTTATCGTAGAAAAAACTGAAAGCTGTTCATATAGAATTTGATTCACTTTCTTTCACATGTATATTTTCTATGGCATTTTTTTTTTTAGTTTGTTCTAAATATAGGCCTCCAGGCATATACACGTTTAGGAAACCCAAACCTGAAGGAGTTAAATGGTTGTACTGAACAGAGATAAGTATCATCTTCAAGAAAGAGACACGTATGTTAATATGACCAGTTTGAGTTAACCCGCTAGCTGCAGATGACGTTTCAGTCATGGCAGTTCTATGGCTCAGGTGAGAATGACAAGTTTCAATGAGTCACAGTGGACTAAGTAGATAACCTTTTCTGCCCCCTCCCTATAGCAGGAGGGATCATTGCTCGGAAAAAAAAAAAAAAAAAAAAATTCAGTTCATTTTGAAACCCCTCGTACATGGGTGCTTGCAGGAAAAAATTACTATTTCAAAAAATATTTTTGCATTAGTTTATCTGCTTCAGTGTTAGAAAGAAAAAAAAAAAAAAAAAAAAGGCTAAAAAGATGCTAAAGAAATGGTCAAAATGTCCAAGCACTTTCTGACTAATTTAACAATTTTCACGGTGCCAATTTTTTTCTTTCATTTGTCAAAGACAAAAATCTGTCTGAGGACGGAGATTTAACATCCATGCCTGTATAATCAAAGTCACCACCGCATTTAGAACACAGCAACTGAGTTGCTCCCGCCACAGTTAATGGGTTAATGCAGACAATTACAAGTTACTTTGAAAACAATTTAATTTTGCGGGACAAGACAGACACTAAATCAGTATTTACTCTGTACATTTAGGACATGATCTTTACTAATTAATCAGAAATAATTTCCAATTAAAAAAGAAAGAAAAAAAACAAAAACAAACAAACTAGAGCGGTGTCTCTTCCAAGGGTGCATGTTTGGAAAAGACTTTACTTGATGGTGCATTGAGTAACCAACTATAATAGTCACGTAGAATAATTTTCTGTCTGCTGTGCGAAACAAAGGGCTACAAAGTATTTCGATTCATCACCAATTTAGATATAAAATATCTAAATTTAGAACAATCGAGAAAAAAAAAAAAAAAAAAAAACCCTCAATCTGTAATCTTCAAAATTAATTTTCATCAGAGTTCTCAAGAACCGCCGACATCAACAACTTCAAACTAGACACTGCGATCATTTGTATGCTGATACATATCTGGTGAATGTCATCTCTGTACAATGGCCAGTTGTTGAATAGTCAGTGCACACGAATATTTCTTTGATTATAATTCTATAAAGAAGCAAGACTTTCAACTCTACAACATTTGGCAGACCAAGAACAGAAATCTAACTAGGGTGGAGGTTATGAATAATCATAATCATAAAATATCAAGATTTTACAAAAATTTTAAATATCAGAGCCTCATTGAATAATACCTAAAAATGATCCCAATGCAGCCAAAAATATCTAGATTTAGGTATAAAATATTTCCAAGTTGGTGACGCTGCAAATTTCTTAGTGGGCAAAGTAAATCTTCACCGTCAGAATTATTAACAAAAGGGAGGGGAACAATTATTGATCACCGAAGAGTAATTGGTCGACAACAATCCCAGTTACATTTAGACAGAGTAGAAGAAGAGTCAAGTATTTACTTGGAATCGCAATGTAGTTACTCACCATAAAACAAAAACCAACTTTTGTCTTTGCATATCATTGTGCGTGTACTCAAAGTCATACACTGCATAGAGGCATTCCTCTCCATAACCTTTCACACATGAAACAAAGTCATCATAGGTTTCACCTGTACAGAAGAAATAAATCAAAAAAACAAAATGATTTAGAAATGATTTGTACAAAGATGAGATCAGTGGTTCTTAACCAGGGGAGCACAAGTAATTTCAAGATGGGTAAAAGCCAGCAGGAAGAAAGAGCATCTCATAATTTGGGGAATTCTTTTTATGATTTGCATAATATCCTGATAAACATAATTTTTTTTTCTTTCAGATTTGCAATCCCCAAATCAGCCTAATTTGGTTGAAGGTGTGACAGGGGTATGAGGGTGAGGTTCTACTATTGAAGAGGGTATTGCGGTAAAAGTTAAAAACCACTGTATCAAAGGAAAGAGAACCCCAAGTCATCCAAAAATAAAAATTCACTCGGTTAAGATTAGTACAAAGTAAAAACAACACACTGGTTGCCAAGTTTCATCAGATAGCTGACGCAAGTTTTCAGCACAGAGAGTCTGGTTTGCCTTTTCTAATCATGAACATGGCCACTCCAAAATTGAGGGAATGAAACACCTCAAGGCGAGAGGGAAAAAGGAATGGCATGCTCCGATTTGGAAGAAGGGAAAAAACACTTCACTTCAAAAAAGGGGGAGGGTTTCTCACAGCAAACCAGAGATAGTATCAGCAATATTTTGAAAAGGAGGAATCAAACTGAATATGACATTTTGATGCACGGATCAGCAAACTATTTTGGTAATGGGCCAGATTAAAAATGTTCTTTATGTCCTATGTTTCTCACTGCAACACACATTTTATATATATATATATATATATATATATATATATATATATATATATATATATATATATATCAGGGTTTCTCAACCTAGGCAATTTCAATTATTGGCTGGTGGGTGTTATGGGATTTTGAATATTCAAGTCAGTAATTGACATTTAAAAAAATGCAACATTTTCTATCATCAATTCAACAAGCAGTACGATCATATCACGCATTATGCAAACCCAACGTATCTGCACTGGTTGCATTTCACCTGACAGGCACTGCATTGACGATATCTAAATATGGCATGTGCGAGTCAGACATTTGATGTCACTACTTAACATTATTTCCAAACAGTGATAGCTGTTCAGTTTCAATTTTTTTCTTTTCAAAGATTAAAAAAATATTTGAGAATCATTTTGAAAATTTACTATACAGGTGACCAAGTGGAGAAAATTTTTTAATGCGAAAGAGGATGATGTCAAATTGGTTGAGAACCCCTGATATATAGCGTCAGCAATATTTTGAAGGAATAAAGCCAGATGATATTTTGAGGCAGGGTTGGGCAAACTATTTTGGTGGTGCGTCTGATAAGAAATCTCATCTCTTGTGAGCCAAAGCAGAATGATCAAACAAGGCTAGAGAATCAGCATGTATGTCGATGAAAGATTTTTAGCTATGAAACATTGATTCAAAAATGAGTTTCGCTCTTGCAAACCATGGTGTCAGCAATGTTTTGAAGGGAAAGAATAAAGCTGAATGACATTTTAGTAGCTAAAAACCTTCCATGCTATTACCACTGGGTAGACATCCATACAGGATGATGCAGTTCTGACCATTGCAAACTAAAAACCAATAACAGAAACAATAATCACTTGGCAATACCTGCAAGAGACAAAGAATATAATCCACACGTACAGTAATTAGCAATCTGCATATGCTGTCTGTCACACTTATGTCAGTGACAACTTAAAAATCAAATTTTATTATCTGTCAAACTTGACGATTTGTATCTTTACTCAATTTCACCTTTAAATTAGTTCATTATTTTAGGAAATATTGAATATGAATGAACAAGAAAATGCTGCACGACAATAATTTTATTTTACAAGCATGGCGCAACT
The DNA here is from genome assembly GCA_963457665.1 of Thysanoteuthis rhombus. Taxonomy (NCBI): domain Eukaryota; kingdom Metazoa; phylum Mollusca; class Cephalopoda; order Oegopsida; family Thysanoteuthidae; genus Thysanoteuthis; species Thysanoteuthis major. Next base: position 9,810,100 of record OY735230.1, on the reverse strand, counting down.
GCCAAGTTAATTATTACTGTCAAAGGATGACAGCAAGAAGGTGAACTAGTGGATGATAAGCCATAGTAAGTAAAAACAAGTTTATCAATGACTTACTCTTAATAAAATGCACAAAACTGAGATTCATCAATTGCAATAGGATATTTGCAAGCAGGCAAATTGTTCACTCATTTATTTATTGAACTATCACTCCCTCAAAACAATGAAATGTATGCATTCATCGAGACAATGGCAGTCTATTGCCACAGCGTCAAATTATATAACAGTGATTTCCTTCCCTATTTCTGTCATAACAGATCCTCCTACTTGTAACAATTTTGCTGATAGAACCATCTCCTACTCACCATTTAGTATAATGGACTCTTCCACTGAAACAAATCCCATAATTTCTTTTCTACAGAATTAACCCATAAAAGTTCCAATACATCAGTGGTTTTGTTTATGGGGATGAACTTATGTTTGAATTAAAAGAAAATTTCAAACCAGAAACCAGTAATTCAGTGTGTGCCATATTAAGAATTGTTTCTGACAATTATGTCTTGGAAATTTCAAGACTTCAAAAAAGTTAGTCTCTGTTAGAGTAAAATAAGGAAAAAGTACTAAGATGAAGTACAAAAATTTATCAAAATAAACAAAATTAAATTCACCAACAAAATATTTGTACCGTTTTGCGCATATAGATAGTAATGCACATAAAGGAGTACAACCCCAAATTTTTTTTCAAAGTTCGTTTCCTTCAAAAGCAAATGTGGCAGGATTTTCATCATTTCTAGAGGAGGAACACTACACACCATCTACAACATCAAAGCAGTTACAAAAAAAAAAAAAAAAAAAAAAAAAAAAAGTTACTGAAAGAAAAAAGAAAAGAAAAAGTACATCCCAGGAAAAATATCTTTGGTCATAAATAATACCCGATAATATCAATTTTGATTCTGTGTTGTTCTACCAAGAGAAAATCCTGCTATGTTTGGTTTAGAAAAAAATATAACTTTCTAAAGAAGTGTTAGGGTTGTATTCAACCTCATCTCAAGCTATGTATATCTGGACCATGTTTCATAGAAAGTTTACATCATGGAGAATCTAATTTGGTAAATTTAATCATCAACATGACCATTTCAGATATGTCAAGTTCAACCAAGTTTTCTAAGTACCAGTATATTGTCTAAACTCCAGTCCAAGTCTTGGGTTGATTTTTTCCCCACCGTAGCAACAACAATCCTCAGAAAATTTACAAGTAAACTCTTCACTGTTTATGCCATCACGTTAAACCAAACCAACATGGAAAATCAACATTTCCCTACAGTGATTTGTAGTAGGCTCTCTTACCGACTGTGCCAGACTGACCTGTCTCACGTACCTAAGCACTCATTTATAACATGCATAAGACAAAACTTGCTAAAGTCACCTCCAGTCGGAATGGTATTTTGACCCTGCAGCAACTAGACTTATCATATAGTGGATTTATTTTCAAACATCCAATCACATACCAGGCATATCTATAATATACATATGCAGAGGCGTTTCATAGAAGAAACAATTTTTATGCAACTACCCCCCCCCACTATGCAAACAGTAAGCAAATATTTGAAGTTAAAAGTCAGGTTTCATAGTAAATTTACATCATGGGAAATCCAATTTGGTAAGTTCTATCGTCAACATGACAGGTAATAACTTTGCTGTTATTAGGTCTGTATTATAGCAGGAGAGAAAAGATGGAAAAAAAAGAAAAAAAGAAAAAAAAAAAAAAAAGAAAGAAAAGAGCAGAACATAAGGTGGAAGTATTTTTTCATTTGTAAACGGCTGCATTATCTTGCCAACATCCAAAAATAACGTGCAGCAGTTGCAGTCAACGGAAGAGGGAAGAGAGATAAGCAACAAGCACTTGTGGGTGTATCTGGGCCAGGTTTCATAGAAAGTTTACATCATGGTGAGTCTAATTTGGTAAGTCTAATCATTAACATGACCCTTTCAAAATGAATAGGAGAGAGGAACCACCACCAAGCAGGGAAGGTCAGTACTTGATCATATTGAAGAGTTATAAGCAGATTTGATCAGTGCTTAGATCTGTGACCAATTGGGACCCATCAGGTTTGTTGGCATGTGCCCTATACATGCATATATGTGGGCCTCCACATTAAAACCAACCTAGCTACATGCATGTCTGACTGGCTAGGCCTTTTGGATATCAACATTTCTCACGTGAGAAAGTAGTCTTTCCCCTTAGAAAAACAGCCAAAATTTATTCTCTACAAAATACCTCATATGTTTCATAGTCAAGTTTAGAGAATCTAATTTGGTAAATATCAAGATAGACATTTCAGAATGGAGAGGAAAGATTATCACTCATGGAAAGAACTTTTTCTTTTCCTCAGGGTTCATCAAAAATATGGCCTCACTAGAATGCAAGATAATTAATCTCAACACTAACACTTCAAAAATCAGTCAGAAGTTTTAATTATCAACACAAGATTTTTCAGGTCACAGATTGTGTCAAGTAGGAAAAAACATTTTTGTCAATCAGATTTTTCAAAGAAGTTTTATAAAGAGTTAATTTCTACACTGAAGTAGGTCGATTGCCGAACGGGACATATTTTGGAAGTCCTGAGCAAAGAAAACATGGTGTTCTATGAACAACTGAGGTTTTTATTCCAAACACTAAAGCCCATTAACTGCGACTGACAGAAATTCCGGTCATTGCAGTTTTAAGGCTAACTCGATAAAACTTTGTTTTATTTTGAGACTGATGGCAACAGTTCTATTTGTGAGTCAGGGCATTCATCTTGCAATAAATAATTATTACTTTTCCACCAGCCTAAGTTAACAGGATAAAAGAGAGACAAGCAGAAAGTATTTGCAATGAATCTGGGCCATGTTTCATAGGTAGTTTATATCATGGAGAATCTACTTTGGTAAGTATAATCATCAACATGACCCTTTCAAAATAGACAAGAAGAACCAACACCAAGCAAGGATGGTCAGTACTCAAGTTTGCAGATCTGATAAGTACTTGAATGGTGACCAATTAGGTATTATAAGCAAGTGTTACTCACACATTCATGAGTGGTACCTACTATAACACCAACATGTTACATTTGCATTCATGAGGGGGGGGGTTAACAACATATGGATCTGATAATTTATCTGAGAAACTTGTCATTCCCATATGTTAGATCAGAAATCTGGACTAAGTGAAATGCATTCTGAATAATCTCAGAGGTAGCATAAACATAATCTGTATTTTCATTAGAGAAACGATGTTGTGAAGTCTTGCCAAGATCCAAAAATAATGTGCAGTAGTAGAAGTAGCAGTTAGGTGAGAAGAGATAAGCAACAAGCACTTGAGGGTGTATCTGGGCCATGTTTCATAGAAAGGTTTTATCATGGAGAATCTAATTTGGTAAGTCTAATCATTAACATGACCCTATCATAATGGATACAAAAGAAGAACCAAGCAAGGAGGGTCATTAGTTGATCATCAAGAAGAGTTATATACAAATCTGATCAATACTTGAATGGATGACCACTTGGGAACATCATTCACCCTTGTGGGAGAGGTAGTTAACAATCTAAATGCATATCTAACTTGATTATCTGAACTGGATCTTGTGGGCATTATTCTTTTATATGAGGAGTGATATTCTTTTCCTCATGGTACATTCAAAATCTAGACTGGAATACCTGGGTCAAGATTCATAGAAGGTTTACATAACAGAGAATCCAATTTGGTAAATTCAATCATTAACAGGACTATTTCATAATGGATAGAAAGGAAAACCAAACACCAAGCAAGGAGGCCCAGTAGTGAATTATTTGTAAGAGTTATATTTAAAACTGACCATTTATTATCTAAATAGCCTTATCGCTCTTTGTGTCAGGTAACTGTCTTCGATTATCATACAGCAAAAATTTGGACTCACTGGAATATCTGGACCATGTTTCATAGAAAGTTTACATCATGGAGAATCTAATTTGGTAAGTATAATCATCAACATGGATATTTCAGTAGTTGATCATCAAAAAGAGTTCTATGCAGATCTGGCCATTTTTTTATACATGCAGCCAGGTCCTGGACATAAATGGAGGGGGAAAAAAAAAAAAAAAGACTTGTTGGGATGCTGAAGGAATAATTCTCATGGTAGCATCTCATAAAAATTAATCAGTTATGGCTAACACCATGAAAATTTCTTCAGTAGCCAATGGCTTTTCATCTTGCATAAATAATTATTACTTTTCCACCAGCAATAGAAATGGGTTAGAAGAGAAGAGACAGGCAGAATAATGGTAGAACTGGGCCATGTTTCATAGAAAGTTTACATCATGGTGAGTCTAATTTGGTAAGTCTAATCATTAACATGACCGTTTGATAATGGGAAGGAAAGAGGAATCATGACCAAGCCGGGAAGTTAATTAGTTGATCATTTGAAAGAGTTGCAAGCAGATCAGAATTTAGAAAGGGTGAGTGATTAGGAACATCAGGTTTGTAAGCATGTGCCTCTGTCGTGTATGTGTCCCTACATTATAACAGTCCTGTCATTTTCTTAGTGGAGGTAAGTGATTTTGTGCCACCTAAAAATTCTTACCTAACGTGCCACATATGCCTATGCTAAAAATTAGTGAAATCTCAAACCAACCAATACAGTACTAAATGAGACCTTTTGCATTCAATGCATAAAAGATCGTTTAGATTTCATTCTTCATCTTTCTCATCACTTTACCGCCTTATAAGCAGGTGAGCCAAGTCTTTGACATCATTTTTCATGTGAGGAAACCCTTCTCCTTTATGGACATCCAGAATTTAGCTTCACTGAAATATCTGGCCATGTTTCATAGTAAGTTTACATAAACGGAGAGTCTAATTCAGTAAGTTTCTTCAGTTGATCATCAAGAAGATTTACATGTATATCTAACAATTATCTGAGCAGCTGGGTCTTATGGAGATTAGCACATATGCAAGGAATTTTTTCCCCATGGTACTGACAAAATTTACATAATTGAAATGCAGGAGGAATCTTTACAGTAGTAGCAGAAATCATAAACCCATTGTTAGACTCCTAAATACTTCTGACCATCAAATTTCTTTTGTAAACTTTTTTAAAACTTCATATGGACATATTTTGGCAGTCCTGAACAAAGCAACCATTTTGCCACCTGTACATTTCAAACTTGAACCAATTAACAGCGAATGATGGAAATTTGATCATTGCAGTGTTATGCTAATCCATAAATTCCATTTCATCAGGATTGATGACAACTCAATCTGCGAGTCAGGGCTTTTACCTTGCAACGAACAATGATTCCTCGTCCACCAGCTGCAGTTGATGAGTTAAGAGATAAGAAAGAGTAACAAGCATTTTCAGTATATCCAGGGCATGATTCATAGAAAAGTTTATGTAAGGGTGAGGAATCTAATTTGGTAAGTCTAATCAACATGACCCTATTAAGAGGGTCAAGAAAGAGGAACCATAACCAAGTAGGGAAGATCAGTATTTCTTCATTTCGAAGCAAATCAGATCAGAACTCAGATTGTTGACCTATAATGTTCATTCCTTCATACACTTAAAAAGGAACATAAGAGAGTCAGTTTCTGACACTTTTGTTGTATTACCAATGATGACTTGTGTAATTCAGGAGTTGATTTCTTCCAAGCTTTTGTTAATTATTGAAATAGCTGATATCTACAGGGAATTTAATATTTAGATCCTTACACTCAAAAACCAAACAATTTATATTTGTAAAAAATTGTTCAATGGTGAGACTTCCATAATTCTTGATCTGGAATGTTACAAGTGGAATTGTGGATATTTTTCAAAATTAGGTCTAACCACCATGTTTCATAGAAAATGTGACATCAGCAAGAATCTGATTCGGAAGATCAAATCACTAACATGGTGAAGGGAGAAAACACAGCGGAGAAGAAAATCTTACCTACTTGTGGTGCCTTTAAAAGAAAAAAATTCAAAACTTACTCAGTTCAGCTTTCTTTGCAACAATCACCTCTTTTAAATCAGGTGATAACTTGTAGATGAGATATCTATGTTGATGGCCCAATTTGATTTCCTGGTAAGCCTCTAAACATTCATTTGCTACTGATACTCCGGATGCCTTGAAAAAAAAAAGGAAAATTGATTTTAAAATAATGAACCAGAAGAGAAGCTTGAAGAAAAGAGAAAGTTATCAACAATTTATAACTCACAGCAGTAGAAAAGTGCTGCAAAAAAAAAAATAAAAAAAATTCATTTTTTTAGGGACCAGGGATCAGAGTCTGTATACTAAATCAGCCCCGTCGACTTTATTGAATATGTGATGTTGCATACAAAGATTCGTAGTTTTCTTCACCTATCTTTGGTTAGCCAACAATTTTTTTTTTTGCAGAAGCCTCAAATGAACCCATGTTCTTCACCAAAAAAGATTTCCATAACCTTGTATGGTCATGTTCTCATTCATTATTGGCCTAGGCCCTCAAAACATGAAAACATTTCTATAGACAAATGATTTGACAACATATAAGAGCCTAGATGACATATTTTTGTAAAATAGATAGCCAATCTTATGGAACAAAGCTACTTCAACTAAATCATATATGGTAAGACAGACAAAATTACAATTTCAGGATTAAAAATGCCATTCCAGATCAGAGTTGCCACATCTAGCCAGAAGGGAAGATAATCCAAGGCTCTTTTTGAAGACTTGACCATCATAGGCATTCAAATTTGGAAATCAACCAAGTAAATGTACAAAAAGGTTCAAATGCACACCATCCAAGTATTATTACTGCACTGTATCCTTAAGAAAAATGTTGTATTAATGTTCAGATTCAGACCCACATTCTAGTGAAACGTGTTCACTAGGAAGAGAAAAAAATTCGAAAATCATCAGGTGCATAGGTATGGTGAATAATAAACCAGAAGTATCTCAGAATTGACAGCTAAGCAGGTAGAAAAAACACTTATAAAAAGGTGTTATGAAAAATTTTTTCTCCCTTGGTTACAACAAGGATTATATCTGGGTGGCTCTGAAACAATGAGAAATCAATTAAAAAGGACAAAATTCATTGGATTTATCCAAGAAAAAAATTTCAAAATAAAATATGACGAGATAAAATCCCTAAATCACCACTGGTACAGAGGTTTTATTATACATATGATGAGTGTCCCCATTTCAGTTGACAGCATCATAACATTTCAACCTCCTAAAATCAATTTTATGATCAGGAGAGAAAAAAAAAATGCACTTTACACTAGAAGGCGTTTGAACGATCAGCTCATTTCAAAGTTTGAAGTGATTGGTGCATAACATGTTTACACCAGTCAGCTTATGATAAATCTAGTGATTCTACAGTTGACAAGTGCAGCTACTACTCCCCACACACACATTCAGGAAAAAAAAAACAAAAATCTCTAACATGAAATTTCATAAAAAAAGACATGTTCGATCATTCAAAGTACCTTCTCCATAAACCAAATTTGTATCGCATTTTAATCTCGAAATGAAACTTCCTGCAGGTTTATCAATGATAAAATTGGAGGAGAAAATAATAAAAAAGAAAAGCTCATTTCAACAATTTGCAGACAGTCAAAATTTAATCTTTTTCCAAGTAGAACTAAATGCTCTTTATGCCATCATATATATATATATATATATATAAAAAAATATGTAGAAAGAACTGTAGAAGGACTTTATAAAAAGGCTGAACAAAGAATAGCTTTGTTTCACTCAATAAGTACAAAAAGGAAAGAAATTTACTATATTGATGTATCTGACCACAAATATCCTCCTTTTTTAAGATGGAAAGATCAAATTAGAGGGAGAGGGCATATCTAAATTATTCAACAATTGAGAATATTCAATCATTCGACCACAATTTATTGAACAAATTCCCGATAAAATATCGATTTATTGTGGATTTCTAAAATCCAAGTGCTTTCTAACCAGTAAGTAATTTTAATGTTAGAATAGAAAGATAGAATAAGTAATTCTAAAGCAGCAGTAACACATTGCACCCATGGTGATGAATAACAGAAATATAACACCTTGAGTGAACATTCCAGAATCTTGACCTGAATGTTTTCAAGCAGCTGTTTCAATAGGAAGAGACACACTTTCCCAGTCAACAATTTCCTGAGGTCACCATTTTGCCAAATGATAGAATTTATACAAGTGGGGAAAAACAGCATTTTAATTTGAGCTTATATAAGTAGAATCAATTTCTCACTAACAGTTACTTGGTGAAATTAACTTATGGTGCATTTTAAGTCAGACTAGTTATAAATAGCTTTGTTGCATGGTAAATATTTCAATTCAGAAACCCCCCCCCCCCGGTCCATCTATGTATGGTTGGGTAAATCGGACAATTATCAGATTTGAGAGTGAAAGCAGACCCTCACCTTAAATTTTTCTTTTTGAAAATAGAGATCATATGTAAATTTTGCACACATGTATAGCCTATTAGGGGCCTACTATAACTGTTGCACTGGCTCAAGTCAAAAGTAGAAGAGAAAGGAAAAGTGGTTTAATCTAAAACAACATAATAGTTGCCATTATATCAGTGGGCTAAAACCTTCCTCAAACTATTAAACACTTCCTTTGAGAAGCCTAAGTCTATTTAAAAAGGTGACATCACCACAATCTTGAGCATACAATTTTGAATTTCCTCACATTTTACAAGCTGCTCAGTAATAGTAATGCACGCCAGTTAAATATTAGCCACCCTCCAACATTTTATTACCCAAGTAGTTATAAGCTAGGAAGTAAATCAGACTTCCCGTTATTCCTGAAAATAGATCTTATCACCATGTTTCATAGAAAATATGACATCAGCAAGAATCTGATTCGGAAGATCAAATCATCAACATGGTGTAGGGAGCAAAAATCGTCAAGTTTCATCTCAGCCCAAGCTATTTTGTCCCATTTGCAGGTACTGCACAAAGTTGGTGCTGCTATCTTCAAAGATCATTATTTACCCACTTGACAGAGGTGAAAGCACTTTTTCTAGTAGACCCATTAATTTAATCTCATTAGAAAAAGGAATAGCTGTATAATTCTACGATCAGTCATTCAAGTTCTCTTGTGATATAAATTTTCTCTCAAAGCTTTGTGTATTAAATGTTTTTGTCCTCCAAAAGAATTATATCAGTCAATTCTAAACGAGGTGAACATTTTAAAAGCCAATTAAAAGTCTGGATAGAGGCATATCAAAATAAATCAACTATAGTGTACTTAGAAATTGCCACATTTAATTTTACAATATAAAGAGATAGCTCTTTGCTATGAATTCAAAATTGATTCGTTATTCAAAAGTAATTCATTCAAGTTATCAGATATTTGCATCTTAAATTCTAAGTATTTTGCGTTTGTACTCTCATACCATTTAAATTTGATGGAATATCTAAATTTGATATTTTGCAAAGTGCTTACAGTACCAATAAATAAAAACATTTCCGTAGTCAATCAATGAAACTTATATTAGTATACTGATATGCACTCATCACCATTTTTCCTTTTGAGTATTAGAGTAAAAACATACATATGACATGTAGTTGATTCATAGCCTCAGTTTTAGTTTTGCTTTGTCATTGCTTACTGCAGATGACTAGCTTTATACTAGGAGAACATCTACACTTTGAATTAGGTTTTATCTAGTCATACCTAATGAAATTCCAAACCCCTTTCACCAATGGTGACGAAATATGTGCAACTTGCACTGACATCCACAAAGCTTGGCTCAAGTTCTAATAGACGTTGAAAGATTGTGTAGCACCAAGCTTCAATGTTGGAAATGCCTGTCTGTACTGAAACATCAGCATGCCAAATTCCCTTTCACCTTGGATTGGTTAAGGATTCCCAATATCAGTAGAGAGTGCACCATTTCAACCACTAAAGCAGGCTCAAATGTTCAACTTATTCCATTGCACTCAGATGGTGCAACTGAAATGCATAGTCAACAGTCATGAGCGCCCTATCAACCTACACCTGGGCATGCGTGCTCTACTAACCCAACTGTCTAGGTAACATCAGTCATTGTCACGAAACAGTGAAGAAAACTAAACCTCAGGGTCACACTTGCTAATCCCTACTCTCACACAACATACCACCTCACCTTCATAGATACTTTAAAATAAGTAGTCGTCTCTCGCTATGCATGACCTAGTCTTGTACTTACTACACTCTTCTGTTCATACAACAGTACTTCTATTCAACCTTCAAACTCCAATAACAAACCTATGTACATTACTTAATCTTGTGTGACTTGAAGATAAATTCATGTTATAATTCCAGTTTTTCTTTTTTTTCAATTTCTACCTTTATGAATCTCAGTGAAAAAGCTCTTCAAACCAAACAAACTTGACGGTCGACTGCATTCTACAATAGCATGCATCATATAGTCTCAATTTGATCAATTATTTTCCCCAAGGAATTCCATACAAAAAGTGAATAGTTTGCATCAACATTGAATCGATGCCCTTGCGAAAGCCCTATAGCACTTTTTTTTTCAACTTTGACCAATATACATATATTTATTCTAAAAGCAACTTCTACACTATCTGGATTATTTCTCAGAAATTCCCACGTTGGGAAATCACTTCTGTTGATTGAGAGAAACCAGCTGTCAAGTTTTCAAAAGGTTGAAAAGATTATTTAGAACTGTTCAAAAAGAAAAAAGAGAAAAAAGAAAAGGCTGAATTTGCAATCAACTGAGGATTGCAATCAGTGTTATTGATATTATTTAACCCCCTCTAATCAAAGAATATTCTCTTACACTAGCTTCCAATGAAATGAAACTTAGAAGCAGATAAGGAATTGGCTCAGGTAGGAGGATGAGCCTTTTTTTCAAGTACTTTCCTGTTGCACTTGGGTTTGTTCAAGAACATTTTATAACCTCAGCAAAAAGATACTAATATTAACAACTCCATTATCTACCAAATATATAGAACTATGTTCTGAAAAGAAAGAAAAAATGCACAATTGAGATATTGAATTGAAATTTCAATAGAAGAAACTACCAAGTTTCAGTTGTGTGATCACAAGAATGATTTGAGGAAGTTTAGTTCCTACTGGGTTACTGAACATGAACCGACCTGTGATAGCAGATTCAAGCCTCATACATCACATCTAATCACTACATGGAGGGGGGGGGGGAGAAATAATCATGACATTTCAAGTATCAATTTATTTTTTTATGAACCACACGCTAACACATAAGACTAGAACTAAGAAAAATATTTTTTTCAATTACCGATAGAAGTAAATCAAGTAAACTCCACAGCTGAATCTAGTTACTGAAACAATAGATTTGAAAAAAAAAAAAAAAAAAATCTGTTCGCAAAAATACAAATCTTTCAAGTGAAAAGAAAGCAAAACCGTTTGTATAGAATATATTTTCAGCCCGATTTGAATTTTATTAATGATCGCGTGTATAAATATTAACAGATCTGATTATATCCCCTCATCACTTCAATACAACCTTATGTTGTCCAGGTCAAATGAGATTCTAGATCCAAGCAATAAGATCTTTCAGGAATAAAAAAAATACTTATAACTCATTAAAATAGACAGAACAGAGACAATTTCTTGTATAAGATACTAAAGGAACATAGCATTGTAACAAAATCCTCTACATGGGATAAGTTATGAGTCTGAAACTTTTTTCCAAGATCTCCAGCTTACAAAACAAGGACAAATAGTTATAGAACAAAGTGGACTAGATGAAGATGATGAAAAAAAAAATTTTTTTTTGAAAAATCATAAATTGCACAATGTGACAACCCAACATTGAGACTATATGATCCATTTCTAGGGTGCTATATAAGGCCTTCTGTTGAAAAGGAAACTAACCAAATTGAAGAGATTTTTCATCACCAATTCATTTGTTGCAAAACCCTGCGACAACACAACAGTTATATGTGCCTCAAAAGACCTCCTGGGGAGAGGGGGTCAAACATTATACTTAGTAATAGATGATTTTTGTTGGTTACTCTCAATATGTACCTCAAAAAGATACACGTGGATATATTTGCTCATTATTTCAAATCACTTTTTGCTGGTGTTTAAAAAAGGCTCTTCGTACCAGATAGTTAAACTTCAAATCTTATATAGACAGGTTTTCTGCATACCTTTGAATTACCATAAATTGGGTTCTTTGCAAATCCTCTGATCAAAAGTAGCAAGTACTGCAAGATATTTACCTCCAATAAAATCACCATTCCCACCCTCACCATTAATTGCAGTAGAATATGAAAAAATGCCATTGTTATGGGTTCTTCAGAAAGAAACCTTGGGAATGAGAAAAAATATCAGTTTTGGATTTCATGTAATTTCTTTTTAAAATGTTGAGCAATAAATGTCACTGTATCTTTTGAGGTACCATGTTTTTTTTTCTAGATGCATATACCTGTACCTTATTTCTATTTTGAAGAAAAAGAGTAATATCAAAGATTTGTTTATCCCCATCTAATAGTCTTCATATCAGATAATTCATTTTAGTCAATATGAGCGATTTCATCAACCACTAAGATTCCAAGACCCTGTAATAATATTTTTCATAGGAAAACCATGAAAACATTTTTTTCCACAGAGGAAGAGTGCGTTAATCACCACCACATACAAATGATCCAAGAAAGAGAGTGCTCCATAGATGTAATGAGAATGATCTCATGACTGGTAGCTGATAAGTTTTCCCACTCCAGGTTGTCAAGTTCAACTCATTCAGGTTCATTTGATACAAAACAAGGACATAATGGATGGATTCGAGAAACCCTGGAATATCATATCTTGAATATCATAAGAGGTGGAATTCATTTAGGACAAGATTATACAAATAGGCATATGACCCCTATCATATTCAGGCACTTTATTCATGTTAGTCTCTTATCCCTGCCTAGGTAACACTATTGCACAACAGAAATGAAGCAAAATGCATTGTCTAGAAGGAATGATACATCATATCTCAAGGCCTGTCTATACCACAAATGTAATCAAGTGAAGAGACAAGTTACATCAGTAGTGTTTGTCATAACCAATGATGGGCAAATTCAAGCTTGCTTAGAAAGGTGAAGACTGAATAATTACAGTATGCAAGTGAATATGGATGCATTTCGAGATATTTGTACTGAAGACCATGTAGGTAGAATAAATTCAATTCATAAAGCAGATAATTTTTTCCAAAATGGTCACTACAGTAAGCATGCCCAGTCCCTGTTGGAAAATGTCTGAGTAATCAAAACAAATAAAAAAAAACTGTCTGGTGAATGAAGGATGAAGTAAATATATTTTCTCCAGGGTTTGTTTCACCAAATGAAGCCTTGTATTGTTATGTTAGAAGGCAATACCCTCTGTTAAAAGCTGCAGATTACAGGTGTAATGCACAAACAGGTTTTAATTGTTCATTAATGGTTTCTCCAGGACCCACTTACTCGTAATAGATGATACCTGAAATATTTCACCAGATGTGTAACAAAACTTTCCATCGATGAAGTCATGGTTTTTATGTTGAAATCGGTTTTGATACAAGCTGGTATCTACTTGTCGTACACTAGCCATTTTTTAAATCATGTAAACTTGTGGAAAATTCCTTCTCCGCAGACTCACTTCATATGGTTGAAACCTGTCCTTAAGTCTCTGACGAAAGTTCATAACCTGAATTCCCACCTTAAATTCCTTTCCAATTTGCCCGAGATGGGAGTTTTTATAATATCTTGTCTTTTGACAAGGATCAGCTTCAATATCTCATCATTCGTAGTAGTTGGTTTACCTCAGTGAAGCTCATAAAAAAAATGTCCGTCACCAAACAGCATTTATGAAGTACTGTGTATGAAGATAATGAAGAATATTTGAACTGTGCGGTATTGATGCTTTCGTGAAATTCACCCTCATGCCAGGCAAAGTTCCAAGTGACATTTGTTTCTTTAGGTGCTCAACATTATCTTGAGAAAAATATTGGAGCGGAGGGATAGTCTCTTGGATACAAATAGTCAAACTTATTGACATTTTTCCATTTACAAAAAACACCATAATACCAGTTTCCAAAAATGGAAGACTCAAGTAATTCAACATTTTCCCCATAATATTCAGGTGGGCAAATAATTGAAAATCCCACAGAAAACAAGACTAATGATGATTCATTTGCTTGTCAAGTTCATTTTTAGGCCAGAATGACAAGTTTGTTTTTTCCAACTGTAAAATCATTACTTGCCAGTAATCTGCTGATGTCAGTTCTTCTTATGCTGTTAAAGTACTCAACATCCACCCACCTTTTACTGAATTACTTTTACTTACAAGCTGATGCCTTTAAGTAATAAATTATATGATCAGAAAGAAAAGATTCACTTAAGAGCAATCCTTTGATTGCCTCATTATCTAAAAAGCACTGAGACAGGTAGGGTCTCTTCTTGCCTGATGGTAGCACCACACAGAATAGGCATCTGGGGCAAGGAACTGCCCAGGGAACATGCAGACTATAATCCATACACCTGGTTCTAATAAATAATGCTAGCAAAGTATTCATTTTGTAGAATTTCATTAAATTTCATGCTTCAGGTGATAAAGGAGGGAAAAAAAAATGAATAAGATGGTGAAAATGCTGTTGGTACTGATAGAAATGTACCCAACATTTCCACTTCATAATTTATTTCAGCTGGTTTTCATCTTCACCCTAATTTTCTGTTGATCATGTTCAATCTCTGATAATCCTATTCAACAGAATCTTAGTTGTGATTAGAGGGGAAGAAGAAAAGAAAGAGAAAAGATGAAGGTAAGACCTAGCCAAAATTTGTAATGTAGCAATATTTCATCCAAGAATAAAATTTGAAAATCTAACAATTTCAACTTGAATTTAGCATTTATGAGGCAGAACCGATGAATCTTAATGGTTGAGATATTGTGCAATGAAACGAAGATAACTTTCAGAAAGATTAAGTCAAGCTGAAATAAACCAGTTGATATACCTACATAGCACTCATCAAAAATAACAGGATTTGCTATCAATGGATAGAATATTATTTTCAACATTGTTTCAAGTCACATAAGTCCCTCTCTTCAATCAGTTCTAAAGAGAGAAAGAGAGAGTATAACTCATGTTTCAACCATGACACAAACAAACATATGAACAGGCACACAAAACAAAATTGGTAACTAGGGGTCTCCATTCACAAAATTTTTAAACTCCATATGAAACCGTTCATTGGATTTTCATAGTCAGATGTATTAGAAACAAATACCACAGTGCCAGTATTTGTATTTAAGGATACAGTTTCAAATCCATCAAGCAGCTAGTTATTTCAAACTAATTCCTCTGGGAAGAGCTTACAAAGAATCCACCCACACAAATGTAAAAATAAAAGATTTGCAACAATAACTGCTGTGACAAGGTCAGTTATTCAATATGGAGTAAATCAGTATCCCCACATGACACCAGACATGCTTCTTTGGGGGAAGGGTGTGACAAAACACACAAACTAAAAACAAAGGTCTCTTGTTCAAGCCACAGACCAGTGATCTTGAACGTGAGGCACCCCCCCCTCTATGAAAGGGCAATTTATATGTATTGTGGGTCAATTTGGAATTTGGGCATGAAGTGCAAAAAGCATCCCTTCAGCTTAAAACTGAGTCGTGTTACAGCTCGAATGATCATTTCTTGATAAGATACCATCAATTACTCATTTTATCACAGATTCTTTCATTTAAATCTGAATTTGATGCATCAATTTTGAAATTATGCAGAAATAAATAAATAGATAAATATCCAGAACCACATACAGACACATATGGGCAACTACAGGTCTCTGGACCAGACTTGACCCACAACAAACATATTCAGTAGCCTATGGTTAAACTTATCATTTATTAATCTTACATAGTTCTCCCCAGTAAGTCAATTTTATAATCTATATAAAAGTTCAGGTTTTTTTTGGCTTCACAAATCAATGATACAATTTGCATTTCATTATTTGTCCAAAATGGAAGTATTCTTTCTAAAATATGATCTACAAATGAATGTTGCCCACTAGATAAAAAAAAACTTGTGTGGCCTAAGAGAATGCATTAGCCCTATCCTTCAAGTAAAAATATAGAAGATACTGTTTTTACACACACATTAGAATAGGAAAAGAAAAATACATTAAAAAAGTGCTTTGGTAGCTTTGCTAACTTTCTAAAGAAAAAAAGTGTCAGCTGATGTATCAGTACAGGCTTACTATGTCACAGTACAACACATGCAACCAACGAGGTGAGTCACTAGCTACACACCAATTAGAAAATCAACAAAAGTAAATTTCAATGCAGCTGTTCTAATCAGTCTCCAATCTAGGCACAGGTTGTTGAGTCGGCCATTCTATTTCATTTTTTTTTTTTTTTAAATAAAAATCCTCACAAAATGTTTTCCTGTAAATTTATATCTCTTGAAATTTTTGAAAAAATTTGTCCTAGAAAGGATTGTCATTGAAAAAAATTATGTAATTCAGATGCTTACCAATGCATATCTTTACCAGTAGTGTGAGGTTCATGATAATCTTAGTTTTGGAACAATTTTACATAAGGAATTTTTTTTAATGAGTCTTTGTACATCTAGAATACCTTGCGAGGAAAAGTCTAGTGCTGGAGTCTTCAGCCTTATTCTAGCAAATCCTCTCATGATTTGAATGCCAAGCTAGGTTGACCCTTGCACTCCCCACAAGTAACATGGAAAAGGGGAGATTTGCTGCAAAGGCTACAGCCCGTTGTCTTCCATGTAACCTTGGCCAGGTCTGCACCCCAGAGAGGATGCTCTGGCATCTCCTCTGGCAACAATAACATGGAAAGTAACAAGCTACCAACTATAAGCCAAAGCTCAATAGTTGTAGAACAAGGAGCCAGGGGTTGCTTCCCACAGAGGAAGATAGCATTGCATCTCGCTGGACAGTGACCAACAGCCACAAACTGGGCACCCATCAGCTAACTGGGTGTTGTCTTGAAGTCTGCTGGCTCCCGCTTGGGGCTCAGGTATACAAGCGGCCCAAATTGCAGAATGTTAATACTGCATCAGGTACAGTAAAGAGACAAAGGAAGCCAGTATTCAAAGATGCAGGACAATACTGACTATGGTCACGAGAATATCAAAGATGAGCAATTGACAATGAACTGCTGAAGCATCAAGTGAACACATGGTTACCAAAATATCAGATCCGAGTGGATAATGCAGAAACATCATTACTGAACTGGGAACTCTAAACAAAAAGGACTTCTTTTGGCAAGTGAGAGACACATTAGACTAGAGAGTGAGTACTCAGTACAGAGATAGTGGAGCCTAGTTAAAGCAGATTTACTGTTTTAACCTGTACATCTGACTGTCAGGTCAACCTCATCGATGCCTATGCTCAAACCCTCTATTCAACAAAATAGACAAAGGACAAGTTCTAATAACCCGCTATATGACAATACAGGAGATTGCAAGTCAAGAACTGCTGCTATTTGGCAACTTCAATAGTGGGCCCTGACCATGATTACAGACCAAGTTGCCCAAGGCATTTTTGGATTGGCAGCATGAATGAAACCAGGTAACAACTGCTCAAGCTTTGCATACTACATGAATCAACACCAACAACCAGACCACGGCTCAGCAAAGTGTCTCAGAGATACCCATGATAATCACAAGACAATGCCACCTAAAAAAACATGCCCAGGACCCGCTCTTTTCTGAGTGTTAAATGCAACATCAATTACCCTCTGGATTGCTACAAGATGCACTTAGCTAAGCCTTTCAACAAGCAGTATATCAAACCAGATAAAATAGCCGAGTACATGAGGTCACTGGGGGATGCCCTTTTCGCAAGCGTGGTGGTGGGGAGATTCTGTGATATTATCCATGGCAATGCACTCAAGGCCTGCAGGAAGAAATACAATGGATCACAAGACTGGTTTGAAGCAAGCCACCCTCCTGTCATTAGGTGTGTGGCACTATTTGAGCATCAACACAAGCACCAAAGGTCGTCGGGTAATGCAAATGGAGAGTATTAGGGGATAAAGAGGGCCATCGGTCTCACCACCATTGAAGACAAAAACAAGTAATAACATCAAAGATGTTTCCAGATGATGCAACACTGGCAACACACTAAGGAGCAATTGCTACACCATATCAACTTGAGGAAGACCTATGTGTCAGGCCAGGGCACTGACCACCTCCTTAATATCATAATCAACTAGGCACAAGAAGGTCAACAAGTTCACATACCTCAGCTCCACCATCACAGGTAATCTCTACCTGGACTCTGATGATGGATCAGACTAGGAGTCTCAATATTTACCAGGCTGACATAAGAGTCCGGAATAAGATGATGCACACCAAGGTTGCAATCTAGCGGGCATATGTTTTCAGCACACTGCTTCATGGCAAAGACCTAGAAGTTTTTTTCAAGACAGGAGTGGCATCCCAATGCCCCTTACCTTTGCAGCCAGAGATACATCTAGGACATCTAGAGATTGCAATCAAAATTATGCAGGGGTCTCAATTTATTTCCCTTTTTTTCAAACGCGGGGATGATGATGCTTGAGAGAAACATTCCCAGGTACATGGCACCACCAAGATAACGCTGGAGGATGGGAGTCTCTACAGGTGTAGTCACTGCAGCTTTGACTATTATTTCCAGGTGGTCTTTTACTGCCATGACAAGTGCTGCACTACCCACACACAAATTAAAGCATGACACTCCAAGTGCAGATCCATGATCTTGATGACACTACCAGACCAATTTCTACAATTCAAGTGTACTTATCTTGTTGGAAAGTTTCTGTTTTTGCTTTTTTTTCCCCTAGTCATTTCAAACCGGATATATTTACTTTTGCTCCCATGTTATCTTAAGTAGTCTACATAAGAGTATCAGTAGAGTTGTATCTAAGCTTTATACTCGAGAAAGAAAAAGAAGCAGTGTACATAAGAAACGTTCTCACACGGGTTACAGCGTAGGAGCAAAACGGTTGACGCTCATGAACTTCCATACAGGATACAACCCTTGAAAACTTTCGAACAAATCTGGTTCTTTAACCATTTTCCTCCTCAGGACAAAAAACAAACAAACAACACCATTACAACTTATGAACATTCAATAACTGAAATACAATGTACTTTATTCTTTTTCAATTTCATTTTTTTACGTTATGTAAATTGGTGGTTTTGTAGTAAAATTGTCCGTTCGATCAATTCTTTCGAATGTTTCCAAGTCAGATTTTTGACGACTAAGATTAAGTGTAATAAAATCCAGGACTTTAGTCTTTGCGAATACAAAATGTTTTTCAAATCAAATTGAAATTCTAGATATAAAAAAACAAAACACTTCACTCATAACGTTTTAATTCGAAATGGGAGATGAATGCTGTTTCGTTGATATAATCGATACTACACTTTGATCTAAACGCCACATTCCGATCTGGACAATAAGTGCCAAAAATTAGGATTTTTTTTCAACACATCAGTATTTCAGTGTGAATCAACGATAACCGTACGGGAAAAATTATTACAAAAGGAAAATTCACGAAAGCCAAGCTAGACATAGAATTTGAAAAAAAAATAAAAAAATAAATGCATCGTGGGCAAGAGAAAGAATTTCTAATTTGCCATGACCTCCACTGACTCCTACACAGAAAAATGTCTGTGTCAGACACAAACACACACAAAAGACACTAAATAATGACCAGAGAATAAAACCTCACTCAGGATCCACGTGGTACACAAGCCATTCAATAAGAATAGACGAAACAAAGTATCAAGTTCTTTAGTCCTATTAGAGTCGCGATAGCGTGATTATTCTGTCATCTATGAGTGGCCACCTTGATTATATATATATATATATATATATATATATATATATATATATATATATTTTTATATCATAAGAGTTAATTTAATGTGGAGAAACGGGTAAAAATCACATGATCATAGAAGTGGTCCAGTTAGAGATGCTCTTAATGGCACTATGAAATACTTACTTCGTTCCATATTTATTTAGAAACTGCCAGCATTTTTCGGACTACGGATAATTAATCAAGTTTCTAGTGAATTCTTAGGGACATCTACGCCAGTAATTGTTGACAAAATTCTGTTGATACAAAAAAAGGCTCATTTCTCCTGTAAATGAGCCTCTAAATAAAAATTATATGCTTATCAAAAAAACCGAAAATTCGTCAGCTCGGAGAAAATTTTATTCAAGGTCTCATGATGAGGGTTCTTCCAAGTCAAGTAAAATGCTAAACTGGTCCCTCACTTTCCGTCGATCGTACGAAACTACGGCTTCGAAGTATTCGGTTACTTCCCTTGCGAAAGTACTATAAGTTACCTAAGAATAAAATCATAGGAAAAAAAAATCAACTGTTTGGTATCACCGAATCTCAATCTAATGCAAAAAAAAGTTGAACCAATAATTTCATAATTATTAATTATGTTCATAAAAAATAAAATTCCTATTGGTATGTATCGTTTGCAAGTAACAACTACATAGATAAAAACTTGAATATAGAGTTCTTCCTACCCAGATATACCCTCGAAGTTAAATAGAATACAGTCGATAGACTAATAAGTCATCTCCAAGCAAACAAACTAATAATAGTAAGTATAAGGCGAAGTTTAATATTTAGTTCAAGGTAGGTATGTATATGGAGTAAAGCTCATGAGTGATGTGAATAATGATTGAGAGTAGCAGAAGAGGAAAGAGGCTATGATGGCCAATCCTCAACATTGACAAATATGGGTGTGTTGAAGACACGGCTCCGAGGAGCGCACACACTCTCATACAGGGGTTACTTTTAGCCTATCAACCAATCAGCATTTCAATTTTCAAATACTTTAGAACGAGTCAGGCACAAGGCCAGTAAGAAGGATATTTTTATGCTAATCGGCCACGAGGGGGAAGAGAGCCTGTCTTGAAAAACTAGCATTTCAGACTTTTTTTCTACCGTCTCCACCGTCGATCTCTTGTGGGTGTGAAAAATACGCAACTAACTCGGCTGAATTTGCTTGCCATGTCAGCGAAATTACCCACGAGGGGGATTAAAATAATTGAAGAAATCTAATGACAGTACTAGTCTTCGAGGGCCAAAACGATGAAAATAATCCAAGTACAAAAGCAATCTCGAATATAATGCAACCATTTTAGAAGCTAAAAATCAATGTTTTACAACATCAAGTATAATACTAAATTTCAACAGATCTTCTCGTCAAATTCATTTCGTTATTCACGACAGGAGGTGGTTCTGACCATGGTTCATTTTTTTTTAGTTCGTTACTTTATTTTACTAAAATTGAAGAATTGAGGGGAGATCAGACTATCGAAGCTTTATTACCCTAAATAGGGAGTTGAATGATACTTATTAGAATTGACAGTTATAGAAAATTCTTCAAAATAAAAAGTGTGGAACTTAACTAATCAAACTTTTTTCAACTGTTGATCGTTAGAAAGAATTTCCTATCCTTTAGTAGCGGCATCGGTTACAGAAGGAGGAGGAGGCGATGCTTGGTCCCTCCCTGTTTTTTATCTCCTCTTCCCTTCCCCCAAGCTGAGAGGGTTAAAGAAATTGAGGAATTTCGCATCTGGTACCAAATTTGGGCAAGCTTTGTTCAGACTGGGAATTTCTGTCGAGTTTTGGGTCAGTTACAAGTCTTATAGTAACTCATGTATAGAGACAGTAAGGGTATTTATTCGCCTCCCCACGAGGGAAGAGGAATGTGACACAAGGTCGAGTTTTAACGTGGGGGAGAGGTACTTAATTTCAATTGGTAGCAAAACTTGGAAAGTCTCGTGTACCTTCCTTCCACCAAGAATTTTTTTTTTCTAATTCGACGACACGAGGTAAAAGAACCTTCACGCCACACTAATTAGTAGACTTAAAATCACGCAAATATATTAATTACTGTAGGAAGATTGTAATGACAGTTCTACCAGGATTAGGTAAAAAATAAAAATTGGCTTGATTTCGAATAAACCGGTTGCTTTACAATTTAGTTAGCCGGGGAAACATGAAATTAAAGGATTACTGTTACATTACTATATTTTTCAAAAATATAATGATCAGATCCACAGAGAAAAACAATTCAAATACAACAATCAGGTAAAAAAGAAAAAAAAAATCAACTTCAAGGAAAAATTTGGAATTGGTGTAAAGAGGGTACGGAATTCTTTCCTATCATTTGAAATCAAATATTTTTGTCAACTTCAAAGAAATAACTATTTTCTAGTATGTTCATTCTCCAAGGTTAGTTACTAACAGGAACTAATTTTTTTTTTTGAATATTGACAACAAAATAACATTAAATAGCAAACGAAGTTCAAATGTCTTTATAATTAACCAGATAAAATGAAATCGGGATCAAGAACACAAATCAGAGTTAAATTTGAGAAATTCTAAAATCTCATGAAACTATTTGATGGCAAGAAAAAGTCAGAAAACTTTCGTTTCTGGGCAAGGGAAAAAAAGTCATAAGCAAACTTTTTCCCCAACTGAAATTAATTAGTTTTCTTCAACTGATGAAATAATTTTAATGAAAGGAATAATTTAATTAAACTAGAGTAAAATGTTGCTGACAAGGTTTCTTTTTTAAACTATGAACCAAATTTAAACTGAAGTTCAACAATTTAACCAAGGAAATATTTTATCCCATCTAGAAACCGCAAGTTATCACCACCCCCCCCCGACACGGGGTTTTCAAGTTTTTTCTTCCAAGACTTTTCCCACCCGCTCACCAATTAATTCTCATACTATCTAGTACCAAGTGAGCATATATACATATATATATTTATATGAGAGAGAGACAGAAATTGAAATAAAGTACAAATATGTCTCCTAAAAATATAATTAAGCAAAAAGATTCAACAGTAAAAAGTTAATTTGTTTGATCCCAACTTTTGAAGTTGCAACTTTTTACGTTGTGTTATATCAACCCGACATAGCGACACACAGACAATAGGACACAAAATATTTCCACAATCAATAATATACGATATATATATTCAAGTAGGTGCAAAATATCGATATTTTCTGTGAGTCAACAATTTTTTTTTATCAAACTGGCACAAAAACTTTCAGATAAATATAACAAAAATATATTTTTTTTAAAACTTGGAAGATTAATAGAACTTAAAACTAGAATATTTGAAGACACGAACGAATAAGTTTGAACGTGAAGTTGGACGAACTAATCGAAATATTATAGGAAAATTGCTTGGAAATTACTATAATAGAAAATAACAAACGAATTATTAATCTTTAAGTTTCTTTCTTCAAAAAAGGAAAGAAAAACTGATGATCTTAATAGATCTAAAATAATAAAATTACTAGAAAGATTCGTCCAAAAAGGTTATGTCGGATATTGGATCGGACAGACAGGACTAGGGAGAGAGAGAGCAACAAAAGGTTTTTTCTTTATTGTTGCTACTAATATTTTTTTTAACCCAACATTTAGAATTTTTTAAAGGAATTGAAAAAAAAGGTTGTTTTTCGTTCAAAGACTTACCATTTTGGAGAAATATTTGTTTGTTTTTGGTCAGCCTTGTTATCAAAAGGGAAGAAATGATGTTATAAAGGCCTTTCAAGCAAGGTGCTTCTTTCAGTGACGGCCTACTTTATACTAACGCGCAATTACTACGCAAGACAAGCAACAACCGAATCACGCAAGCGCACTGCCTTAGAAAAAAAAAGAGAGTCCGATTTCGAGAAATAAACCATAAACTTCATGGGTGCGGTGCAGGGACGTACTTCACTCAAGGCAGTGCACTTGGCCCTTGGATTCTAGGGTCCCTGAAAAATTATACCCTCAAAAATATTTTCTTATTTTTAGCTAGAAGAAAAGTGAAATGTCTCTTTACTAAACTTGTTCATTTAGTTCGAGGATTTAGAGATGGATTAGGATTATTGAAATTGATCCATGTAGCTGCCCAGGGCCCCAAGATTTTAGGGCGCCCCTCAAAAAATCTTCAATAAATATTTTTTTTTTTTAATTTGCGATTAGAAAATTGAGGCGTCTCGATTTAACATGAATAATGATTTATTATGTTACAGTTACACTTATTTATTAATGATCAATAAAAATAAAGACCTTTTTATTTTACGTTGAATTAAACCTGATTGTACAGTATCCCACCGGGCGCCAAAATTTCAAGTCCCCTCCCCTAGATAATTTTTATTTTTTTTGAATTTTTTGCTTGTAAAAATGTCTCGGTTAAACTTGTCTGTTCGGAGATTTTAGAGATAGGTGATTGATCCATGAGGGACTTCACGTTAAATAGAGCATCACGATTTTAATTGTAATGAATATTTAATTTTTGTTTTTTTAATACGAAAATAGAAGTCTCTAAAAGAAACGTTCTGATGGGGTTTCGTCTATTTCATAGTCATAATCGGCGGCACTGGTTCGCCGGTAGTGAACTTTTTTTTCCTTCAGTTGAAGAAGTTACATCGGTACTTCTGTTTTATTTATAGACTGTTATAATTTATTTCATTTTCATTTTTTTTTATTTGTACCGTTAACATTTTTCATTTGTTTTATTTCCTTTAAATCATTGCTTTTTTTTTAATACTTACTTTTTCCT
This sequence comes from Thysanoteuthis rhombus, assembly GCA_963457665.1. Taxonomy (NCBI): domain Eukaryota; kingdom Metazoa; phylum Mollusca; class Cephalopoda; order Oegopsida; family Thysanoteuthidae; genus Thysanoteuthis; species Thysanoteuthis major. The sequence continues at coordinate 9,785,558 of OY735230.1, read as the reverse complement.
TTGTCATATTTTGTTAGTTCACTTCCTTTTTCCCTCCATTTTGTGAATTCCCTCCCCTTTCTTTTTTGTTTTAAACATTTCTGGGATGATCTGTCCCATAATAGTTGTTGCGTTCATATGTACATTTATATATGTAAATGTGAAAACAGTTTTGGGACAGAGGTAGTATTCATTTTAAAGGCATAAAATGTAATGATGCATTTTAATTCATTTTACGTAAGGTTCATTACTTCATACTCACCTAAAATAAAAAATATGAATTCAATTTGAAATCAGTGAGTGTTCTTCCATCTGAAATAGGTTAAATACTTGTAAAATCTAAAGCCGATTTATCCAATCAAAGAAGTGACCAGAAAAAATTCACCATGTACGATTATGTGCATTAGTGTAAAAAAAGTCACAACTTTGGTTTCTGGGGGTAAAAGTAAAAAAACTTTTAAATAAAATGAGTAATATTTTAAATTGTTTGATTTATAGCAATAAAATTAGTAGTATTTTAATAATTTTTTTCTCATTTATTTAATTTATTATAATATAATTTTTTTAATACATTTTTTATATTTTTTATTGTCAAAATTTACTTCATCAACATATTACTTTTTATTAGAATTCTATTTTACTGCTATATGTTAGATAAATTGAAATATCACTCATTTTATTAAGAATATTATTTATTTTATTATTATAAATTGAATGAACTGTAGTATTACTCATTTTTTTTCAAATATTTCTTATTTTATTACTATGAATTAGATGAATTGAAGCATTACTTATTTTGTTCAAAATAGTACTTATAGATTAGATAAATTGAAATATTACTCATTTTATCAAAAATATTTTCCTACCCAGTAACAAGAGATATGACTTTTTTCCTACTATCTTCAAAACTACTTCCCATCTTTATGTTTTAAACCTTTCCATCGGATAAGGTATTGCTAGAGGCTTTATTGGTATCTTATTTTCTGAATATGTTACAACGAATTCCAAAATTGGCAAAGTTTTAACTTTTTTACAAAAAATAAGTGAACATGTTTTTTTAACTTCTTTTTTACATAAAGTAAATAAATACATTGTTTCTATTTGATTGAAAGTTTATTTAATCAAAACAAGGATGAAAATAGCTATTTTTTATGATTAAAAGTTTATGTAATCAAAGTAAATTTCACCAATTAGACAATTTCACTGATTTAGCATGACTTATACATTAAAAGAGTGATAGCAGTTGCAGTAATAATAATAATAACTTGCTGGACATGTGGAAATTCCACGGGTATTCAAACCTTCAACCTGGAGATAGGCAAGCAAATGGCATATTTTTTATGCTTATACTGTGCTTGAATTCCATCCTCTCCAACCTCCCCTGGATGCACATCTGATTTACCTGATTCAACCAAGCAGAAATAAGTTTGTGTCACGGATATTTTAGGGAAGGAAGGTGTTGTCGTATAATGTCAATTTTTTCAGAGAAAAAAATGGATATTAAAAACCCATCCTTAATTTTCAACTCAAGTGTCAAATGTCCATAACAAACAGATTCAATCTGTGAACAGAATCATTTAATTTTGTATTTTGTATTGATAAAAGTACTCAAAGGTGCAGATATAATTCAATTTTTTTTTTCAAATATCTACATAAAGAAAGTTTATAAATAAAAACCTCAAATAATGCCAAGTGAATATGCCATGTAAATGATTATTTGCTAAAAAGGTACACTCCTTTTTAATTTGTTTATCCTTTAAGGAAAAATTGATTAAATCTTTCAGGCAGATCCAGGAATATTTTTACAGCTACCTTTCCTTTAACGTAGCTATATGTCCCCGTAATATCTCCAAAAGTTCCCAATGAATTTCAACTAAATTTTTTTGAAGAGTAGGGCCATTGGGTAAGGGAGACATGATTGGAGGTGAATCCAGAAATTTTGTTATGATTAAGAGATATATTTTCATTTTTTTTCCATATATCCACTCATGTTTGTCCACACAATATCTCAATGAATTTCAGTAACATTAAGTGAGCTTAGGAAGAATTGATTATATTTTAGGACGGATCCAGGAATATTTTCAACCGTTACCTCTCCTGCATCATAGCTATACATGAACTGATTTTCATTCATTTTTTAGTGAAAATAATGTTGGAAGAGGTATGCTCTCTCTGAGCAGAAAGCACAATTAGCAATTGAGACAAGTTTGATAAATGCATTAAACTGAAATTTAATGCATATAATGTTGTCCTTGATTTTTTTCTGTATGATTCCTTCAAAAACAACAAAAGTTGTTTTTTATTTTATGGTTTTTCTTACTCTTTCAGCCAATTACTCCTTAGTCTGTTTCCTACCAATCTGCTAAATGTCACCAAAATTCATTCAGAACTTTTGGAGATATTACGTGGACAAACATATGGACATGAGTGAAAGTATATACCTTTTCCAACTTCATTGGCAGAGATAAAAACATGGTAATCAAAAACCAAGACACAGAAAAAAAAAACAAAGATAATTAAAAAAGGTGAAACTAAAAACTGATTATTACAGAAAATCCCAAGATAAATCAAAGTTTCCCTGAAAACCTAAATTCATGTTATAACAAAAGTTTTTATTCAATTCATAAGCTTATCTGGTATTTCAGCTTCACAGATCTCCCACCCTCACACAGAAATATGATCTCCCTATTGCCATTCTTTCAGGGTGTCGCTGAGGAGAGTCTGTCAGTTCAGAGAGGGATGGAGAAAGCTGGTTACTTGATAAGTCATCTGTGGCGCCTGCCTCCACGGGCAGCCAGATAGATAAATAGATAGATACGAATTGAGATAGATAGATATGAACAGGCAGATAAGATAGATATGAATAGACTGAGATATATATGAATAGACAGAGATAGATAGATAGATAGATAGATAGATAGATATGTACATACACATGCATAGATACATACATACATAGATAGCTATTAATAGGCAGATAGATAGACTGAGATAGATAGATAGATTGATTGATTGCCATTACCGACTTACACTAGTATGTATAGGTATTTACTAAGCTTAGCTTACTATAGCTCAGAACCCAAAGCGTGCTTATTACAATTCTCATCAGCAACAAGATCAGACTTGAACACTCTTAGAAAATACAAGATACCTTAGGTGTAGATATGGGGGAGAGGATGCAGAGGTCCGGACCCTCCTTGCTCCAGCAGAGCACAATTAAAAGATTTTTTTAAAATATCTAAATAAATAAACTTTGCAGATAAAAGACCACAAATAATCCTAAGTAACCATAAATTAACCTTAAAAATAAAAAAAAATGTCTTTCATCTCATACAAGTAAGTAAGGCAGCCTACACAGGTCTTATTCTTAATAATTGAATAACCGTAGCCATCAAAGATGGTGAAAGGTTCTATCCTCTTTTGAATGTGGGTTTCTTCGTGAATGAGTTTGCGTGTGAATTCCAACACTCCTGGTCATAGACTTGAAAATTGGCATCAGTACTCTACTACACCACTTCTAAAAATATTTTTGTTTTATTTTACCTTTTTAGGGCCTTATCCTGACAGACTTATTAGTAACATCTAGATTCTCAAGAATCTAGATGTTTTTTACTCTATTTCAGATATTTTCTAGTGAAAATAACACTTATATCCACCAGAATCTAGATATTTCTAGACGTTTTTTTCAACTCCATTTTAGACATTTTCAAATGGAAAACACCAGTGATGTCATGCATAGGATTTATTCTGATCATATTTATTTTTCGATGGAATTTCTTTTCATAACTTCAAATTTTGATGCTATGGGTTGTTCAATTATTGACTGTGATAGCAAGTATTTTTATTATTGATCCTATGGTAAATGTCTCTGTTTTAATTACAGTCATTTTACTCTCTCATCTATTCTCTTGGTGAAAAGCTATGACTCAAATGAAAGTGTAAAATGCCAGATCGCATGTTACTCTCTTGTTTTCAGTGTTTAAAATTTGTTATTTTTTTTGTATGTATTTTTTTCTAAAGATTATTTGAGAGATTTACAATATGTAAGTTCTGTATATTACAATACTCGTGTGAAGTAAAGATCAACACTACCAAGCTCCCTTAGTAAAGATCAGTACCAGTCAATATAACCAAGAAAAGATTAGTACCACCCAATGAGATAGGTACCACCAGGGTAAGAATTATAGGAATGAGCAAAAAAAACATTTACAACAATTTATTGAACTCTATTCACTTTTGAAACATCATGAGGTCTGCACCATTCAAAACAGGGGGCCTCCACATGTCTACCAGGAAGTGTATATAAGATCTGTTTGAATGTTGTAATAGTCTAACCTAACAAAGTAAAGATTTGGAGCACTCGATGTGAACAAGTTAAGATCGGTACCACAAGAGTATGAATTAAAAGGTAAGGATAAGCAAAAAAAGAAAAGGTTCCACAACAATTTATCAAACTTCATGTATTTTCAAATATCATGGGGTCGGTGCCATTTTAAACTGGGGAACCTACATGGGACTGCCCGCAAGTGTACCCAAAACATCTCCGAATGTTGTAATAGCCTAACCTAACCAAGTAAAGATTAAGAGCACTCAGTATGAACAAGTTAGGATCGGTACCACATGGGTAAGAATTAAATGGTAAGGATGAGCAAAAAAAAAAAGTTTTACAACAATTTATCAAACTTCATGTATTTTTAAATATCATGGGGTCGGTGCCATTTTAAACTAGGGGCCTACGTGGGACTGCCCGGAAGTGTACCCAAAACATCTCTGAAAGTTGTAATATACTAACCTAACTGAGATAAGTACCATGCAGTTTAGCCAAGTAAAGATTAGTACCAACCAGTCATAACAAGTGAAGATCAGTACCACCAAGATGAAAAGTGGTGCTGATCTTGACATGAACCCAATATCAGGATGAGACTTCACACACGCTTTGAAAATATGAGATGCCTTTTCTCCTGCTATCCTCCTCAAGATATCAAATCATTGAGTTTCCATCTATTAAAAACTGTCAACCAAAACTGCCATCGTAGATTTCCCCAGTTTTCAAGTTGGTGTGGCTGGCTGGTTATGTATATATGTTTGCGTTGTGCACACAGGCTTCACCAAAACAGCTGAGAAGTGCAGAAAATCTGAACATCACCTCATTATGTCTAGGAAGAACGTTTTTCAAGTTTTTTGAAAATCCTCCCCCAAATAGGTTTTTAGCTAGGGTTCAATTTGCAATGTAAGTTTATGCTAAATTGATTCCTTCATTTGTGTCTGGCTGCATTCATGCTTGTTTTAGTTTTCTTTTTTAAATTCGAGCTTTTTTCAGTGATCACTGCCCAACAAAAGGTGAGAGAAATAATTTATTCATTAAACACCCCTTTTTCCAATTTTTTTTAATTGATCACTCCCAGCATCGCAGTTTGCCAAAAGATGTTGGTTACTTGACAGTTTTTATTAAGTGACTAACCAGACCTGTCTTCCTCAAGAGATCAAATCCTTGAGTTTCAGTTTGATATTCTGTACCAATAGACAAAAAAGAGAAAAATGAATTGACTGAGAAGGACTGATTATAAATAGGTGAATTGAAATATGATAAGAGAGATATAAGCTGACTTTGACAGTTTGGTAGATTGACAGATACAAAATAGACAAAATATTTCGAGAGCCAAATATGTCAAGAGTTAAATAAGTAGATAGATATAAACAGACTAAAACAAGAAATGGCTGCTATTATAAATCACATATAAGATTGGTTTCAAAAATAGAAAATGGTTAGTAAGCCAAATAAGAGTTAGATGTGCATAGGTATCTATCTACTAAGCTTAACTAGTAATATATCCATACCTTGTGTAAATGAATCACCATGGTCTGCACATGTACCAGAACTAATTATCTAAAAGAATAATCTAAAATTATCTGAAAGAAAGATCTTTTATCAGAAATTATCTAAAAGATACCAGGACAAGATTAGGGCATTGTTGGTCCCAAAATGATTATAGAGACCAAATAAAGCACCAGAAAAAAAAACTGTTTATAATGGTGCCTAGTTGTATACTCATGCAGATTTTGTAACCCCAAAAGTGTGACCAGAGACATGTCGACACAAACATACACATAGCTATGGATACTCAAAGAATCTGTAGCCCACTCAGCCGGTTGGTCACTCCATTTGCGGGGCCACAGAGATTCAGAGTACCCATTGCTTTGTTAACAGGGTACTTAGGGTGGAAATCTCAAGCGCTACAGAATCTTCAAATAACTCATGGGAGCTGCCTGGAGCAACATCCCCAGCACTTGACCAAATCTTCTGGAAGAGAACTCGATTCCACTTTATTTTCAGTTTCTTCTTTTCTTGATGGCCAAGTTCAGCCGTTCTCCTTCGGTGAATATCTTTATGGTTCACCCCCCTACCCTATTGCGCACCCCAAACCTACTCCTCTCTCCCTCTCACCAACCCTCTTCGCATTGTGTTGTGATCCATTTCTTAGAACCTCTCCCCTACCCACATCCTTTTGGATGTAAAATCTTTATTTTCAAAGTGTGACGGACAACCGGACTGGAAGATGTGGTGGACAGACGGAGATAGCTCCCAAGACTAAACTTTTTACCATTTACGTCTTAGAGATCAAACAGACTATTAATGGCTTGTGTGATGAGTTTTCATGTCACTAGACTGCAAAAGATGTCTATTGATTATTATGTGTGCATTTGACAGAAGTCAGTCTTGGTAAGAACTAATTAAACCATGAACTTTTGACAGGCGTGGATCTAGGGATTCACACAGGGCAGGGGCTCCTATCCCCCCTCCTGCTTGAAGCAAAGTGCAATTTGAAAAAAAAATTCTAAATATTTAGTTAAGGAAATTTTTTAAATAAAAAATAACTCAAATAGTCAATAGTAATCATGATTTAAACTTGAAAATGAAAATGTATTGTTAATTCTTTAATCTAATATAAGTATGATGTTTACTGGAATATTCTTTATAAATTTTTTTTCTGCAGAAAATTTCTTTGATTAATTTGTTTTCCTTACTGTTTTGTCAATTAATGCCTGAAGAGCTACGACTCGAATGTGAGAAAAAAATCCCTGATCGCATATTACTTTTTTCTGTTTTAAGTGTTTAAAATTTCTTTTCTCTTTGATGCATTTATTTGTAGAAATAAATCTTCATCCATTTGGACCCCCCCCCCTCCTGACCCCTTCTGGAAATCCTAGATCCACCCCCGTAAGCCTGTGAGCATTTGATAGAAATTCATCTTGATGGGTAGAAAACAACTTATTAAGACGAGTACTTCTGAGGTCAAAGTTCAGATATTTGCAAGTATCAGAAGCATAGATTTTAAAATTATACAACTTTACTGTTAGGTAAATAGTGTTGTGTCAATCTTCTACAAAAATAGAATTTGTTCTCTGGTAACCTGGACCCTCAGTTATGGCTCTGAAATATCTATGTTACTGCTGATGTGGAATAAATCATTTTGATGATTTTTTAATTTTTTATTATATTCAGAAAAATTTCGGTTTTCAAAAAATTATTTCTGATGGTTGTACAATAGATAGAAAGTATGTTTCCTGTTCAGCATTATAAATAGCACCCTGGCCGAACCAAAAAAATATTTTCCTAACAACTGACACTAATCCAAATGTAACACAGATGTTATTGATTGAAAGCACAATGAAAATTCTTTGGAACAGAAATTTTTAATATATTTTTTGCTTTTACTGGTATGAGAAATCATAACCTAGAAATCATGAGGATAAATTGTAGTCAAATATGAATAATAAAGGTTTACAGCTGGGCTTCTCAAACTTTTTTTAATTGCAACTGATAAAACAAATGTCTTTTGTGACCTCTCACTCAGTATCATGAAAGCAATAGTCACTAAAATAATTAGTCTTTAGTTGTAATCCTACTGTAACTGAACTAAAAGTAAATTACTCCGCTTAAGAAAGAAATTGTACTACATTATCTATGGTGCTAACTGGTTATTATGGGAAATATTACTTAAATAACTGGAACCAAATTTGTATCCATGAAATTATTGAATAGCATTGAGTTATTTCACAATAAGCTTCAAAAGGAATAGATATCTGTATAGAGATTGAAAACAAAACAAACAAATTACATAAATAATCATGATATTTCTGCAAAGTCTCAATAATCTTCACACATCCCCAGAGGGGCCTCATTGCCTGGTTTGAGAAGCACTGGTTTACAATACTTCATCTGATAAAAATGAATAGGCAGGTACTTGCCAATTAACTCTCTGATGATGCTGCTGATATCAAGGTTAGGATCGCTTTATTTTTCTCACCTCGCCCCCCCCCTCTCTTACCACTGTCAAGCATGCACACAAACATGATTACAGACAACCAAATTTATATATATATATAAAAGGGAGGTGGTGCTTCATCAGCACTGCTGGGGTGCCATTTTAATATAACTGTTTTGTTTTCAGAATTCCTGAAACATTTACATGGTAAACAACTGATTGACCCAACAAGGTAAATTTATATATCGTACCATAATAACAAAGTATATCAAACATAGAAAGAAACACTGATGATAATTACATGAATTGCATCGTCAGATATTGGGAAATAAGTGACTGAAGTGATGCAGAAAAATTTGAAAAAGTTTTTTTAATGTTCAGTATTTGAAGCTGTAAAGCTTTCTAGACTAGAAAGGCTTTGGGAATTTGGGGTTGAGATAGTTACTTGTTTTTTGGGATTATTGGCGGCTATTTAGCTCAATGGTAAGAGCAAACAAAAGTTTCTAAATAATATAACACAATTTATAATCATTCTGTCTGATCTTATATATCAACTTCTTAATACATATATATATATATATATATATATATACACATGATTGGAATAGGTAAACTTCTTTAAATACTATACAAAGTTTTTTTACCCAAGTTTTTTTGTTTTTTTACAATAGAAAGAGAGACATCATCATCATAATAATAATAATAATAATGATAATAATAATAATGATAATAATAATAAAGTTGATTATATATATATATATATATATATATATATATATATATATATATATACATAATTAACGCTCTCCCATTCTAGGGTTGAGCGCTCTTAGGTAGGGCATTCCTCTGCAAAAGCAAATATACAATGCTCTTCTATGCAACACTATTGAATTGAGCACTCTGGTAGATGGCGAATTATGTGTAAAAAAAAAATTTCGTCAAGTTTGGTCCTGCTGACTACCCGGTTCTGTGTAGGACAGGGGTAGAACACTGAACTCCAGGTGTGGAGTAAAGGTTTCAATCTTGCCTGATGGCACTGAGTGGGTATTGGGTCTATAGCCACACTGAAGAGTCATAATACAACAGAACAGATATCTGTGGATGATATTATCATTTATATATATATATATATATATATGCACACATGATCGATATGTTATGTTTATTGGTGTAATACATATATATATATATATATATATATATATACAATACCAATAAACATAACATATCAATCATTTAATTGTTCATCATTTTTTGTATATCATTGGTAGGGAGGGTACAAACTAAGCTTTTTGCTTCACAAGCAAAATGGATTCTTATAAACAGTGTCTTGTATTATATTCATATTTTTTCCAAATTAATGAATCAACATTTCCACATTTATAGAGTAGACAGTAAATACAGATATGACATTCACAGAGCAGTAAATCAAATCAAATTGAGTAGACAATAATTCATGAATATGATTCCATGAAATATTTTTTGATGGTTATTTTGAGACTGCTTCTGTTTATTTTCATTAGATCTGTTTTTAGAAAATTTTTATGAAGTTGCTCTAAGCAAGAGTTGCCTTATGTTCAATAAAATATCTTCCATATTTTTAATTTTGTATTTATAAGTGTGTTGAAAACAAAGAGCCTTTTGATTAATTTCTTGAATTAAGAGTGTTTTATTTCTGTTTGAAAAGTTGGAAAAAGTTAAAATTATCAGGAGGGTTTTGATTGATAAAATCATGAATATATTAAACTATTTCTCTAAGGTTATGCTATCTTTCACTTTGAGGATTTCTAGGGTTTATAGTAAATACATCATCATTGTCAATAATATCAAAAAAGCTATCATTGTTTTTTTGTAGTATTATCATTATGAGCTATAATTTCAATTGCTGCATTTGGCAGAGTTTCAATTTTCTTTAGTACACAGTAGCATGAGTAGTAAGGCCCTAGAACCGAGATCCATATAACAAGAAGGAGAGTAAGTAGCATGATGGGAAGATATCATCACCAGATTCTGTTTACACAATAAATTAAAATGGCAGTCTTATTTGGTTTGGTAATAATACTGTCTCCATTCTCTCCTTCAGTTGCTTACTTATTTCCAATCTCCTTGTGGTATAGAATGTGATGACAAGATTTTTCTCTTATCATCAGGGCCGAGTCTAATATTGATGGGACCCACAGCAGAACGTTTCTTGGGGACCCTTCTATTTTTTATATTATTTTCAAACAAATCAAAATAAACTAGCATTCCAAGGAAAATTATGAATCACCACTCCATATTTGCTGTGCAGGGGGTAATCAATTGAAAAGTTGGAAAATAGGGTGATCCAATGAATAAGTTACTTCTCTCGTCTTTCGTTGGACTGTGATCGCTAAAAGAGGTTTTAATTTTCAAAAAACAAGTGGGCACAAATTAGAACCCAATTTAGCATGAACTCCATTGAATATTGAACCCCTCTCTAAAAACCTATTTTGGAGGGGAATTTCCTAAAAACCAAAAAAAACTTTTTCCTAACTCATTGAGAGGAGAGTGTGTAGAAGATTTCAAGTTTCTATTATGAATGGTAAGGGCTGGGTGAAGTCCAGATAGATACAAAGATAGATATATAGATAGATACATAGATGGATAGACAGATATAAATGTCAGAACATTTGAATAACCTAAACCCAGCAACAGTAATTGAACTGGTCAGTTGTGGGTAGCGGTGACTGAAATGAAATATTCATATCATTATGATGTCTGCTTTGACATAGAGTCCTTTACAGATCAATAATCTCTGTGTAACATAATAGATCATCAAATAAATTGGAGCAATGAAAATATTCAAAATAAAAAATGTTTTCCCAAGATATATTTTTTGGCAAGGAGGGCCTGAATCTTGGGGCCTTTTGCAGCTAAACTATTTGCATTGGCTTAAGTATGGTCCTATCCATAATGTTAGCCATGCTGAGACACCTCATACAATCAGAATAAGTCCTTGGTACGCAGACAAACCACTTTGTGACTCACATTCGAGACTGCCAGAAAGACTAATATCATCAACAGCATAAAAGTGAAATATATGATAGGATGAATAAAATCCTCACATGCACCTATTGCTGTAAAAAGAAAAATCCCAACATGCTTTCGTATTAAGGGGCGGATCCAGGATTTTGCACAGGGGCGGTCCAAATGGATTTTGACAGAAAAGGGATGTGGGTCGAAATGGAGAAATTTTTTTGTCTACAAATAAATATATGTTTGTATCGTGGATGTGAAGTGATCCAACAGAATATAAAATTCCTGTGTTTGGTTGTGTAGTAGAAGCGGGAGAAACTGTTCCCCTCCCACTACTGCTAAACAGCCGAACACAGAAATGTTCACATTCTCATCTTCAGCATTGAACATGTAAACAGCAAATTTTTCTCTGTTAACTGCCGCAAATATTTTTTCTCTAAAACTAATGGCTGGCCCCCGTCAAAGTGCATCGAACTACGCCCACAAAATAATAAAGAAATATATAATATCTGATGTACCACCTATCTCTTGAGTTTTTTGTCTTCACCTTCCAATTGCCATTTTCATCCACAAATAAATAAGAGAAAAAAAAAAATGAATTTATAACATCAAAAACAAGGTGATTCGGTATTTTCCGCTTACATCTGAGTACGCTAGAAGTGACAGAAAAGTGACGAGAAAAAATGATTCAAAGAAATTAACTGCAGAACCAATAATTAATCAGCATTCAAAGGGAAATTATGGATCACCCCCACCGCTATTTGCTGTGTTGGGATAATCAATTGAAAAATAGAAAGTTGAAAAAAGGGGTGAACAGTGCATAAATTATTTCTCTTGCCTTTTGTTGGGCTGTGATCACTAAAAAAAGATCTGAATTTTCTTAAAACAAGCAGGCACAGTCTAGTGACCAAATAAGCCTTAACTTATTTTGCATACTGAAGCATTAAAAACCTTTTTTAGAGGGGAATCTTTTAACATTCTCCCTACTCATCGAGAAGAGTGTGCATGCAGAATTTGAAGTTTCTGCTATGGACAGCAGGGGCTTGGCTTTCCAGATAGATATAAATGTCAGAACGCATGAATAATCTAAACCCAGCAACAGTGGTTGAACTGCTCTGTTGTGGGTATCGGTGATTAAGTATAAGATGGAAGACATTTTTGAATTATAGTTTTTGAGGTTAATTCATGATTGCTTAGGGTTATTTGGGTTTTATATTTATGAAATTACTTCATCTAGATATTTATATAAACTTTTAAAATTGGGCCTTCTTCAACCCCTGGTTCCCCCAGCACTGGATTTTGGTCTGGATTAATACAACTCTAACATGTACAAATAATCAAGGGGTCAATACATATATTTGCTCGAATCGATATCAAGCAAGATAACCAAAGAGTTTTTGTATTTTTGTCTTTCTACATGTTTCTAGTTTATGCTTTGGTATGATAACCCTACCCATTGATGACAGTAATTGCTCTGTAAACAAACTTACCGCCATATGAAACTAGAGAGCACTGAAAGAGCGTGAACCTCTGCCAATGAAGGTAATTGTGCATGGATCCGCACCAAAAATTTAATCATTCTTCCATAGCCTATTGCCTACCCTTATACAAAATTTCATTGAAATATTTTGAGAAAATTATGGAGATATTGTGTGGACGGTCATGAGTGTATATATAAATGTATAGGAAAAAAAAATGGAAAAATATCTTTTAATCAGAAAAGTATTGTAGGATCCAACCCAAAATTCTTTCTTACCCCATTGCCCAGCCTACAACAAACCCTCATAGAAATTCATGGAGAACATTCGGAGATACGGTGAGGACAGACAGAGATTTTGTAGTTGAAGACAGTTAGCTAGGACCTATCTTTTGAAGACCACGCATTCATATTTTTGGCAACAAAGTTTCAATGCTGTCGAGTTGGGCCATAAATAATACCTGACAATGATTGTTTTGATTGTGTAACGTTCCACTAGAAATAATAAGATGCTGCTATATCTAGGAGAAAAATAAGATTCTATAAAAAAGAAAATTGGTTGTGGTATACTCTATAATGGGCCATACCATACCTAATTCAGTATAACCAAGTCAAGTTAGGTCAAACAGATTCTGCTTTAGAAGAGTATCAATTAGTAAATACTTTGTTGAATACAATTTCATTCAACACTTTTCACTGTTCATTTTAGATTCTGAATATACATTTAGCCTTGATCCAGAAATCCGGGATCAGTATAACCAAATCTAGTTAGGTCAACTGCTTTAGGAGTGTAAAGATTTGTAAATACTTTGTTGAATACAGTTTCATTCTTTACTTTTCAATGTTCCTTTTAGATTCTAAATATGTATTGAGCCTTGATCCAGAAATCTGGAAATCCGGAAATCCGGGATCACCTCCAGTCCCAAGCTTGCCAGATGAATAGTTTGGTACTACTGTGCATGTGTTTCCATTGTTGAGACTTGATTAAAGTTGAGTGCGGACACACAAATTTTTTTTTTTTTGCTGTTACCTCCCCTTCATCGTGACTGTTTGTGAACTGATTTTGATTGGGTTGGGAGAGGTATGAGTTCTGTTTTTTCTCTCTGGTGGGAGTCAGCTATCAGTCGCTAGCTCCTGGTAATTTAATATATCTCGTCCAGTCTAACCGCGTCTAGTTAGACTCTCTTGTCTCAACCTGTTTTGCCTGAAATATTTATCTATTGGTAGGTTTGTTTGTAGGTTGTGGGCAAAAACAGCGTAATTGATCTAAATGGAAATACTACGTAGTTTGACAGTTGAAATCGTTGCTAGTAGCACGTTGGCCTGGAAAGGTGAAAAAGAGAGAGAGAGAGAGATAGAGAGAGAGGGGGGATAAAAAGAAAGTGAGAGAGAGAAAGGAGAGGGAAGCGGAGATAAAAAAAAAGAAAAGAGGAAGGGGAGATAAAGAGGAAGAGAGCTAGAAAGACGGGGGGGGGGTATTTCGGAAAAAAACTGAGAAAGAAGGGGTAGATAACAAGAAAGGGAGAAAGGAGAGGGAAGTGGAGATAAAAAGAGGAAAGAGAGAGAGAAAGGGGAGAGAGAGGAAGAAAGAGAAAAGGGATGTATAAAGAGAAAGAGAAAGGGGATATATAAAGAGAAAGAGAATGAAGTGGAGTTAGATAGAAAGAGAGAAAGAAGGGTGAGATAGGAAAAGAAAGAGAAAGGAAGGGAAAGTGGAGATAAAAAGAAAGAGAGGAGGACAGAGGAAGAGGAGATAAAAAGAAAGAGTAAATGTGTGGAAAATGGAATGGAAAGGAAAGAGATAGAGGAAAGTAGAAACAAAAAGAAAGAGTAGGAAAAAGAGAGGAAAGGGGAGATTAGAAAAGAGAGGAAGAGGAAAAGGGTGAAGTGAAATGTAGAATTGGATAAGAGGGAAAGATTACTATCATTGTGAGAGTGGTAGGAACAATTCTTCTCCATGAAAATTGCATTCTACCCCAAGAAAACAGTTCTAGGCTTTAGATATTTCACTGGGGATAGTTTTGAACTATATCTATTTTTCTATAACATATGGCCCATCCTTCCACAAAGTTTCCATTGAGAATTATCGGAGATACCGTATGAGCAAACACAGAACTTTGGGAGATATTGTACGGTGTGGACGAATAGCTATGATGTTGGGGAGGTAACTCTGCATGGATTTGCCCTATAATTTGACGGGAATACACGAGGTAATACATATACCCCTGTAACTTTGTTGTTAGAAGTAAAGATTTTTTGGCCAAAATACAATAATTGACACACACACACACATACACACACACACACACACATATGTATATATATATATATATATATATATATATATATTCTAGCTATGCGAAAGCTGGAAATTGACAAAACAAACAAAGCACCGTGGAAAGAGCAATGCTAAGAATAACTCTAAGAGATAGGAAAATATCAACATGGATCGGGGTGGGGGTGGGAGACTACGGTGAAGGATATTATACAAATAATTAAACAACAAAAATGTAGATGGGCTGGACACTCAGCCAGAAGAGATAACAACAGATGGAGCAAAAAGCTAAACGATTGGTGCCCACGAGACAATAAACGCAGTAGGAATACAGGGAAAGGTTGTCGGTAAGACGTGGCTGAGGTTAGCACAATCACGAATCATATTTGTCAGGGAAGAAAATGGGAAAGGCCTTTGTCCAGTATTGGACTTATAATGGCCGCTACTGCTGTTGATGATGTTGATTACGAGTATGAATGTGTTCATATATGTATATATTCTACTCGGTCAATAAATTGAACAATCGGTAGCCTTTCTGATAATCACGTGACAAAAAAATGTCCGTAGATAAAAATTGACACACCCTCACCTGATCCAGAAGTCATGTCGTTATTGAGCAGACCCAGGAACATTACACCATTGACTATTTTTGTAGATGCAACCGTGAAAGATATTCTTCATCGGGCGACAGTATCTTTCTATTTATTTGCACAGCTAACTCTACAAGGTTATTACATATTTACGTAAGTTTGATTCTCTCTCTCACTCACTCTGTCTCTCTCTTTTATATATTGTTACCCACCCCCCAGTTTCTGAAGAGGCTCTGACGTGCACAAAGATTAGGTATACGATTGAGTTGCAGCTCACGCTGTGACTGTGCAGCTCCGTTCCCGAGCAACAAAATCTGTTGCAGTTTTTGCAGCTGTAGTCCACACCCGGCTCTTTTTGGGTGCAGTCACTTCCCTCTGCCGTATGCACTTTCTCCAACGTTTCAACCGGTCTTCTCTCCTCTTTTTGTTCGTCTGAAAACCTACCACGACGGCAAACCCCCATCTGCTGTAATCAGCGGCCACAGCCTCCGAGCCTGCTTATTTGACGTTGCCTGCCTTCAGGTCTCGTTTACAAGCGCCTATGTAACAGGCCTTCCTACAAGTCGGAAGCAAGTCGTTCATGTCCTTGGGTATCCGTCCGTCCCACGACTGGCGTGATTGAACCATCGCAAACGCCTCCCTGACTTATATCTATATATAGACATATAGTACAAATCAGGTTTGCAAAATAACATGACATAATATAAAACAAAGTCTTATATGTGATGGATTTATTTCATAGAGTGCTCGATACATTTAACTTTAAACGTTAAATTGGTTCGGAGTAGAGCTGGATATACTTTCTACTATATATATATATATATATATATATATATATATATATATATGTGTGTGTGTGTGTGTCTGTGTGTCTGTGTGTGTGTGTCTGTGTGTGTGTGTGTGCACACGCGTATTATTAAGAAGTTGATACATAGTCTGACAGAATAATTATTAATGTGTTATATTATTTGAAATGACCTCCTGTTACTACACGGTGAATATGTCGTTTGGCCTAGACAGCGTAAATAGAATAACTAATTGAAGTTATTGGCTGCTGCTGGAATCGATTCACCATGTAATAACAGGATGTCATATCAGATAAAGTTTCAAATAATACAACTCACTTATAATCTTCTGTCGGATCATACATCCATTTCTTATTAATATAATAGTCTGCATTGAGAAAAAATAGAGCAGATAAGGACTGTGAATGAATAAGATAAGATTTGATCACAAAGCAGTGATTTTGGCCTCCGACTTACCAGCAAGCCGTTTAGCTCGATGGTAAGAGCGGCGCCACATTAGGGCGCCACGTAAAGGGCGAATTTTCCCCCTTTGAGGGGCCAAAAGAGACTTTTTCCCCTACTGTAAAGGACCAAAAGTAAAAGGTAATTTTTGCTCCCTTAAAGGGGTCAAAGATAAAGGGAGAATCCCCCCCTCTAAGTGGACAGGAGACTTTTCCCCCCTCTTATCTGGATCAAAAGTGAAGGGAAACCTTTTGGATCTTTAATAGATCAAAAGTGTAAGGAAATTATTTCTCTTTTCAATGGATCAAAAGTGAAAAAAGACTTTCCCCTATTTTGATGTGTCAATGGTAACGGGAGCCTTTCCTCTCCTCTGCTCCGTGTCCAAAAGTTAAAGGAGTGTTTTCCCCCTCTTTTAAGAGTTCAGAAGTGAAGGTAATTTATTTTTCCACCTTTAAGGGGTCAGAAGTGATGGGGAGCTTTTCTCCTCAAGTAAGGGCCAAAAGTGAATGGAAACTTTTTTTACGCGTCTTTTTCAAGTCCTATTTTACCCCTTAATTATTTTACTCTGCGTAGTTGGAGCGATCACTTTCTCTTCACAGACCATGGAACAGCATTAAAATCCATCATTACGAACCAAGGATCAAGTCGTAAAATGAAATGTTCACGGGATCTTGGACCTCCTCTACTGCCCCGACCTCTCCCCAAAAGAGCACACTTTCATATTTATCCATCAAAAGCACCCCCAACAAATTTACGTCCCGTCCCCAGGGTGTTGATAATTTGGACATAAAACCATTTCGGGATTTCGTCGTCAGGATGGGCCTTGTCGATAAATTCTGAAATGTGCAACTTCCTCTTCATCAGATAAGTGTTCAACTTACATCGATCAAGTCTTAATCTTATGAGAGACGATATAGGTTTCTTAAGATGTCCAAGCTTTTATAGTGTTGTTTCTTCCAGTCATAGGGTCATCCAGTTCCGAATAAATTTGGGTAGCCCCAAACCTATACTGGCCGGATACTGGAGATTGAATATATTCTTGTTGGGTGGAAATCATTTCCAGAACAAGCTAATACTAATGCTCAAGCAGGGATATACGAGGCTCTGGTTTTGAGAAGATGATAGAGACGCCTCATAAGTGAGATTGGGTCGTCTGATGCTGATTATAGCGTAAGACTCAATCCAGATAGATAAGCGGTAAAAACAGCACTGGAGAATAGTGAGAATCAGGCTGTTGAAAATGGAGATATGGGTGAAGTAGCCGTAGCTAAAATAGAGCTGGCCTCCTTGCTTATCAAGAAGGGTCAAGCCCTAGTAATTAAGGCTAGGTTAAAAAGAATGGATATGGTCGCTAAAATGCGTGCAGAGAAACTTCAGACCGCTACGAATCAGCATATTGCTAATTATATAATGACCAACGGACTACAATTGGCCATCAGCAGATTCAGATAGAACTGTATCAAAATATCAATGGCTTATTTATTAACTTTCAAGTTTTCAAGAAAAGCCCACAAGTCTCATGGACTCCTCGTATAAATATGATACGTAATGTAACTAGTCTAATTTCAACATAGATTCAGAATGTATTCGGCGATCGCTGTGCAACAATTATGCAGACACTACAAAACAAAAAGAAATAGGTTGGAATGGTGCCCAACCCTACTTTCATCGTCATCAGTCTTTTAACACCCGTCGTTGGACATAGACCTTCCACGGGATTCGCCACACTTCTCTATCGTGGGTGTCGCAGAGCCAGTATTTTCTAAATTTGTCTAGTTCATTTCTCCATCTAGTATTCTGTTGGCCTCGGTTCCGCATGTGATCTCTGGGGATCCGTGTTGTGAGTCGTGATGTCCACCGGTTGTCTGCCATTCTTACAACATGGCCTGCCCATTACATTTAAGTTTTCGAATGGAGTCTCGGGCTCCCGATTTAATCAGTAGCTACGCTGAATTGTCCAAGTGGGAAAGACTTCGTAAATTGAGCCTTATATCCCTACAGAGGAAGAGCGAACGCTACATGATTATAATAATGTTAAAGATGCTGCAAAAACTTGTATCCAACGATCTGGACAATTCGTTCTTCCACAGTGAATAAATGGATATTCGCGCGATTATTCCAATTCAAGTCCAGGGTGCGACAAGAAAGGCCCAATAAAAATATGATGAGTCGTTCTCGGTCCTTGGACCGAAACTTTGGAATTGTATTTCTGCCGAAACCACCTTAACAACAGAACTGGTGACCTTCAAGACTTCTTTGGAGGAAAATTCCTTGAGCAGATCCCAGACAACACACCGACACCTGGATATACATCCGTAAACAACAACAGCATACTAAAGTATACTGTACATGGTCGACATTCATGGAGATGACGTTGAGGAGCCCACCTTCACCGTATCATAGCTAGCAAAGCTTAGCTATTACAAGATTTCTTACGTTAATTTTTTGGCTTATCAGCAGCAGTTCTCGAATTCACTCACGCTGTTGCACTCTTCTCTGGATATTATTGTTGGCGATTGTGTCAGTGTTGCCAAGCATGTTTTATTATTTATAGCTAAAACTGTCTCAAAATGGCTAAAACCGGCATAACTTTTCCATTTCCAGCTAATTTTATAGCTTAAATGCTATATATACCCCTTCAAAGTCCAATTATCAGATAAAATAACTATAAACTAAGAATCCAGAACAAAATCATAAATAAATCTACTTTAAATAAACTTGCTAATTATTTCTTTGAGTGAACAGATGTTCCGGGTATCGTAGAGGCTTAATAGCTAAAATTGAAAAAGACCGGAGAGATCTAACCCCAAATGGCTAATTTGGCAACCCTGCGATGATGCTCATTTTCCTAAAATTTTTTGCTTCTACTATTCGTGGAGTCCAAAACATTTACTGAGAATTACAGGGCTTGGTTCTTCTGGCAAAGTTTTCCATTCTTTTCATAATTGTGTTAATCTTATTACTCGTAAAATGCCCGTCGCTTCGCTAAGGGTATATCTAAGGAGGAAATCTAAAGCATTATAGTATCTCAAAAGAAAAAAAAATAACTCATGGGAGTTGTCTGAAGCGACTATCCTTGGCACTTGACCAAATTTCCTGCTCACAGACACTCGGAAGCGTGTTCAATTACACCTGATTTTACTTTCTTGTCTTTCTTTTTTTTTTCTTGACGGCTGAGTTGAACCGTTCTCCTTTAGCGGATATCTTTATGCTTTACCCTCTACCCTTTTATGTATCCCTATGCTGCTTCTCTCTTACATTTCCCACCCTGTTCGTTGCCTTTGTGTTACGATTCCATTCTCCTCCTTTATCCTCACCCATTTCAATTCGAAGTAAAAAGAAACAACATATTTTTAAAGCGTGGCCAATGGATGGACACGTCCCCTATTGTAATTTAGACTAGTATAGAACTTGTTAAAAATGACGGGTAATATTTTGACGTATTATGGCTCATCATCATCATCGTTGGACATGGACCTTCCCCAGAACTCACCACTCCTCCCTATCATGGGCGTTGCAGAGCCAATATTTTCTGAACCTTTCCAGTTTGTCTCGCTATCTCATATTCTGCCGGCTTCGGTTCTGCATTTGATCTCTGAGGATCCATGTAGTGAGTTGTGATGTCCACTATTCTTGTTCGCCATTCTTGTCCGCTATTCTTGCAACATAACCAATCCATTGCCATTTTGAGTTTGTTAATGGATCCTATAATGTCTCAGACTCTTGTTTTTTCCCTGATATACTGTGCTATCTTGTGGGTTCTATGGTTACAAACCAAAAGTTACTAAGCAAAATAAAAAACAATGTCAGTTTCAATGTTCCTGCTTTAGATTTTTAGTTTTTGTGCTGACCTTACTTAGCCCAATACTGCCCTGCTTGAGGTATGTTGGTTGAGGTAAGTTGTTGAATACGTACCGATCAAAGAATAAAACATATCAGTGACTTTAAGCAACAAAAAGTAGCTCTTTTATATGTTATCAGTCTACATCAGGCAATCACGATCGCAGTTATATAAATTTTATATAGCAGCTTTGGATAGCGTGGCCGTGACAAAGATATCTGTATTAAAAGTGACAATGATATTTATATAGTTAGATTGTTGATGGAGATGATGCTCTTTCTCCTCAATTGTTTTCACGCTATCTATAGGATCTGAAACATTTACTGAGAACTACAGGGCTTGGTTCGTCTTGCAATATTCTTCATTCTTCTCATAGACGTGTTGGTCTTTCAGTTAATATTACCACCTCAGATATTCGCTACCTCACCAGGAAGATATTTTTTGTTCGACTCCTTGATAACCTTTGACACTAATCGTGTAGAGGGATGGCAGGGGAGCAGTCACCCCCACCCCCGGGAACATTCTTCAAGAGTGACACCCTTTCAATAATCTTCTAACTCTACAGTTCCCCTTTACGATAAAAGGAGAATATCATTGAATCGTGGCGAATGGTTTTTATATTTAGTGTTTCTTAACGTGTTTGTGTGTTCCAGCGCTTCTGGCCATACCATTTTGTACTCAGACTTGAAAATCAGCACGAGTACTAACTTATACCTCTTCTGATGGGTTTATTAATAACGTCTAGATTCTGCAGAATCTAGATGTTTATAGATACAAATTGACCCCCGGAGAAACCGAAAGAGAGGCGTAAAAACAAAGGGAAAAAAAGAGCTTATAAGCAGTAAATGTTGAATTTTTCACCCTGCCTGCTCTGTTAGTGCAGCCTGTATGCGATATATATATATATATATATATATATATATATATATATATAAACTAATTTAATAATATAATTGTGTCATCCACAGACAGCTGTTTCGTAGTATTACAACCCTTCAGGGTGGCTACAGACTATCCATTATATATCCAGTACTACGAGGTAGAATCGTGACCTTCGCTTCAGACCCAGACGCCGGCATCTTACCTCTGCCCTACATAGAACTGGACGGTCTGTAAACTGAATTTAAACGATATATTTATATCCCCCATCCACCAGGATGCTCTATTCCTAAGTTGGAAGAGCATTGCATAAGCTTATAATGAACGATTTCAACCCTGAATAAGGGAGAGTTATATATATGTATAGAATAAATATGAGTGTGTTATGGATATACGATACGATATAATTATTATAAATTGCGTAAAATAATATTGAAATTCTTATTTGAAATGATCCCCTGTTATAACACGGTGAATGCATTTTTTGGCCTAAAAAACGTAAATTGAATAAACACTTGAAGAAAATGGGACTGCTGCAGGAATTGAACCCTAAAAGAAACAAAAAGAGCAGATAGAGACCGTGAATAAATAAAATGAGAATTTGGAGTTGCAACAGTTATTTGAGCCTTTGCGTTACCAATGGCTGTTTTACTGAATGATAAGAACAACGAAGCATATATGCATACAACCAGTGCATCGATGGGGATCATAATTCAACCGACAGTATTAGAGTGGAGAGACATTTCAGAAAGCCAGACTAACTTGAAAACAGAAGAAACCTACGTTCATGGTTCTGGTTGACTGTCTCTAATTTACAGACCCATTGTTTTTCTTAATATTATTGTGTGTTGATTTTCAATATAAAAAAAATAAACAATTAGGTAAACAAAGCTATTTAGTAGAAGGAAAAAAGTGGTAATGTCAGTTGGCATAAAAAAATCGTTATGAAAGCTATAGAGCCGAGGTAGGAAATTAGGTAAAGAAAGCTACATAGCGGGAGAGAAAAGATAGATATCCAAGTATATACTTCAACATTTTTTCTTCTACTTTAGCATATATTTTGGAATATTAGTAACTGCTAACCAAAACTGTCAATATAGGTTTCTTCAGTTTTCAAGTCTGGCTGGCTGGCTATGAGTCACGCGTGCAGACCGTACCAATGGGGCTAGGGGGACTAAATATCTAAACATTTACTTCATCATGATGTCAACAAAAATCTGCCTTTGTTTTTGCTTTTTTTACCTCCCCCGAGTCTTTTTCTGATCACTGCCCGACAAAAATGAGAGAAGAAATTTATTCATTCATCACCCCTTTTCCAAGGTCACGTTCCGTTTCTATTGAGTGACTAACCAGTTCTGTTACTGACTAATATTACTCTATGATACCATACATGGAGTACAATGTACATGATACATACCACTACAATCCGTATTTATCGCTGCCACATATCCAGGAGAGTGGGGTCAATATATTTCCATGTCGAACCCCTCTCCCCGGAAGGAGGGCAAGTCCTAGTTTGCTACCCATCCACACCAGCGGACGCCCCCGACAACAATATGTTATTTAATGTGACAACATCACTTTATTGTATTCAAGGAAGCGTGAGACTGGGGTACAAGGTAAACGGGCCTTATTAAAGCTCAGCCTCGGGAACTGTGTTGTAGATATTCCGTCGCAGCGGCTTGTACCGAAGGCTCGACATCAGGAAAAGAGTCTATGATCACCCAAGAGTGAAATTTGAGTAAAAGAAGGGGGTACCCCTAGAAACAGATGATATATATTATAATAAATAACATGTCCGTCTGTCTGTCGCGCTTTTACCTGTCTGTCTGTCACATTTTAGAATTAAACATTTTACGTTGATAGAGGTGAAAGTAGGAAAGGGCTTCGGAGGATGAGATCGTGAATAGGAGAGCAGGAGCGAGAGAGAAGCATGGTAGGCGTACACAAAAGTGCAGGGGTCGAAACACAAAGATATCAGCTAAATGAGAACGGCCGAAATCATGCGTCGATAAAGGAAGGATTGCGAGAAAATAAAAAGAGGTGTGAGCGGAATATTTGGTTAAATGTCAGGGATGGACGCCTCTGACAAACCCCATGAGTTTTTACCCCCCCCCCCGATACTGCATTGTTTTAGACCCCGCGTGCCGTTAGCAAAGCAACGGGTACGTTACTATTAGAAGTAAAATGAACATTCACCGCTGCAAACAGAGCTACTTGTAAAATCTGCAATTTCCTCGCTTTAATGACCGATTTTGAGGCTTCTTTCTTCTTTGAAAATAGACAGAAGGCTATTCATCAGTCATTAGTTAAATGGACGATAGAAGTCGGTAAGAGCTGCTTTTATCCGTAAAAAGAATTCCTGAAACCAACACTCAAGCTAGCAAGTATATCTGCAGTGGGCTACTGTGTTTGCCAACCCGAAGTAGTGAGTAGTAGAGGGCAGTGCTGCTCAAAAAAAAAAAAATGTGGTACAGTGTTGCCAAATGTATTTTATATTTACATCTAAAATCGATAAGAAAAGTATCTAGAAACATCTAGATTTTCCATATTTTATAGCTAAAATCTAGGAAATTGAGTAGGACCGGCTGAAAAAAATCATTAAAATTCAAATTTTTGACAACTAGACTCAATCAAAAACATCTACATGTAGACAAAACATATCTAGAATGGCAACACTAGTGAGATAGCTCACCGGTGCCGGTACATGAACATCGGCCAGTACATGTATGAAGGGGGCGTCCTCCAGCTTGAAACGCCTGATTATTGATTATGACCCCCTTCGGACGCTGTCTTCACTCCCAGGTACTATCTTCGCACCCAGATGCTGTCTCTACCCATCCCGGGCACCGAGAACCCTTGTTACACCACTGTCATAGTCTGCCCGTAAAATAATTGGTCTCATCTTTTTCGAGTTATGGATTGGTTTGAAAAGCTGACTTATTTAGCTGATATTTCATTATTTATAAACATTTAATTGCTTATTAATTATTTTGATATTTTTGGAAGGTTTACTTCAGTGAAATATTTTTTTTTTATTCATTTTGTAAAGATGCGTTGCTTGTTTACAGAAAAAATATAATTTATAATGATAAACTTTTAACAGGTCTGGTTAGTTTCTCAGTAGGCACTGTCACGCAATCCATGTCTTTAGGCAGCATGGTGCGTGGGGATGATCAATTAAAAAGATGGAAAAAAGGGGTGATCAATGGATAAGTTACTTAATTTGCCTTTTGTTACGAAGTGATCACTAAACTTACTGAATAATTTTTGTTTTTTTTAAAAAGCGTAGAATCTGCTGGACACAAACTAAGGGACCGAATTAGCATACACTTACATTGCAAAATGAACCCTTCTCTCTAGTTAGAGGGGAATTTTTAAAAAAAAATTCACAGACATAATAAGGAGTAAATGTTGAAATTTACTGCCCTCTAACTTCATCAGGGCGGCCTGTACGCTTGAATCATATATACATACATACATAGCCACCCAGCGAGACTAATTTAAAAACTAATGAAACCTATGTTTTAGTTGACGATTTCTATCCATTATACTTTTTCGATGGAGATTAACATTACTACAAATGTTCACTTAATAATTCATTGATCATGTGCGTATCATACGTATAATAATCTGGCACAGATATGATACCGATTTCTCTGACACATGGGTGAAAAAAAAAAAACCTTGCCGGTCCGTGAAATCGGATACGTAGTTTGGATAGCGTTTTAGTGGAGTAAATATGTCTGCTAGAGTACTACTAGTTCAGTTCACATACTCACATAAGTTGGGGTGCTTTGATTGAGGGAAAAGACTTTCGCGACCTTAGCGCAGTTGCCGTCACAACAGCCTTGTTCCACACCTAGAATTGGATGTCGCCCAGGGATTCGTCGGGAACATTCATTCGAAGGCTTATTGACGGAGATATTCCAGTGCCCTTGCGCTGGCTACGGCTCCAGCAATCTCTGCTTGGGCTCTCCACATCACATTATCGTTTGCTTACTCGCAGGGCCTAATTTAGACATTTGGCTCCTATGGGGACCAGGGGCGCTTCTGATTCGTTGAGTCCTTCATTCACAGGAATTGAAATACATAGCACATTATAAAATTTAACCATCAAAGTCTGTTTATTACATGTAATTGCGACTGACAAGTTTTACATACGTAGAAATTTTAAATGGGTTGTATGTAGTAAATACGTATGTGCAGGGGCGTAGTCAGGTTCTTACGTTAGGTGAAGGCGCCTAGACACGTACCAGGTAATTTTAGATTCAATACACAACGATGATAATAATAACTACACAATTATTATTTTTTAAAAATTGATTCAGAACAAAAGGTTGGTACACTTATTGAAAGATCATAATTGCTGTATTTTTTCTTATCAAAGCACAATAAAAAATTTTTAAAAAAATGAGATTTGACTTTCATAACACAATGAAACTAAAGACTGTTCGAAGGGCGCCACTCCTCGGGTGGGTGGGGGCCTACACTATTACATGTGCATATGTCACTCTTGGTAGATTTTTTGGTGCACTCTGTTAGTTTCCATCGATAACACTGACTAAGTGAACATTTTTTAAAAATTATTTCGGAAACTCAAATGGCAGTGGGCTGGTTGCAAGAATGGCTGACAACCGATGGACACCACGACTCACAACATGGATCCCCACAGATCACATGCGAAACCGAGGCTGGCAGAATATAAGATAGCGAGATGAACTGGACAGGTTCAGAAAACATTGGCTCTGCGACGCCCACGATTGAGAGATGTTGTGAGTCCTGGGGGAAGGTCTTTGTCCAACGACGGACGATTAAAGACTGATGATAATATTTTTGTATACAGTGGGCATAGAGTGGGCATTGGCCGTTTGTTGAACTGTTCGCCGAAATGTGAAATAGATATAGAGGCAGCAAGTATTTTACCCACAGTTGAGGGAAGAGATGGATTCATGCCTTTTCGCATTAAAACGAAGTGAACAGAAACTGTCGGAGTTTGAACTCGGCACGCCGATTATACTTCTTCGAGCCCTTAACCCGCTCGGCCACACCTCCGCCTCCAATTGATAGATATAATGAGCTTGAGAGACAACGGGCATGGATACATTATCTTCAGTCATGTCTGTGTGCGTGTGCATGTGCGTGCATGTGCGTGTGTATGTGTGTGCGCGTGCGTGCGTGTGTTCCATGTCAACATGTATATATTTAGTAGCTTCTTATCTATTAATACATCTTTAGTAGACTGAAGGAAGAAAGAGAAAACTGTAAACCCATCACTCTTCTAAGCTGAAAGGGTTGCATAACAGTGAGAACGGGGGCAGATAACCCCGTTCGGCTGAGTGGGCTTAAACCTAGGAGCCCAGAAGAGAGGACAAAATAGTTTAATTTAGTGTACACAAAATGATTTAATTGGGTGCACAAAAAAAAAAAAAAAACAACAAAAAACAAACGATTTAATTGAGTGTACAAAAAGGTGGTTTAATTGAGTGTACAAAAAATGGTTTAATTGAGTGTACACGTGAGTTTTGTTGGTGATATTTCAGTGCTTTTATATTTTCAGGGGCGGATCCATGTTTTTTTTTTTTTTGTAGAGGAGGTCCAAATTCCTTTCTCACTCCATTTGTCATATTAGATAATGAATAAAATAGTTTTTTTTGTTATGAAGGTTAATTTATGATGACTACGGATTTTTTTAAACAACATTTCTTTATCTAGATGTTTTTGGATTTAGTTGCCTTTCGCATGAGCAGGGAACCGTGCCCCTAGACATCCATAGATCAACGCCTTTTACATTATACACGTCGTACATTTTACATAGCAAAACGATACGTTCAAGTTATTTAACGTGACAACTTATACCAGAGGCAGCGCGTGGAACCTGCAGACCTTGCAATTACAGGGGTTGCTAGAGCACGGGGAATGCGATATGTCTGGCGAACCCTGAAAAATCCAAAGAAAGTAATCCAAAAAGATATCTTTAAAAAACATGTTTAATCTTTTAAAAAATTGTTGGAGTAGCGATCGAACTTACTACCGCCACTGCTTGTATTTTACGAAGGGTAGGGTATAAAGGTAAATATCAGGGGGCGGTAATAGGGGGTAATTGAAACCCAGCTCAGGGGTAGATAATCCGACACAGTTCAAAATCTTGACCGACATCAGAACTCGAACACCGACATCTGGCACTACTGAAGTCAAAGTTACTACCGTTCTCTTCATTGAATAGAATCTGTGTAGATTTTGAAAGTTTGGGATATTGGTAAGGGTGTTCGCTAGGGATTGGATGGGGTAACACCAGGCATTGCCCCCACCCCACGAATCAGTCTTTTTCTACAAAGTTAAGGGGGTGCGAAAGTTGAAACCTCACAGTTAATAGAGAATAACTGTTTTATGAAAACCAAACTTGATGTACCAATTTAAAAAAAAAAAGAAGGTATTATTCTTCGCCGGTAACATAGTGAAGACGTAATTCAACAATATTTGTCTCCCGTTTGCATGATCCATCTCAAGTAAATCTGTTTTTGTTGATCCTGCTCGTTAGTATACAGGAGAATGTGAAAAAAAAAAAATGTTTGGCATTCATTTTGACCCCGTTTACCGTATTAGGGCATCGATTGAAATTCGGCTCTAGTCTTTCATAGGCGAGACATTTTGATAACACCAAACATGGTCATGTTATATATCGTTGGAAAGGTATTGACGAGCTGATTCTCTTTTTCTTTTCTTTTTTTTTTGCATGTTATACTTCATTGGAAAGGTACTGATGAACCGATCCTTATTTTACATGTTATATATAATTGGAAAGGTATTGACGAGATGATCCCATTATCACAAGTTATATATCATTGGAAAGGTATTGACCAGATGATCCTTTTTTTTACAAAAATTGTTGGTGTCTCTTGAGTCAACAGAAATCTTACCCCCGAGATATTTACTGAATATATCCTTTTTCGCCTCGTTGGAATTATATCCCTTTAACCCCAACTCCACCGACAGTGGACGCCCAGGGATATATGGTTAAAGTTCATTGGGATAGACTACTCCCTACACAGAGGACTATTTTAACTTCAGTCAAGAAGTAGCGCCCTTCCCGAGGAGCTGAAATCGTTTGTTTGTTTTTTTCTTCGTTTAGAGTACAAATTCATCCTTGTTTGAAACCGTCAACCAAAACTGTCGACATGGGTTTCTTCGATTTTCAAGGTGGTCTGGCTTGCTGGTTACGTATACAGGGTGTCTATTTCCAAACTTCCAGTGAGGAACACATTCCAGATCAGTGGTTGCCATACTGGGGGCCACGGGCTATTCGGAGTAGGGTGGGGGCACTCGAGTATTACCGGGAAGTCTGTGGGCTTGTGGAATAGGCAAACCTTTGAAAGGCGGTAACTACATAATGAACAAAAACTCACCTGACAACGGCAACTACCAATAATGAAAATATAATTAACAGTCGTTTTATGTTCTCTCTTTTACGAAGGTATATCCGAAGTAATTTACATAAGTTTTTTAGTCGATCCCCCAAAAAGGAAGCCATTTGACGTCCGACTTTGGACTGAAGCGGGCGGAAGATAGAGTGTCCAAAAGCCGAACGTCAGGCCACCTATGTATCTATGTATCAAGCGTACAAGATGCTCTAATGGAGCTAGAGGGCTGAAAATATTAACATTTACTCCTCGTTATGTCTAAAAAAAACATTTTCTTATTTTTGAAAATCTCTCCAAAATAGCTTTTGCAATCTAAATTCATGCTAAATTGATTCCTTAGTTTATATCTGGCAGCTTCTCGTTAGTTTTTCTTCTTTCTTTTAAATTCAAACTTCCTTTTAGTGATTACTACCCAACAAAATGTAACAAGTAACCTATTCATTCAACACCCCTTTCCATTTTTTTTATTGATCACCCCCAACATTTCATGCTGCCAAGAGACGTTGGCCACATGACGGTTTCTATTGAGTGACTAACCAGACCTGTTATTCTCATCTTTAACATTCCAGCCGCCACCGAGTGGACAAACAAGTTTCTAATAATAGACACTGCAGTTTGATTGGCTGGAGTGAAGGTCACGTGTTTCACACTTCTTCTAACCTACGCGCCACCAGTTCTGTCATCTGTGAAACAGCGGCGCGAATAATGAAAAGAGATCCTTTTACGAAAAGAAGAGGGCTCGCCGTCTCAGTCAATAACTGAACAACCGCAGCATCAAATCTTGTAGTCGTGTAAAAGAAAAAAAAAAATTCAATCCCAAAATAAGTATGGTCAGAATAAATTCTATTTATGACATCACTAACGTGAAAAATATCTAAAATAGAGTAAAAAAAAAAACAACAAAAAAACCTCAACATCTAGAGATATCTAGGTGGAGAATCTAGATGTTATTCTAGGGGCCTTATTTTGATGCATTTATCATGTTATGAACAGACCTGTCAAATTAAGGTACCTCAAATCAAAAACATTTTTAGAAGGGGTCTAGGGGAGTAGTGATGCCAATTTCCAAATCAGTAAACAAAACGGTATGGCCAGGAGCGCTGGGACACACGAACAAACATATGCACGTATTAAAAGTGATAGAGCCCTTCAACCCCCTTCCCCCCCGATGGCTACGGTCGTTCAATTATCTTAAATTATCTCGATGAAGCTGTCAAGTGGGCAGATCAAAAGATAACTAGACCAGGAATCTTTTTTTTTTCTGTGGAAAAAAAAATTCTATTCCTGATTCTCTGATAACACCAAAATTAATCTAGAAAGCACTCGAAGAGCGCGAGCCTCTGCCATCTCCATCGCCACCAAAAAAAAAAACTGAATGAAAATCAATTCACAAATAGTTACGATGCAGGAAGGAAGGTAGGAAGGAAAAAAAAAAAATCCTGGATTTGCCCCCAAATTTAATCAATTCTCCTGTGGCCTATCTACCTTTCGACAAAATTAATCCGATGCTTTGGTCTGGGTAGGTTGAGTGAAGGTCACGTGCCCTACACTTCTTCTCTCACTCGCCGTTATTTCGTCCAGCCGAACAGCTGTGACCATGAAAACCAAATAAAAAAAAACAAAAGAAAAAAAAGAAATTCTGAAAATTAAAAGGTTAACTTAAATCTTGATATAGCTCACAAGAAAACAGACCAAATATTAACAGTACAAGAAATCATTGTATGTTTTTTTAATGGAAAAATAAACTAATTGAAATTCAGGTTATAGCAAAATTGATATAGAAAGCACTCACAGAGCGAATATCTCTGTCAACGCCGCAGCCATTAAAAACTGAATGACAATCACTTCCCAAATAGTTAGGATGCAGAAAAATGAAAAAAAAAAATCCTGGATCCGTTCCTAAATTTGATAAATTCTTCCATGGCCTACCCTTTGACAAAATTAATTTTACGCTTTGGTCTGAGTCATGGCCGACCTTAAGGTTGGTCATGGTCATGGTCTGTATTGATTGAATGAAGGTTACATGCTCAACACTTCTATACTCGTCGCCATATCTGTCATAAGTACAGCTGTGGCTTTGTATAATAAAAAGGCATTCTAAAAAAAAAGAAAAGACTTACAAATCTTGATATAGCTGACAAGAAAATAGATCCAATGATAAGTTGACAACTTAGACAAGAAATCCTTTTCTTAATGGAATTATTTGTTAAGTCTAACTAGAGGCGTAGTAAGAAAGGTGCAAGAGGTGGACAGTTGCCCCCAGCCGGAGGTATGAAAGGGTACAAAATTTTCTCTGGTATATGAAGTCTCAATTATTTCTTATGCCCTCCCGTAGGATATAGAGCAACTGCCCACCGGGGTGCTGTCTTTGCCCCCCTGGCACTGAGAACTCTTGTTACAGCAAATTTAAAAAAATGTATTTCCTGCCGATCATGAAAATGAGTAATTTCTCTCTATATAAGATTTGGTCAAATCCGTTCAGAGGAGGGGCAAGAGGAGATCGAGATGGGTGGGGAGTCACTTCCGGAAACAGGTTTGAAGAGGTGCATATGTCCCTCTTGCTAATAATGACGGTTTAATAATGACGATTAATTGATGATTTTGATCTCCCCCAGGATACTGCTCAAAGGCCCCCTCCAGGTGCTGAAAACCTTGTTACGCCATTGTGTCCGTCTGTGTGTTAGTCTGTTTATCACGCTTTTAATAAAAAACCCCACTTAGACATAGGTGTAGCCCAACTAAATTTAGCATGCATACTAAATGGATCTGGAGGTGGGGGCGTTGCTGAAGTAAAAAGCTTTTGGATTCTTGGAAAAATAAATGAAATTGTGAGGTCTGCATTCGCGCTCACACCGATAATAAGGATGCATATTTTCTTTGATTGTTTATTTAACTCATGTTGTCAAGGCCAAATGATACATTCACCGTGTAATCACGGGAGTGTGATATAACACAATTTATAATCATTCTGTCGGATCATCCATCCATTTCTTAATAACACACACACATATATAGTCCAGAAAATTGTATGTAAACATAGTCTAGAAATCTTTACATCTTTAAACACTAATTAATATTTAAAAACACTTTTTCCAAAGATTTATGCAATTTCAGTCAATCATTTCCCAGTAATATATGCGTAATTTTCCCACATGTTTTCATGTTTCACACAGAATCAAATAATACGTGTGAATTTTGCTTTTTGTGATCGTCAGTTATATACAATGCAAGCGTTTTGGGGATTTAGAAACAAAACAATTATATCCACATGGCTCTTCAACAGTATTGATCAGATACCACCTCCCCTTAAGCTATGGTTTTATTATATAGCCTTATTTTCACGGTCGTGACATATATATATGATTAATAATTGTGTCATCCTCAGACAGTCCTGTCGTTGTATTACACATCTTCAGTGTGGCTATAGACTCGATATCCCTTCCAGTACCGCTGAGTGGGGTCGAAAACTTCGCTCTAG
Organism: Thysanoteuthis rhombus; assembly: GCA_963457665.1. Classification (NCBI taxonomy): domain Eukaryota; kingdom Metazoa; phylum Mollusca; class Cephalopoda; order Oegopsida; family Thysanoteuthidae; genus Thysanoteuthis; species Thysanoteuthis major. The sequence continues at coordinate 9,753,107 of OY735230.1, read as the reverse complement.
ACCCAGAAGCAGATGCTCTTCTCCTACCCTACGCATAACTAAACAGTCGGTAGGACCGAATTAAGCGATATATTTAGGCATATTTCCCCATTTACCAGAGTGTTCCATTCCAGAGTTCGAAGAGCATTGCATAATTGCGTATAACAGATAGGTGCCTGACCTAAGAGTGCTCAACCCTAAAGAAAGGGGCGTTAATCATAATTATATATATTACCATAATTCGCCTCTCATTAGTGAAATCTACTTATTTTACTATAATCCACTCATCTTTTGTGAGATTGCCCAAGATATCTGAATTAAATGTAACCCTAAGATTCATGATGATGAAAGTGATTTTGTAATAAGGTACGATTTAATAAATACATAGTTCAACCCAATGATCTTTCATTCAGGTCTTCCGCTGGAACTAGCTGAAAATCCCATCCTACGAGTGGGTTTTCTGCTAACGTTATTTACAAAGTCAAAGCTTGAAGGACTGCTATTCAGTATATACTTCACATACTATTCAATATCGTCTACAGTATGAGCTAGGAAGCAACCAGAGGGTGCATAGCTCTGTCTCAGCCATTGTCAAGGAAAATCGGAGGAAAATTAAATTGTTTCGATGCGGGGAGGTAACTGTATTATTCCTAGATCAGCCCCAAAATCTAATCAATTTTTCCTAACCCGTTGCTAAGTGAATTCCAATGACATTTTGTCGGTTAACGTTCACAAAATGTCAAGGGAATTCACCGAGAACTTTTGGGAATATTGCATGGACAAACATGAACAAAAAATGTTACCAACTTTTACTGAACCCCTGGCCTAACTTTTCATCGAAATTCATGGAGAACCTTTAGAGATATTGTGTGGTTATGACATAGAGCTACGATGAAGGACGGGAAAATTTTCCTGAATCTGCCACAAAATATAACCACTTCCCCGTAACCCATTTCATACGTTTCTACATTGAAATTCATTGAAGACTTTTGGAGATATCGTGTGGACTGACAGGCACGAATAGATACAAATATACCTCTTCCAACTTCGATGACAGAGATAAGAAATGAATGTGCCAGTTAGAGTCTATCAACATGTATGCGAATGGAAAGACGAACGGAATATGTCCAAGGCAGAGTTGCTAACTCAAATATTTTCGACTGAAACTAATCTAAAAAAATGGCTAAAATCGGCTAATTTCATGACTGAAATGTTATTTAGAGCTCAGTTTTCAAAGAAAATTCATCATCAACATCAGTATTTTATCGTCCGTTGTTGGGCATAGATTTTACCAAGGATTCGCCCAACTTCTCTATCATGGGCGTTGCGGAGCCAATATTTTCTGAACCTGTCCAGTTCGTCTCGCCCTCTCATATTCTGCCGGTCTCAGTTCAGCATTTGATCTCTGGGGATCCATGTTGTGATTCGTGATGACTTTCAGTTATCTGCCATTCTTGCAACATGACCAGCCCATTGCTGTTTGAATCTTCTAATGGATTTTATGATTTCTCAGACTCCTTTTTTGAGTTGGCAGTAAGATGAAATAAAACTGGCTAATTATTTTTTCTTTTATATGGCCATATTTTAGGCTTCTTCTATCGCAGACTCATCATCATCTTCATCAGTCTTTTAACGTCCATCGTTGGACATAGACCTTCCCCAGGATTTGCCACAATTCTCTATCATGATCTCAGGGGATCCATGTTGCGAGACGTGTTGTCCATATTATCGGCTAAACAAGAAAAAATCGGCAAAATCCAGTCGGAATTCGGCATCCCTGGTTGGAGGAGAGAGAGAGAGAGAGAGAGAGAGAGAGAGAGAGAGAGAGAGAGAGAGAGAGGGGGGGAGGGAGAGCTGTCAACCTTCAAGTATTATGAACGTATGAGTATGCATATGTGAGTAGCTGATTTATAAGTAAGTGTGCGAATATAAAAGTACGTACATATCCGAGTGCCTGTACGTGTATGTGCTTAGTTTAAGTTTCGTGTACGTGTGCGCGTGCCAACCCGTATACGCCCCCGTTTCGGCTTTCAAACTGAAACAGACCCTCCCTTATTACAAATTCTACTGTTGTGTCTCCGTGCCTGTCTCCCGTTCCTAAAGAAATTCCCAACCAACCAACATTCTTACTTCACAAGCTTATTAACTGTCTGTTTCAGATTTTACAAATACTTGAATGTAATAGGAAGTGCTGGGGGAGGGGCTCCCAAGCAGGTAACGGCACTGGGAAAGGATTCAGCGAGTCGAGTCCAAATTCTAGCTGAGGCAGTTTGTGTTAACTGAACACCAATGACCTTGCGAAAGGCGTTAATGCATCTCACCCCATTAGCTATGGGTAAAATAACGCACATTGAAGTGAGTGACGCCACTTCAGGTACTTGTCGGCTCTAAGTCCTAATCTGCACATCGCAAACCAGACCCAAGTAAATAGAAACTGATATTTTATGGCCAGCTCAAAGCTTATATTTTAAATCTTTTTAGCCATAAAGTTAGCTTAAAATGAGAAAAATGTCGCCAACTTTAGCCTTTTTTGAAGGCCAGTCAAAGCATATTAGAGTACATAGGAAAATCATCTTTTAATAGTATTCATTTTTTTTTTTTTTTACTTAGGATCTATAAACGGAATCTTTAACCGAAACTTTTGCTTAGAAATTTTTTTTAGCTAATCCACTACAAATCTAGTAATTTTGATAAAAGTACACGCATTTTTTTTATTTTGTTCTGCAGTCTCAATTTATAGATATTCCATCTGATAACCACGTTTTAAATGGGTACGATAACATTTTCAGCCATAAAGTTAGCCGAAAGCAGGGGAAGTTTAGCCGATTTTAGCCGAGCAGTTTTAGCCGGAAAAATCAAGTTTGAGTTGGTATCACTGAGCCCAAGCTGAGACGGCTGAAGTTGAGGCCAACGTAAGGGCACCACTTATGTTAAATTTGATAACAATCGAGCACTAAGTAGTGAAAGACGATCTCAACTTTAGATGTCCGCCCTCAAAACGTAATAAGCATGTTTAAATAATCATGAATATGAACCTTAACGCGGGCATCCTACCATGACAAGAACAACAAATTCTTTCATCAACTTCTGATTCTGGTGTGTCGTATTCATACTTCCGGTAACCGCTGAATTCTGGGAGGCGTTTTTTCTATGACTACGTCGACTGCCGTTATTTTTTCTTTCTTCCTTCCAGGGTGTGTGGATAGATAAGCGTACTTTACATACCAATTTGACATACTTGCAAGCATGTGCCTTTATCTTCGTGGGAAATGAGGGCCAGAAGAGTGTGTTGGACTTTTCCATGATTTATCCATACGTGATACGAATGGGAAAGCACTCAGAGAGCGCATATTTCCGCCACCGTAATAGTAAATAGTGCAGTGATAGTGGATGGATCTGTCTCAAAATTTAATCAGTCCTTCCGTAGCACGTTGTCCACACTCCTACAAATTTTCATTGTGATTCTTTGAGAACTTTTGGAGATATAGTGTGGACGTACACGGACATATACACGAATGTATCGGGAAAATGGGGTAAAAAACAGATAAGTATCTTTCAATCAAAAAGAAATTTCATCGGAATCCATCCAGTATTTTCGGTGATATCGTGTGGAAAGACGGACAGACGGGTGGAAAGACCGAACACATATATCTCTCCAGTTTCGTCGTCAGAGGTTAATCATCCCGTCAAATTATGGGTACTATGCTACTCTGCATCCATAAATATCTGTATGCATTTCACAGAGAGATAAGTATAGATTTCTATACGATAGAAATAGATTTACGTAAGGTGATTGAAAAAGGCCCAAACCTCGGCATCATGCCTGTAGAAATGTTTCCTCTAGTGTTATAGTTCAGTGCTCACAAAGAAGCGGGGGAACATTGAGCTGCCTACTCACGAGGAGAGGGGGCATATCAAGTTCCCACCCCCGAACCCAACATTTTTTCAGATTTAACCAAGACATTTTAATGGCCAAATGGATGACTGTTCGGATTCTGGCTAATTTTTCTCGTCGGTGAATGGTTCAAATAAAGAATTTTAATAGTATATGGATAGGGAGGTCCGGCCGTCCCCCATACTAAAAAGTGAGGGGGTTGCTGTTCCCACGTGTATCGACAGCTTTACACCATAGATTTTCCTTTAAAAAGACATGTTTATAGATATTCAAGAAACATAATTGGTGCACCATCTAAATCAGGAGTTATTTTTTTATTGAGTCCATTATTATATTTCGAAAAGTCAGTTTACATGACACCATTAGTATTAGTCGTATTTTTGTTTATCGCCCAAACTCTGAAGAAGAGCCTGGGCTAATTTTATCTATTTACAATTAAAGTATGACGTAGCTGCACTACTTTGTGTCTGGTGTAATGAGGGTTAATTATATTACTCATGTAGTGTGAAGTTGTTTATTTCTAATCCCACATTGTTGAATGTGTGTGCATTGTTGGTATAGATACCCTCTTCCTTATAGTAGCATACTTCAATGAGCATCGATTACTGACAAGGATGAAGAAAGGCGAGAATTCAAATCGTTATGATATTCAAAAGATCATTATTACTTTTCTTCATGCATAAAACCTTTTAGAAATTGAATTGTCGGGTTTAAATACATATGTTTATTTTGCAAATTCGTTTTGATCATTCAAGTTAACCCATTAACTATGGAATGTGGTAGTGATAAATAGTTATCCATTGCAAGATTAAAGCCTTCGTCTACTTCACGTTATCCATTGAAAGTAACCATTGTAAGATAAAGAGCCTGATTCACAGATAGAACTGAGTTGCCATCAATCACAATAAAATGGAAATTTCATGAAATCAACCGTAGAACTGCAATGGCAGAAATTCCCGTCATTCGCAGTAAATCGGTAGATGTGGAAAATATTGTTTTCTTGCGAAAATTTGCAGTATATAAATTTTGACGCAAATTACTGGGTACAATTGTCTGCTGGGTTGCAATATATATTCTGAGCTAATTTTCTAGCAGTCAGATTTATGATATCGAAAAATCCCTTTTTTAGTTTGATTGAAGATTAATTTCATCCAAATCTTGAATGGTTCGGATGTGGAGGGGTCAAAGGGTTCACGGGGGGTCAGCAGATTCGGAATGGGGAAGATTATAGAACCCTATGGACCTATGGCTGGCGTAATTTTTCGTTATTCGAATGTCGAGAATGGTTTCTTGGAAAGATCAATAGGGGTCGCCACTGGAAGGCTCTCTACATGATACCCGGATTGAAGAGTGAAATGCCGACAATTAAAACTATCCACTGATTGATTGATTGATTGGTCGTTGGATTGAACGATATTTATTGTTGTCAGCTACCGACAGTCAGAAAAGAAAAGAAAAATTATCCCTCAATTTAGTCGCTGGTAGGACGGAGGATTATAGTTGAATGAATTGAAGGTCAGACTGTTCTTGTCAGTAGATGCATCTGTCGCCTTCTCTAAAATTATCTAATCTCTTTATCTAATTGTCAGACACATTTGAACTGTTGACTGATCAAGTGAAAGCAGTCTTGCAAGTTTTATTTGGGAAACTAGTTTACCCTTGCTGTCAAAAAATGTCGGCAATATCCAAGGATTGTTGCGATTTCAATTACGTGGAAGCTTCACATCTAGGGAATATTATCAGTTGAGCGTACAATAACCAAGAGGACAAATATCGACTCTTTGGTTTTTAAAGAGAATTTATTAACTTTCGCCATGATTTTGATATTACGTATCACTTCATTTTAAAATAATTATTCAGAAACAGGTTTACCTTTGTTGCCAAAAATGACGGCAAGTAATTTTGCAATTCAAATTATGTAAAGGCTAGAAGTATCAAGAAAAAAGGTGTGAAGCTAATTAAAGGGGAAAATTGTCACAGAACACATATATTATTGCGTACAATCATCTTTCTCTTACAAATAACGGAGTAATGAAATAATCTTCCAAGTAGCCCTAGCGTAAAAATGTAGAAGTTATATACAAACAAAAAATATAAACATGCACTTGGCGTATTATATCTATCTTTTCCCCACTCTGAACACATCATGGTCAGTATAGCAGGGTAAGGATCACCCACCCAACAATGTCTCACAAGGCATATGTCCAACGACGTATCTTGAAATGCTAATAAAAATAATTAAGGTTTGTATATTTTTACTTTTATATACATGACATAATTCGAGAGTTACATTAAAAAAAAAATCTTAACGTGGTTTTACAGAGTGCTACTGTTCTTTACATGATTATATTGAGTGGTACTGATTTTTACTTTGTTATATTGGGTCGTGCTGGTCTTCACTTTATCATATTGAATGGTACTGATTTTTATTTGGTTATATTGAAGGGTACTGATCTTTACTTCATCCCAAACATACAGAGACTCCATAAGTTAGAGACACCATCATTTTACTCAGATTTGATACTTAGTAAAAACATAATATGGGAAAGAAGTAATCGGAAAGTCCGTAACATAAAAAACCTAATAGTGAATACAATTGAACCAGTTGCTTCGAAACGGTTGCATTTCGTTTTATTGGTAGATTAAAGCGTTCTCTAAAATATTGCATGTCTCACTTTTATTCTCTGCACTGTAAAATGCTTTTTACCATCGCTCCATGACTTACGACCAGAGGATTTACAATGATACGTCCAACCAAGGATAGATGTCTAGAACAACAGAGAAGTTTCGAAGGTGTCAAATTAAATATGATGGGTTCACTGAGATGCATCAAAAAGTGTGGTGACCAGCCAACTTTGAAAGGATAGGGACCCTACCAAGTACCAGCCTATAGCCAGAGAGTAGATAACCACTATGTCATCTTGGGTCGAAAGATGTGGAACCTAAAAAGAAAATAGAAATATTTTCACAATAAATACACGCTGTTCTTTTGTACGACGTTGCTTACTGGGTTGTTTAATAGTCATCAAACTTAGCTGAAGGATTATCTGAAATTGAAATAAAGAGAAATTCGCCAGCAAAGTCAATAATTGAACAAAATTTGAAGCCACGTAAAGAGAATTCCATCGAAGAATAAAATTGATCAAAATAAATTCTATTTATGACATCTCTGGTGTATTCCACCAAAAAACATCAAAAATAAAATTTTATTAAATCTAGAAACATCTAGGTTCTTGAGGATCAAAATGTAATTAATAAACCTGTCAAATAAGTCCCCCGAAAAGCTTTTATCCACCCCCCACGAATTTATTTTTAGTTGGGATCTGGTGGAGTACGGATGCCAATTTTCAAATCTGTAGGCAAAATGGTACGACCAGAAGCACTGGAACACACAAACACATAGAAAAACATATAGACAAACACACAGACAAATACACAAACACATAAACTGACAAACATACTTATAAAAAGGAGAAATAACTCTTTGCCATCTTCGGTGGCTACGATGGTTCAATTCAGTTGATTATTGTATAAAAGTGTTTTGTACTGTGTAATAGTATTAATACCCCTAATACTTAATTCCCAAACTGTACATCTCTTCCCACCTACAAACATATCTTTCTCAAATACTTATAAGTCATTGAGACACACACAAAAAACAATAGTGATTTGTCAAAGTTAGTAAAATCATATACAGCCATCCCAATAGTTGATGTCATCCAACTCGTGGGGTCGCCCGACTCATAATGTCGCCCCAACCCTTTCCGGAAGTGAAGTTGCTCTATTCTCAGGATATCTAGAATTTTGGTGATCTTTTTGATGTTATACAATATACATTATTCATCATGATTCCCCCATGTTATTCGAGTTGATGGAATAAGCCTACATTAACTAACGATTCTAATCGTTTTCAGTTTTCAATGTTTCAATTCAGACTTTGTGAAATGGTATAAAGAGAAAAAGTATCATGAAAAATGGTTTCATTTAAAATTCAATCACGCTTCTATCCTTCGACAAATTTTCATAGTGGTTAATCGGGAATTCCGGAGATATTGTGAGGACAGTCACGTGCATGAACAAAATTTTATGGAAAAGAAAACGTGAATGGATCTGAATCAGAGAATCAATTCCTGGATCCGCCCCAAAGGTTCTACCGACTTTTTCTCATCCCCATCGTACAACCTTCCACAAAATTTCATTGAGAAATTTTGAAGACATCATGCTGACAGATGTTTCAACAGAAAAAGGAATTGCCAAGAAACTATATATATATATATATATATATATATATATATATATATATATATATATATATATATATATATATGTATAAATTTTTAGGCAGTCTTTTTGTATACAACCCTTACGATGGTATTACCCGAGACGAACCACCCCCTTCACCCTCTGTTGGTCTGCCACTGAGCCATCCTACACATGATCATACTACGGCTTGGGCTTGCCCCGTCTATCTACTCCTTTTTGCTTTTGTTTTTTTGTTTTTTTTTCGTTTTTATTCATTTTTTTTTCCAGCGCTGATAGAGCTTGGTCTTCCTGGTGTGAGCTAGGGTTGCCCACTCGCCAAATAGAAATATAGGACGGGGAGAGAAGATCACCAAGGTCCCTGGTGTTTGGCACGATCCGTATGATAGCTTAAAAATGCTTCAAATTTTGCTCTAACTGGATCTTTTTCTGAGTTTTCAAAAGAAATTTAAGAGCATGCTAAAATAATTAGGAATATTGTGAAGATATTTGAAAAATTGCCATTTTTTAAACAAAAACGCTTTGTTGATTACGGTATCCCGTGACACGAAAACAATTGAAAAGTAATATATTAATAAACCGTAGTGTAGGTATTTTTACTCAGCAAATAATGAGCATGTAATTTTGATCAGCGAGCGAGAATGCAATTAAAAAATAAACTTCTGTATTTATTTGAGGACAAGTTATCGGGATACAGGACACTTACGAGTTAATATAAGGCAAGTTATTGGAATATAGGACACTTACGGCGAATTGATATAGGATATAGGACTATGCGTTGGAATATTGAATTGTCCTATTAAATTATAAGATAGTTGGCAACACTAGTTTGGACGGGTCTGCAATTGGATCAATGATTTCGAAAGGGCCGATTATGCTGACCATCTTATCCCTAATAACTCCTGACTAACACTGTCTTAATGCTCATCGACAATTGCTCAGTTGGTCAGAAAAAAAAAATCACTCAGGAGAAATAACTGTGCAATCACTCCACAATGGCCCGGGAAGAACGGGAATTGAAAGATTTCGGAAGGGGTGCATTGTTAGTCAACCCGAAGGTGGAATGAGCCAATGTCAAATTGAAACTGGAAATTCCACTTTCTAACAGTGAATCACAAGATTGCACGATTCACTTCTTGACTAATGAAGAAAACAAAAACCATTACTAACCATTCAGGTTGACCTTGGCCGTCAGAAATGTGTCTTCATGCGATGAGACGGGAAATTGAAAAACAAATCCCTGTTGCAAGGCGGCAGATGTGGCAGGATGTTTAAAAAATCGACGCCAGAACAGCAGTTAGCTGGCTAGTGCCCTTGCGCTGACTTCGACATCAGCTGTACCCTATCTCGGCTTGTAATGTACGAAATAAACTTAGAGGCGATGAGCACCCAAAGTGGCGTCATTCACGCCACAATTCTCGCTTACAGCACTTGGTATTCCCAGACGGTTACCCATTTAGAAATTAATCAAGCTCGACGTTATTTAAATTCGATGACCGATTAAGAAACGATGTATCCGACGTGATTTACCCGAAGGGGAATTAGAAAAATACTTTCTGCTTTTCTAATGGCAAGTTATGAACCTTGTTACAGCATTCATTTTTTTTTTCTATTTTGGAATAATATCCAACAAAGCCGTTTTAGGAGGCTGCTATGATTGCCTCCGCCCCCTTGTATGGAATGGTTCGGTACTTGAAATAGAGTAGACGAGGAGACGTAGATAAAGGCAGAGACAGCGTACCCAGAACATCAAAGACTTAGTGGTAAGCATCATGATGATGATCATCATCATCATGATCATCAGTCTTTTAATGTCCATTGTTGGACATAGACCTTCCCTGGGATACGCCACACTTCTCTATCATGGGCGTCGCGGAGCCAGTATTTTCTCAACTTGTCTAGTTCATCTCTCCACCGGATATTTTGTGGATCCGTGTTGTGAGTTGTGATGTCCATCGGTTGTCTTTCATTCAAGCAGCATGGCCTGCCCATTGCCATTTAATTTTTTTTATAAATATTTTCTGCGATGTCTTGGACTCCCGTTTTCTTCCTGATAAACTGTGCTGTCTTGTGATCTCTCTATGATGCTCAACCTTACATGGAAATAGTAAGCATCGGTTTGAGTTTATTCAAAGAAAATGGCAGACTTCGGAGCTGAATGAAGAATTTGATGACCGTGTCATTGAAGGGGTTGATGAAATAATTTCGTTTCAAATTTTGTGTTTTGACATAGAATAAAAGTGGAATTAGAAAAGTGTAAAAGAAAGAAAGAAAGAAAGGGGGAGAGGAGAGGAAAGGGAGGACAAAGTGAAAAATGAGAACTGGTCGAGAAAAAAGGAAGAAAGGAAAAAGAACGAAAGAATGGAAGGAAGGAAGGAAGGAAGGAGCAGTAGGAATGAAAGACAGTATCAGAGGTAGTACTATAAAAAATGATATAAGCGGCGGAAAAACTGAGAGAGAAAGAGATTATTTTACCAAATAGTTTACTCGTCTGTACGTAAGTGGAAAGATAAGAAGGAAGAAAGGAAGAAATGAATAAAGAAGGAAAGAGAGAAAGGAAGAGTGGGTGAAAAAAGAGAAATAGAGGCAGAGTGAAAGAACAAGTGTGTCAGACAGAAGGAAGAAAGAAAGAAAGGAAGAAAGAAAGAAAGAAAGAAAGAAAGAAAGGAAGAATGGTGTAGAGGAAAGTAAAGATTAAGAATCGAAAGAAAGAAATGAAGGAAGGAAAGGGCAGAGGGAAAGAAAGACAGTAACAGAGTTAGTGCAAAAAAGATAAGATAAGCAATGGGAAAAGGCGGAGAGAGAGAGAGAGAGAGAGAGAGAGGGGGAGAGAGAGAGGGAGAGAGGGAGAGAGAGGTAGACAGGGGGGAGATTCTTTTACCAAATAGTTACGCGCCTGTACCAAAGTGGAATGCTGCAGGCTCAGAGAATATTCGTTTCTTGAGAGTATCCCTAAGAGCTTATCTCATTACTCTATCTTCGCTCGAAGAACACAGCACGGGTATCAGAGAAAGGGGAGAAACCTTATCTACCCCCAAAAGGGTATGCAGACAAAATCATGAGCCAGATATAGGGAACAAAATCGTGTAGAGTGTAAGGGGAGTGGGGTGCTCATCATCTGCAGAATCACTAACCGCGCTTTCAGCTATCTGCGGTTGGCCCAATTTCCTCTAGATGTCAGAAATCATTTACTTACTAATTAAGACGCTTGAAAAATCACACGAAGTGTCTTAAAGTGTTTAATACGCTCGAAAATCCACACAAACTCCCTAAAGAGTATAATTATGCAACATATTGATCCGAAATTAACACAACGATGATAATAGACGGAAGGTTTAATTATTACGATCTTTCAAGAATAAATATATCAAAATAAAAGGCGAGATCTTAGATGTGGAGAACGATATCTTACCGCGAGAACCACAACGTTAATGATATTTGGTAAAAAAATATTTAGCACATTTTACTACTTCGTAGTATTTACTGTAATTGGGGATATCAAAATGAGAACAGAGAAGCAAAAAATAAGAATTTTTAGATTTAATAAACAGCATTATGATTTTTGGATAATGTACTTATTAAAATATGATTTCAAGCAATGTATATATATTAAAATAAAATCGAAACACACAAACATTTCAAAAGCCTTCATTATGCTTTTACGAGCGTACTTAACGTTTTTAGCTATAAAGTTAGCTGGAAATGAAAAATGGAAAAAAATCTAGCCTCTTTCAGCCATCTTTGAATTAAAGGGAGGTAACTTTTTTCGATATTTACACACGCCATTTTAGTGCCTGATATGCAAGGATTACCTATGTAATATATTTCCTAGATTTCAGATATATTTGGGAAATGTGAATTTTTTTCTGTTATGTTTTGACTTGATTTTAAAATATGGTTAGCTGTTATCCCTGGGTTTCACCACCTGCGGTTAGTCTTGGAACCTATCTACCGCAGATAACACTGTGCAACAGGAATTTTTTTAGGGGCGGGGGGGGAGCTGTTGTGTTGAAATGAGGGACGGGTAATATTTAACATTTCGACGAGTAGGCAGACAAACGGAGATGTAAGTAAGTGAGTAAAGGATGGTTGAGTAAGACGAGTAAAAGTATTTGTGATGTTGGTAAAACGATGGATGAAGAAGCGAGGGAGTTTAGGAGGAGGGGGGCTAAACTGAAAAGGGGGCAGGGTGAAACGTAGGCAACCAAGGGCTGCCAGAAGAAATTTATCAATTGTTCCAAATCTCCCAAGAACGTACCATATCTATTGTACATAATTATACATCGAACAATACGATAATTACAAGTCAGTAAATCGATTTTATTGAAAACAGCTTAAAACAAGACTGACTGCTGCCGGGTCAAAGTCCACTCCAACTTCTATTCTGACTGAAGTTGATTACTGTAACTTTTGCATTACATAAAAAATAGATAAAAAAAATTTATATATATATATATATATATATATATATATATATATATATATATATATATACATATATATATATATATATATATATATATATATATATATATATATATGTATACACACATATATATATATATATATATATATATATATATATATATATATATATAGCTATATTTGCTGAGAAATGGCACTACAAATTGGCTAAAAGTAGCGGTAAATGTCGACTTTTCGCGCCGCCAAAACAAGGAACGCGCTAGAATCAGCGCCAAAAGCACCAAGTTGGCAATACTGTTCGTCCAGTATGTGCCAATATCGCAGCAGAATTCCAACAGACCAGAAATTGGGAGATCAACAAAAAATCAATGCCAAAAATATAGTGTAAACAAGATTATTTTGTCAAAACATGTAAAAAGTACCAAGTGAGTTGGGCGTAGTACCAAGCGTGCCACTTAATGCTGAAAGTACCAGGCTTGGTAAGAACGTACCAACTTTGCTTATCCTGAGGTAACCGAGGGCGACTGGAATGAGAGAATAGAAAGGTAATAGCTCTTTTATGAAACGTGACCAATGTCTTTTAGCAGCATACCGCGTTGGGGGCGAGCAATTAAAGAATTGGAAAAAGGAGTGCTGAATGAGTCACTGCTTTCGCCTTTTGTTGGGTAGTGATCACAGGAAAAAGTCCGAATTTTCAAAAAACAATAGTCAACGCTTTAGCATAAACTTACATTAAAAATTGAACCGTCGTCCAAAGACTTTTTTTAAAGATGAATTTTCAATTTTGCTATTCATTTTCTAGACAGTAAATGTTAAAATTTCATGACATTTAGCTCCATTGCAGCGGTCCCTACGCATAATACATACATAGATTGCCAGCTACACCAATTTCATAACTGAAGAAACTGACGGTAACTGTTTTGGTGACAGTTTTGGTTGACAGTTTCTGAAAAAGACAGAGAGAGAGAGAGAAAGAGAGAGAGAGAGAGACAAAAGAATGATCTTGTTTTACAGATGAAGTAGTGAGTTTTTTGGAGAAAGGTGTTGCCAATTCAACACTATTTTTAGCTCATTTATAGCACTATTTTCTGGCATTTTCAGCTATTCTCTAGCCATTTTAGGTAGACAGCAATCTTTAGCTATAAAAAATGGCTAACAGTGTTTTATTGTTTTTTAGCACGTTTTAGCAGTTTTTTTTCACGTTTTTTCGAGGTCGATTTATCACACACACACACACACACACACACATATATATATATATATATATATATATATTAAAGTATACTTAGACATACTGGCTACCATGAAGCCGTCCTTGTCAGGGCTCCTACACGCTTTGCAAGACTTCGAAGTTGTCTGAGGTTTGCGAGATATGATAACACACTCAGAGGTGACTAGCACCCTAAGCGATGTCACCTAACTGTAATTGAAGATATCTATTTGGGTAAGGGTGTGTCTATGCATCGAGATAACTCGATGACTGGCCATTGTACGAAGTTGACATTCGACGTATGTATTAGTCAGCATACCAGGCAGTTCAGTGTCGAGATTGAAGTTTTTTGGATCAGCAGTTCTTGAGAAATCTAACGCACTGCAATTACTCGATAGCTGACCCTTGTACCAAGTTGACAACCACCATTTATATTAGTCAGCACGCCAGGCAGATCAGTTTGGATTTGCTTGGATGGATCAGCGGTTCTTAAGAAATCTAATATAGATAAATGAAAAAAATTACAGATTGTAGAACTTTTATCTTAAACGAATTATAGATCTAAATGTAGATAAAAAATATCTAAATTATCAATAGATCTCCACGTAGATATAAAAGTTTTAAATTGGCAATAGATCTGAAATTAGATATAAAATATCATAATTGGCAGCAGATCTACATTTACGTATAAAATATCTAAATTGGCAGTGGCTCTGAACGTAGATATGAAAGATCTAAATTGTCAATAGATCTAAATTTCGGTATAAAATATCCAAGTAACCGAAACAATTTGAACCTGTAGTTTCGTACAATGGATGGAAAATCATTTCACATGCCAATTATGGCAGGCCGCTTCATACAGTCTTGTCCATTCCAAACGTACACTTTTAGAGAGGGCACTGTCGTAGTTCACTTCGGAATGCTATTTACGCTTAGGAAGGAGGAAAGACTAGATTGAAAACTGAAGAAATTTACGTTGACAGTTATGGTGACAGTTTCTAATAGAAGGGAAGAAAAAATGAATAAAAAAATGAATAAAAATAGACAGGGTAAAAAGGAAGTACTCTAGAGCACATCCCTCTGCCAGTGCCATACACTCACTAAGAACTGAATAAAAGTGAAATATTTATAAAAAAAAATGATAATGGAGAGAACTTTAAACGTTCAAATATCAAGTTCCTTCCCTTGAAATGAAAATTTGGCCATTTTTATCTGCTCATTTTTTACTTGCTTTTCCCACAAAACCATTTTTTTTTTAATCTCTCGATCGAAAAACAAATCATTGGATCCATCCCCAAATTCAACAATTTATTCCGTAGCCCATGACCCACCCCTCCACAAAATATCATCGAAATCCACTGAGAACTCTTGGTGATATAGTGTGGATAAACAGACGGGCAAAGGGATTGACTCGAATGAATTATGAAGAGCAAGGAAGAGCAGGAGGAAGAGGCGAGCGTTAATTCTGCCAGGACGATGACGACAATGACGAAAAAGTAGGAGGGGGGAATTGGAAAAGATAGAGAGGGGTAACGAATGTAAGAAGAAAAAATTCCATGGAAAATATATAGAGAATTATTTGAGAAGGACGAGTGAAGGGTTTTTTTTTTCAAGAAATACAGAAAAGGACAAGAGGGGTAAAGAAAACAAATATGATTTCCCGCAAATACATTTTCTTTTAGGCCAGGGTTTCCCAACCTTTTCATAGCCGAGGACTCCTTTTAACTAAAAGAATTTTCCCACGGACCTTTTCAAAGATCTGCCAACTCAACAAGCTCAAGGGTCCCAGGCTTTTGAAAGGTCAGCCTACTCAACAAGCTTATGGACTCCAGTAATAGCTTTGTTGATCCCCAGTAATACGTTTGTGGATACCCTTGGGGTCTGCTGACCCTAAGCCGGGAACCGCTGTTTTAGAGTCTTATCTATCAAGATATCGTCTGCTTTTACTGCCTCCTTCAACTTTCTTCTCCCTCCCTGACTTTAACTTAGCATGCGAAGCGGGGACTGACGGCAAACCCAGTACCAGAGCATGCAGGAGCAGGGCTTGTAACCTATGTTATAAAGGGTCCCTAAATTTTAAATAATATACATAAATAATAGAACATCTTTTTTTACTTTCATTGTGAACTTTTTTTTCCCATTTTTCATATCACCAGATAAGTCAACAAATATGTCTCTGATACCGTCTACCAAGACTGTCAAAAACTGTCCTAATAGGTTTCTTCAGTTTTCAAGTTGGTCTGGCTATGTATGTGCACATCACGCGTACAGCCCATACAGTAGGGAGCAGAGTGCTGGAATTTTCGACATTCACTGCTCTTGATATTTACGGACCTCCCTTAAATAGTCCTTCAGTGATGGGGGGGGGGGTCAATTTGTAGTGTAAGTTTATGCTAAATTGATCCCCATTTTCAGCCAGTGTTCATGCTTGTTTTTTTTATTGTTGTTTTTTTTTAAATTCAGACAGAGAAGTAACTTATTCATTGATCACTTTTTTTTCAGTTTTCTCCATTGATCACCCCTCACACGGTATGCTGCTAAAATACGTTGGTTACATGACGGTTTCTAATGTGTGACTAACCAGACCAGTTACTTCGTCTTCGTTTTGATTTGTGTGTAGTGGCTGGCTTGAGTTTCTAACACCTTCGTATTTATGTCTTATATCTATCACATAGAAACCACATGCCCATCAATTATCGTATCAAAATAACTTCAATTAAATGTGATAATTGACTATAATTACTAACCTTAAACACCCAATTGTTCATGAAAGTTGAGGACAGCGGAATACTATAGAAGTGACGGCGAACCTTTTGATCCCGGTGTTTCGGAATTAAACCACCGTAGCCATCAAAGGTGGTGAAGGGGTTCTATCCCTTTTAGGAAGAAATATCTGCGTGTTTATACGTTTGTGAGTTGGCTCAAGTGTTTATAAGTTTGTTAATGCAATTTTGTGTTCCAATGCTTCTGGTCGCACCGTTTTGTCTACAGACATGGAAATTTGTATCAGCACTCCACCAGGTCCCTTCTGATTTTTTTTTTTTCATAATACACGTTTCTCAATAACATCTAGATTTTCCAGCATATAGATGTTTCTAGAGATTGTTTGTTTGGTTTTTTTTTTACTCTATCTTAGATATTTTCCAGTGGTAAACGCTAGTGATGTAATAAACAGACCTCTTTCTGAACATATTTGTTCTCTGATGAAATATTCTTTGATGCAACGCTTGTTCAATTATTGACTACGATAGCGAGTTTTTTTTTTGTTAGTTTTTTTTTTCTTAATAATCCTGTAATTGGAATGGAGTGTCACTTATTGATACATGTATTTCAGTTTTAGCTAAATGGTTATAGGTAAGCAGTATATTTTTCTGATATATTTATAAAACAAAGAGTTTAATAAAATATAAATTGAAATTTCAAAATATTTTCATTAACTAGGATACTGAAAAAAGATGGTAATTTTTCTTCTAAGCCCGTCACGTTTTCCGTGTCACTTAAAAACCAATAGCGTCACTGCTGAAACGCGTGTCATCGTCCCGAAGTCTGACGTCACGTTACCATATCCAAACTGGGATCCAAACAACCATCCAACATGGCGTCATCGGCGTTGTGTGACTATATTCATATCAGTTTAAAATGGTTCTGTGTTTCGTTCCACAATGCAGTCATTATGCAGAGAGTCACACTTGTAAATTCAGCCGCTTCACCAAAGTTCCAGCTCAAAAGAGAAGATGGATTTCTCTAATTAGATAGATATATAAACGATTTTGTGACATTTGAATACACGTGCAGCTTATAGTTAGTGGAAATAATAACAATAACATATATTTTTGTGCGACAAAGTAGTGTGCAATGTGTATATACAAGCACACATAATAACAATCATATTGTGGCGACTCCTTTATTTTCAGATAAAATTAAATGCAAAAATAAATAAGTATTAGTTTTAGATGATACGCCCTAAATCTAGCCCCAAATGCAAAACGTCACTTCCTTTATCTACTGTCGATAAATGCTCTAAACGCACGTATTCACTGGCTCATAAGGAACCCCAACTTTCTCAGTCGGTTACTTCTCTCTTTCTCTCTTTTCTTTTCCTTTTCTCTAGGATCGATATCATTTCGCCGGTCTCCCGGCTGATTCGAACTTTACCATTTTCCCACCATGGTCAATCAAAGATCCAAACATTGCCAATTTAATTTCACTGATGTTGACATACACTCAGCTACTTGATTGTGTCCTTTCCTCTTGCTCAAAAACGCGTATTCACATCTCCATTTGCTATACAACATTCACGATTATCTCCTTTCTAATTCTCCTCACTTCAGGAAGCGCACATGGGTTAAACCTCATGTGTTTTCTGTGACTTGAATAGTCTCTACGTCCTGTGTGTTTCAGCGTCTGAGAATGGCCCCCAGTTGCTCATTCAGGTGTCGTACATCACCCCATCCTGACATTCAGGCATACCACTGATAACCCAGTCTCCATAATTATCCCTTGACCTTCAAAATACCAAGCCTTATAGATTTAAAGCATTTCAATTACCTCCGCTTTATTACCGCACGGCTACTACGACTACTTTGCACGGAGCTCCCACATTTTGCTTAGACGCTATCTTTCACCGTCCTCTTCGACCTAGCTGCAAGTTTACACTACGTGCCCATTCTGTCACGGATCCAATCACTTTAATAACCAAATAACCGAATCTCATCTTCTCTATGAAGATGTTACGTTGTAATCTAATCTAAACAGGCCTCTTCTATCACGTCAATGTTTACTTGTATTTTCCTTTTAGCCATGAATTTATTGTTATAAATGTTTCATCACTGAATGTTCGTCTTATTCGTACGTCTAAATATTCACACGTCTTTCATACGATTATGAACGTTATAGCACTACATACTACTCAGGTGTTAGTCATCTATTCCATAGTCCGACCACGACCATCCTATTGAATTTTCTGATAATTAATCTAGTTCTATTTACCCCTGCCATGTATGCGCGGTCTCTCTGTCTCTCGTACTTCAATCCAGTCAAAAATACATCACGGTCTACTAATTCTAAACTTTTATTTAATTTTATTCAAGCCTCCCTGATCACTCCCATCTTCTCTAACGGTGTTAATTCTGATTTCTTCAACCTGTCTTCACATCATTACTTTTAAATTATGGAACTCACTTAGTCGCTTGTCTTTGAATCATTTTCTAGAAATGTTTTTTTTTTCAACTCAGTATGAGTCCTTGGAAAATTCCTTAAATTGAAAGATAGCATAACTTCAACATGGTTTAATCAATCAAAAACTTTCTAACAGTCCCCGTAGCTTTTTTTACTCTTCAATTAGAGAAAAGCTCCATTGATACTAGATAGCTATCAAAAGGCTCATTGTTTTTTTATACACATATTATTAGAGGAAAATATGGAAGAGATTCCATCAAACATAAAGCTATACTGACTTGGAATTATTTCTTTAAAGTTTAAAAAAAATTAGAGAAATTTAAGTTGAAATAGTTTCAATAGATTACTTCATAAATACATATTGTTAGAGATTCACAGGTGAGATGAATTGTTGATATCTAAAAGGAAATATCTTGAAATTGAAAAATAATAAAAAATACAGTACATATGAAAATATTAAGGCAGGTACTGCTTCTGAGGCATTAAGCCTAATTTGTGCCCTTCCCATCAATTGTTGTATTAATCTAAAAAAAATACAATTAATGTTATCGTATGTTTGGTGGAATGAAAAAAAATTCAATTCACAAAGAAATCTTATGAATAAGAAATAACAATAAGTTTTAGATTCGATATCTTCTAGTTTTTAAAACTTTACATTATCATGGTTATACATTATTTTTTTTAACGATCTCATACTGCAAATGCATCTTATTTACAATTATTGACGACAGTATCGCGATCTCGTAAGCTTGACGTCTAAAATCAACAAGGTTGTTTGGGGATACTCCGTCTATTACAAAAGACTGTTGTCCCCAATGTATAATGGCGGTTAGTCTTGCTATTCGCAGTCGGTCGAAAGGATTACTTTTCCATTAAGATATATATAAGACCAAAAAATGATTGATTGTGTAATAAATTTCTTTATTCATTCTAAGGAAAAAAAACTAGTAGAACGGCAGACACCTTTCTCTGGTATTTATCCTGATCCTTGGTGAGACTTCGGGTGACTTATGTTTCATGCTAGCGTGAACACATCCTCTAATAATCCCGTCATAATGATTAAATGGTTCTACGTGGCTGGATTGATAGTGATTTTCACCACGAAAGATACTTTTGGGCTCGTTTGAAAAGAATGTTATCAATGGATATACAGATATCGACGCCATCTTTTACTGAACTGGGTGGCTGTTTGGATCCTCTGACCATTAACAGTCGAAACGTGACGTCAAGGCTTCGGTACTCTATAGGTTAGCTACCAGTGTACTATAGAATTTGAGCGAGTGCACAGTCATTGCATCGGAATTGATAGCTTGCAAAAATATAGAGCAGGGCCTTTGAATCCCGTAGCATATACTACTTTCGCTACATAGTTAACCAGACGCTGTCAAGATATCGTCTGCTTTTATTGCTATCTTCTGATTTTTTTTCTTGGAGTGTGAGAGAAGAGACTGACAGTAAATCGTGTTAATACTGAGGAGGGATGTTGTAGATGTCCAGTACAATGAAAGGGTGTATTCAACATTAAGAGAAATTATAATTTGCAAAGGAATCGGGGCCGACGTTCTTGCTCGTAGACATTGATAAACATATCATTAAAATGAGAGCTGCACCAAACGTACTGAAGATTTTCAGTTTTTAAAAACCCCTTACAACATAACTCTAAACCAGAGCTTCTCAAACATTCTCTATTAGCGACCCCCTCCCCTGTTTTATCACGAGACAAATTTTTTTCGCGCCCACTCATTCATTGTTACAAAAGCAATAGATACTAAATCTTTAGTCGTGACCTCACAGTGAGTAAAAATTAAATAATAATAATAATAATAATAATAATAATAATAATAATAATAATAATAATAATAATAATAATAATAATGATAATGATAATAATGATAATAATTATAATAATGATAAAATAAAAAAATAGCAACGATTACTAAATTGTGCACCACAGCTCACAGTAAGAGCCCAAGATCGCCATCAGGTTTACTAATTTTTTTTTGTTATTCTTGGCAATTGTAATTTTGAAGACGAAAAAAATCTTGTGCAGTTGGTCAGTTATAATTCATAAAGTTTTCTGGGTCCCGTCCTCGGCTTTTGGGAGCCCCAATCCTCGGCTACATTTCTGGTTGTCTCGGAACAACACACTGAAAACTAAATTTCAGCGAAATGGATTTAACTGAGCGTTGGATATCAGACAAATATAAATACTCTTTGCAGCGTGCTTAAGCTCAACGAATGCTAATCCCATCGACCTATATCTGCGATGCTGTGTTATCGGCGATAACTGTGACAAAAATATCGTGGGAAAATCACCGTAGAACAAGAAATAAAGGTGGCTGTCTCCAGTTTGATTCCAAGATCTGAAAAACTGTGCGGTAAACAGCAGGCTTATCCGTCCCGCTAGTAATTATGATCATTAAAAGCGGAAACCAATATAACATTTATCAATTTGAATTACATGATTCATTATTTTTTAGTTAACTAACCTAACCACATGATTGTAAAGGCAGTTGTTCAGTATTTTCTGACTTGAGCCACCGGGAAGAATCGTTAGCATCAACCCATCAACCGCAGATGAAGGAAGGAAAAACTTGACACGTGTGTTGTTTTATGTGAAAACCATTTACTTATATACTTGTAAAATATTATCTATTTCTTGTCATTCTTTTCTCTGAATTCCTACAGATCCTGCTAGAATGCAATTAACCCGGAATTTCCGTCATTGCGGTTATATGGGCGACTCAATAGAACTTCCGTTTATTGTTTATTGTGGTTGATGGAAACAAAGTTATATCTGTGAGTCAGGGCTCGCAGTGAATAACTTGCAATAGATTATCTTATAATTGTCGAACGTTTTTATAATTACAATGGATAACTATTACACTTACCACCTTCCGCAGTAAATGGTTTGAGGACGCTATGATTCGAAAACATTTTGGAACCATTGACGTATAGAAACAATGGTTTACTATACGAGAATTCAAAACAAAAACGCTGCAGACATCTAATGACTAATTAGTTGTATATGAACATTGCGCCCTGGGCAACCATCTAGGTTCACTTAATAGAAAAGGCTTGCCCTGTGCATATAAACGAACATTGTTAGATCTGTGACTCCTGAAAGACCATCCTGCAGGGAATATTCACTTTTGGTCGGGAGTTGGTTACAAGTGTAGACAACAATTGACTGCTGATAAAACCAGAGCATTTTTGTTAGGGTCGATTCGGCATGTGCAGCGAACTGATCCCTTTTGTACCACATCGAAAATCTAGATGGGCCGCTAAGAAAAATAGCTCTTGTACATGAAACATTGAATGTAAGTTTATTTGATACAAAGAAAGATTGATCTGTTTGAATTACATGAAATGATTCTCATTTTCCCTGCTGAATCGAATGGGTCGCCATTCTTCCCAATCAAACAAAACCCCATTCCCTCTCAACGAATCAAACAAGGTGCCATCATTTTCCCTCACTGGATCAAACGAGGTCCAATATTTCTCAGTGAATCAAACGAAGCCCTATTTTCTCACTGAATCAAGCAAGGTCATATCAAATCAGACAATGTCTAATTCTTCCGACTGAATCAAACAAGATCCTATTCTTATTATTGATCCATCCAACCTACACAATTCTTAGTATATTAAACGATGTCTGGTAATTACAATGGATCACGTGAGCCTTTATTTTCCCCCAGGGAATCAATCGAACTCTTTTTCCCTTCGAATCAACCGACCTGTAAATCAAACAGGGCCTTATTTTTACCAGTGAAGCCCCATTTCTTCACATAAAATAAAATGGGGCCTATTTCCCCATGGAATCAAACGAGGTCTCGTTTTCTACTACTAAATCAGTGAAACTCTTTATTTTCCATCGACTGCAGGCGTAATTATTCGCACGATTCTCCTTGACTTAGGCAGAGTTCTTTAGCAACTACCTTTAAATGTTTTTTAGTATCATCTTTGTTATACCTACTCGAAAGTGACGGTAACTGTATTTTGTGGTGGCGATAACCATGATTAGAGATTTGAAAATGCTAAAAGCACCAACCTGGATATATTATGATAACCAGTCAGGTTGGGAATGAGGATGAAGAAAATCAGACCGCCTATTCTCTCGAGCAAAAGCCAGACAAGAACAAGTCTCGTTAGTCTCTCGATGGGAGACTTCCATTTGACCAACGTCTTTTGGTGGTAGGCCATGATGGAAGTGATTAATTAAAAAAATGGGAAAAAGGGGTAATCAATGAATAAATTACTTCTCTCACCTTTTGTTGAGCGGTGATAACTTGAAAAAAAAAAGCTGTCGCTGGATGCTGCCGGACATAAACTTAGCGGGCCAATTTAAGATGAATTCACACTTGAAAATTGAACCCCCACTATAGACCTATTTTAGTGGGTTGAAAAAATATTTTGACATAGCCAGGAGTAAATTTTCAGCCCTCTAGCACCACCAGCCAGAATCACTTAAAGACTAAGGAAATCTATGTTGATAGTATTGTTGACCATATTTATTCTCATCAAGAGAAATTTGACACTTGATCGGAAGGAGGGTGGGGATTTAGGGCTGGTCTTCTCTTTCCTAACCCTAACTTAGCTAGTCTCATGCACTGACCCATTCTCACTAGATTATTCCATTCACCAAAACAACACATTTTTTCTGATTTCTTTCGTACTGGATTCACCACAATACCGGACTCTCTCTCTCTCTCTCTCTCTCTCTCTCTCTCTCTCTCTCTCTCTCTCTCTCTCTCTCTCTCTCTCTCTCTCTCTCTCTCTCTCTGTGGTGAACCTATCTAAACCCATATTTACAATCTGGGGGGTGGGGGAATAAAATATGATAAATATTTACAATAAAAAAAAAACGATGAAAGGTATATATTTACAAAAGGAAATTAATATGTGCCCCCCACAAAGCCTATGACAGTATTGTTGACAGTTTTTTAATGAGATAATATTTTCTCTTGAGCAATAACTCCCCTAGAATTAACAGAAGTATTGATAATAGTGACACCCATCTGCAATCATTTCCCATCTTAACTTTTAGAGGAACAGTTTTAGATGTACTTCGTTTTGTTCTTCTCCGCGAAGAAATAATTCGCGGATGTACTTGAATTTCCATGAGATTATTCCTTGTTAGAAAAGAAACTAATGAAATCGTTTCAGTGGAAGAGTCCATTATTTCGACTGGTGGGTAGGAGATTATTTTTTTTCATCAGCGAAACTGTTACCTTCGAGCGGAAGAGTCCATCATTACGGACAGAGGAACAAAAAAGGTCACACTATTCATTATATAGATAGATGTAAGGTAGATGGGTAGGAAGGAGATATTTCTTTTATCAGCGAAGCTGTTACCTTTGAGTGGAAGAGTTCATTGTTACGGAGAGAAACAGAAAAGGTCACACTGTTCATTTTATAAGTAGATAGCAGCCATTCGGCTCCACCGACCCGAGTAAGTGTATGCGTACGTACGTACGTACGTACGTACATGTGTATGTGTATGTATATGTATGTATATGTATACGTTTATTTTTTCGATATCATCTTGGATTTCAATGATGTTATGATAATACTTTTTCATTTTTATTAACTTGGGATACCCTTTCTCGCAAGTACTAACAATAACTTACATTCTTCCTCCTTGAATATTTCTCTCTATTTTAAACCTGAGAGCCTGATACGTTTCCAGGCAATTTTATTTTGTTGCCTGCCCTGTGATCCCCAATTCAAATCAAGCTAATATCCTCATTAGTGTTAACGATTTCTTAAACACTTGGCTCGTTTTCTATACATAGAATTGAAAGCAGCCGGTCAAGGCATACTCGGATATTTTTAGTTGCCTCTGTTCTATTAGTGTGTTCCTCAGAATCAAGTTTTGTCCAAATACAGTAAACTCTCGTTGTAACGACTCTCAGTGTAACGGCTCTCAGTGTAACGGCACTATTTTATGCTCTAACGGCACGTTTGTTTCTATACTCTCGCAGGACTTCTGCAGCGTGCAGCAAAAGCACTTGGCGATTTTCCATGCATGATTAGATTCGTGAGCGTCTCTAATAGTGATGACTGACAGGCTGATATGCTGAAAAACTCCCACCGCCTCTCGGTTCCTCCTTCTAATATATGTCTGAAAGTACAAGGTGGAGATCTCGCGTATCTATGGTCTGACTTTCAGTCTTGTTTCAAGAACAATTTAGATAATTCATTTTATTTACAGACCTGGGGAATTGGACTGGTGATAAAGAGTAATTTTCGTCTATACTTTTTGGTTTCTCATTATCAATTCACTAAGTATTAAATCTACCGGTTATAACGGTACTCTTAAATACCCCCCACCCCCAGGTGCTGTAGTAACGAAAGTCCTCTGTATTTGTGTATGTTTCAGAATCAATTTCTGTCTTTATACAGTCAAACATTCACAGGCTTTATCATTGATTTTGACTAGTTTTTACCCTTATCTTGACTTTCAGTATAACAAGTATTTCGACAAGACGTTAAGTTGCTTTTTTTTTTTTTTTTTTTTTACAACTTTGAATCAGACCGTAATTCTCCAACAGCTATTGAACAGCGTAATCGGAAATAAAGAGTAAGCCTGCGATGAGAATCGAACTCACACCCACGAGGAGACCAGTAAACGCCCGATAGCTTTTAACTACTTGACTGCAGGGATTTATGATTAGACAGAAGCTGATTCTACAACTTAAACCTTATTTTAAGGCATAAAATCAGCTTCTATTAAACTAAATCCTCGTGATCGGTTGGTTGAAAGCAGTCAGTATACTGGCTATAGGTCGTGAGTTCGATTCTCACCGTGAGTATACTCTTTATTTTTTGATTATGTAATTTAATCGTTGCTGCAGGACTAAAGTCTGCTTCAAAATTGTGATGGAGAAGCAACTTGACGTCTAGTCGATTTATTATAAAATGTTATCATTAAGATTACAATATAGAGAATGTTTCTAAAATAATAGTAGTACTGGGGGAAATGATGCCCAATTCATCCCAACAGTAATACAACTTAATGAAGAAACTATTCAATGTGTGGTTCTGCTCGACAGTGCAGCTAGAATTACAAATGAAATTGAAGATTCTCTCTAATTGATTGAACGAGAATTCTTCCCCCATTTCGCTTGTAGCTTATTCCTCTGTTCAAGGCGAAATCTTATCCCAAACCAGAAGTCGGACTCCCTTAATACGGTTGGCTGGCCAACGCCCTGCCAGTAACCCCTGCAGCCAAGCTAATGGCAAACGTTTCCTTCTTCAGCGAGGCCGAAAGGGGCATCCTGTCGACTGGTCATCCCAGGAACTCCGTACGCTTCCCTCGGGCTTGTTCCCCGGAGAGATCACTTCAGTGTCGTTCCATCGTCTATTGAGGCAGAAGGGGACCTCCAACTTGTGGCTACAATTTTTTAGATTCCGCAGTTATCAAATTCTCGATCCAAATATGAAAGACTTAATGCAATGTTTGTTTGTTTTTTTTGTTTTGTTTTTTTTATTGGCTGCTTTCTTTTCTTCTCAAATTTTGTTTGTTTTGCTCGATTGCATAAGCGATTTTCGATAACCTCCCTCCCTTTTTTTTAGCAATTAATAGATAAAATAACAGGCCAGATGTTGGTGACAGCAAAGTATCAGGATAATTCCATGCAAAGGAAAAGAACATGAGTTTTTAATATTCATCAAGAACTCGCCATCACAGTCAATAATTGAATGACCGTAGCCTCTAAATTTGGAGTAATGTAAAAAAAATAAAATATTTCTTTAAAGATTGATATGGTCAGAATAAATGTTATTTATGACATCACTTGCATTTTCCACGGGAAAACATCAAAAATAGTTGAAAAAAAAAACAAAAAAGCATCTAGAAACATCTAGATTGCGGATTTTATTAAACCCATTAAATTAAGGTAAGATAAAAACCCTGACTCATAAATAGAACTGAAATGCAATCAATCACAAGAAGAACGGAAATTTTATTGGGTTAGACATAGAGCCACGGAAATGACGAAGGTTACTGCATTTCAGGGCTTACCAGCTTCTTAAGACAACGTAGGAGTGATAGTTGGTCTGAGCTAGAGAATTCCTTGACCGTTGGAAAAAGCAATGGTTGACGTATACAGAAATACATCGCACTGAGCTGGTTTCTCTATGAAACGGTTTATAAGATCAGTTATCTGGTCTTGCAAACATCTGCTGGAGCTCTTGAGCCGAACCTACAACGGACAGAGTTACAAGTAGGTGCGTACAATAGTACTAATATATTGTCGTCAGGCTTTTGAAACAGGAAAAAGATGTCATTTTGATATCTCTTGCTTGTTTACGTCGATCTTATGTATAGCGCACGCACACACAAACACATACATATATGGTGAATTCGATGGACAATATGGAAAAAACGAAAGTTTGGATACCGGATTGTATTTTCGTGTTACAATATTCATCATTATGTCGGATAAAACTCATCTATTTCCTCACTATATATATATATATATATATATATATATATATATATATATATATATATATATATATATATATATATATACATATATATATATATATAGTCTACAAAGTCTGATAGCTTTAAACGCAAAATATATTTCCTAGAAATTTATGTTATTTCAATGAATTATTTCCTAGTATCTGTTAATGTAATTCATGTGATTTTTTTCGGTATTTTTCATGTTTTACGCAGAAATATATTTATTGTGTAAATCTTCCTTGTCGGGATCATCAGTCGTTTACCATGAAACAGTTTCAGGGACTTGAAACAAAACAGTTATATTAACATGGCTCTCCAGTAGAGTTCGTCAAATACCACCTTCCCTGAAGCTTTGGTTTCAATGTATGATATCATTTGATCATTTTTAGGACCATGGCATAATACATGTAGTTTGTTATTATATATATTCTATACAGAGAGCATTATGATAATGTATTGTACGTGAATGTTATTCATACAACAATTATTTTTAATATGTGTACAAAAAGTATCCGATGCATTACAAAGAGTTCATTTAAACTAAATTGATAGAATTTTTGACAAAAGGTCGATATTGATCAATTAATTAGTGAATATCAATGGAAAATTTTGAAACAAGATGGAACATTGAAAAACATAGAAAAATCCCCTGTCTAAATATTCTGTCAAATTTGGAGTTTATGTGGACACAAGCTTTTTGCGATGTATCGGATACTTTTTGCACTCACTGTATTAAATAGATAGATAAACAGAGAGAGATAGAGAGAGTGTGTGTGTGTGTGTGCGTACGTTCATGTATACATGTTGTGTGTCATTGTTATGTATGCGTTATGTGCAGGTGTACGCGTGTTAAGTGCGTGTATACGTACACACGTGTGCGTGTTATATGTGTGTGAATATACGTATTTTCTAAAATTCTTTTTTTGCCTCACCCGTACTTCGGTGTGGAGAACAAATACTTGATGCATCAAGCCACACCTTGAAATATCGCTGTACATTACTAGAAATTACAAGACAGCATTCTGTGGCTGAAGATGGTTAACCACTCTCGGAACAAAAAATACAGTTCAAAACTCAGGCAACCATCACTAAGCTCTAACACTTGACTCTAACTTTAAATCATGAAGAAAAAAAGATACCATCAATCCATTTACCGTGATAAGTGGCGGGACTAATAGTTATCAATTGTTAGATAAAAGCCATTGCTCATTGCAGTATATCCCTTGCAAGTAATCCATTGTAAGATAAAAGCCCTGTCTCAATGATAGAACTGGGTTGCCATCTATCATAATAAAACAGGAATTTTTTCGGTTGGCCATACAACTGAAGCAGTTAAAGATTTAACGTATTGGTGACTATATAGAAATATACAGCCATTGAAGTGGAAAGATTATATTGCACTGATCTTCGAAATCGGGAGGGCCTGCCTGTCTGCCTTAAAAATCAGCATTCGAAATCCTGGTCTTTACCTGGTTCTGAACACCAACTACAGACACCAGAAGAAAGCAGGCAACTAATGCATAGTTTTAATGTTTATTTACCAACGAAACTGGCAGAAGTATATTCTTCCAATTGTATCTATCTATTTGTCTGTCCGCACGATATCTCCGAAAGTTCTCAATTTATTTTAATAACTTTTAGTGGGCATGGGGCTACAGAAAAAGGGAATACATTTTGGGGCAGACCCTATTTTCGATTGAGATAACTTTTATTATTCTGCAAGAAAAGAAGGACCAGTTCATAAAAAAGATAAATTTCAATTTCAAGGGGAGTAACTGGATATTCATACATTCAAAGTTGTCTTTGTTTTTCAATAGTTCATTTTCATTCAGTTCATAATTAGAGTACTGCATTGGTAGATGAATGCGCTCTCGGAGGGCTTTCTAAATTCTACTACCTCTGTCTACAAGAATGTCCTTCCTAGTAAACCCCTAATTCATCAATTTATTCCCGCTTCTCTCTTTCTCGCTCTTTTCTACATCCATTTTTATTTGCGCATCTGCGGGGCATACGGAAGTTTTGATTAAATTTTGGGGCAGATCGAGGAATTCGTTTTCGATTGAGATATTTTCATTACTGTCCAAGAAAAAAAAAAGTTAAAAAACGGACAGTTGATAAAACGGCTAAATTTATCTTTTAAGGAAAGTCACTCAA
Source organism: Thysanoteuthis rhombus (assembly GCA_963457665.1). NCBI lineage: Eukaryota > Metazoa > Mollusca > Cephalopoda > Oegopsida > Thysanoteuthidae > Thysanoteuthis > Thysanoteuthis major. The sequence continues at coordinate 9,723,530 of OY735230.1, read as the reverse complement.
TATTTGTACATTAAAAGTTCTCTCCTTTAATTTTTTTCAATTTTTTTTTTCATTTTCATTCAGTTTTTAGTTAGTATGGCATTTGCAGAGGTTTGTGCTCTCTAAGTGCATCCTAATCCATCTTCGAGTCAGTTCTCATTTGTTCAAATGAAAATTAAATCACCAGGGTAGCGCCTGTTCCAAGTGTGCATGTTTGGGAGGGGCTGGTCCTTATGGTGTGCTGAGCAACTTGCCATAATTGTCATGATAATTTTCAATCCGTTTTACGAAATTACTACTTCGAAGTATTTCGGTTATTTCTCTTCGGTGTTGACAACTTCGATATTTTATTCCTAAATTTAGATCTGTGATTTTCGATAAAAGATCCATAATCTGTGATTTTTTCCCATTTAATTTTTTTAGATCTCTCGAGAACAGCTGATTCAAACAACTTCAAAATCGAAACTTCAATGTCTTGTGTGCTGACTAATGTATCTGACGAATATCGACTTCGTACATCGGCCAGTTGTTGAGTAATCGCTGTGCATACACAAAGATATTTCTTCAATTGTATTTAGATCTTGACCAAGTCTTACTCAGTAGCATACTTTTTTTAATCATCAAAGTGTGTCGCGCGAGCGTCTGCAACCAGCATTTGAATTCGTTCCACCGAATTCATTTTTCAAGTTGGAGAACTACCAACTTGAATCAGTGGTACGTTTATACTAACGTGTTAAAAAAATCACCGATCACATACTGGCTCACCTCCAGTTTGATAGATCGTGAGTTCAACAAATGGCTGTGTCACATAAAAGATCTTTTAAAAATCGCTATTCAATACCCCTCTGCTATACACTTAGCATAAAGGAACAGGATTGAGGAGCCTCTAGGAGGCATCGGCCCTGTCAGGCTATCTTGTCCAAGACACACCCGTGATGGATGCCCCAACGAAACGGTGCAGGGGACAGGAAACCTTGTACTGATACACGGGACCAAGAATCAAAGGAAACCAAGTTTCCTGTAATATACCCTTGTCGTTAAAAAGGACGGTAATATTCGAGTAATTTTACAATTGCAATTACGTAAACACGTTGAATCAGAGAAGAAGGTGTGAAGCTATTGAGAAATAGCCAAAGGATTATTACTCTTTCAAACGAAATAATGAAAAAGTCTTCAAAGGGAAATAACTCTTGTGTTAAAATATGAAAGTTATTTTCTTTGGGATGTTACAGACTATAGAAGCAAATCGATCGGGCAGTTTATTTCCGACAGAATGTGATGACAGTAGAGACAATTTTTTTGGAAACACACTTCGTCCGGCACCGCAGTTAACCGAATAGAAAATCGAAAAGCCAACCACGTACATATATAAAATAAATGGTCGTCGTACAGGATTCGAATCTACATCCTACTGTCTTAACGCAACTACACTCTATCTGATTGGCCGCATTTTTGCCTACGTATAACAAGGTCATTTATGTCTGTACTGTAAGAACTGTTGTTCTTAGAGTCAATAAAACATTACTGGGTCATTGTTAAAGGATCGATTCCTTCCTGGACGTCAATGGCCTTTAAGATTACCTGCATGTCAAAATCTCTGGGACCAACTGGGAATTTTATGAACAGGAACCGATCCTTGGCCAAATGTTTGATTGATATTTCCGTCAGTTTAAGTAGCTTTTTGTCCAAGTTTGGACTCCTACAGAATGTCTTTTTCATACATTTTCTTTATGGGTTAATAGCTTCAACCTATAAAGCAGCAATTTTCAACCAATTTGCTTCGGCCCATTAGTGTGCCGCGAAGCATCTGTAGGTGTGCCGCTGGAGTTTTGAGGAGGGTTGATCTTCCAAGATCCGTGTGTCAGTGTTCCCAGCAGGGACACAAAAATAACGATAGAATATGTTTTGACATTGCTGGCACATTTACGGGACCCATTAAGCTTCTCTTTTCAATGATGCAATAAATGGTTAAATTGATAAATGTGTTGTTCATTAAAGGCCCAAATGACAGTTTTAAATTCCATCCTGAATTCTGTTGTGTTGAACCGCCGATCACACAATCCGCTCCCGTTTTTCTGCCCTTTTCAGCAGGATTGAAGTGTAGTATCTGTTCCACAGCAGAGACTGAGGCGCCAGTACTGACACTCTCCAGTCGATTGGGCTGGAGATTAGGTTGTGGTTGGTGTCAAAGACCGAGTGCACCGGTGCAGTGCGTTAGCCAATGAGGTTATACTGAGGCTGCGCATTGCTACGTGCATTGGGAACCTTCCAGTCCTCTTTTATTACTCGGTCCAGCTGCGGGGGATCCGTTGCCCCGGGGCAGCATTGCTCCATTGCACTTAACGGAGCAGGTCGGGACTTGTCCTGACGCTTTCGTGGCGGAGGTCGCTTTGGTTGCTTAGCAAAGCGGCGTCGGCTGGAGCCATTTTTGGATGGAGCGCTCCTATTTTCCCCACGTTAAGCTCGACCTTGTGTCATATTTTGCTGTGGTGGGACAGCGAATAAACGCACATCATTTTTTGATGAATGGCATCTTTTTCAGTGACATTTTGTTTCAATATGTAGTAATCACAAATATGCGCAAAACATTCAATATCTTTCGAAAACCATGATCAATAATATATTTTTTAGCAATTAATTTGATTCGTTATTAGTTTGTTGAACTTATGAACATCTTATCGCGGTACGCTTTTCTTCAAATGATCAAATCTATCTTCATATGGTGTGCCTCGACCTTTTTAGTGCTTGGCTCAGTGAGCCATCGGATGAGAAAAGTTGAAAACCACTGCTATAAAGAGTAGAGTGTTAGGAAATTACGACTTCTTAATGGAGAACTACTCTATAAAAAGATATGAACACCCTGCACAGTATTGTTTGTATTGTAAGTAAAAACATGTTTGGTTGCCCTAGGGTCAAACTCCCTTGCTTCATTAAAACCTAAAAGGTTAACAAAACAGAATTCATTTCTCCATACATGATTATCTAAAAACTACGTACCCCATTTCAACTTCTTTAATAGTAAGAAATTCAATGTTCACAAAAAAAGGGAGGTGAAATAAAAGGAAATACCTGTTAACTTTGAAACAAAAAAATATTACAAGGAATACAGATTTAAAATTTATCAACTTTTTCTTAAATCTGTCAGCTTTCTCGCCCAGGAATAGGTACGCAAAGGATTATTTGTCATGGTTTGTTTAGTGAAATAAAATATTTCCTTTTTGTAGTATATATATATTCTATTCTATTCACCGAGTCAAGAATGTCTGCTATTTTTTGTCGTTGTTTGACTCGTCATCAGTTTTTGTGTACGTCATGATTTTTCGTGTATGACTCATTGGATCTTGGTGAGGTGTTAATGTAATCAAAGTCAACCCTAGTGTTTGGCTATATCAGTGTTAAGAAAAAGAAAAAACGCCATTACTGTCTGGGTAACCTAATATTTGCTACGAAGAATTCAAAAAGACTGGTTCCCACTGAAAGAAAATTTTAAAAGATCAATGTTCTTTCCTTAATTAATCTTTCCGTCTCGTTATTTGTCTGTAAACCTGAAACCTCTCATTCCACCGACTGCTATCAACCCTTAGCAGAAAAAGTCGAGAGAGCGAGTGAGTGAGAGAGAGAGAGAGAGAGAGAGAGAGAGAGAGAGAGAGAGAGAGAGAGAGAGAGAGTATATATATAGAAACCGTTGCCTTGAGTCAAACTAAGCTTAACTTAGTGAATACTTAGTATATTCTGCTTCAGTATTTACAGAGTACGTACCTCTTAGTTTGACATGAGGTCACGGTAGCAGGGAACCCAGTAAGGATCTAATTTCAATAGTAATGGTTAAAATCACAAGATTGTTGATCAATACAACTCTGATTGAGAAACTGGGGGTTTTACAAATCAATGCTTTCACAGTCTTGCTGTAACAGACACACACCCTCATTTGTTAGAAAAAAGTGCAAAAGTATGCTGAGACGTTGTTGAGGGGCAGAGGGCTAAATGAAAACACCCCAGCCCCTCAATGGAAGGAGGCTCTGTAAAATCTTTATAAATAGCGGTTACCAGACTGCATTTCTACTGACAAATCGCACTAAATGTTGGACTTGGTCCCTGAAGGAACTATCCCCCCTTCAAAAAAAAAAAAAAAAAAAAGAATTCCCCCCAACCAAATCTCTTGCTATGCCTCTAAAAGTGTGCCATTTAAAGGTCACGTGCCACTAACTTTGCCCTCACCCAGACTTGGTTTTTTTTTCTGCTGTGAGGAGTCTGGAGTTGCCATCAGAGAGGAGAGAGAAAGAGAGAAAGAGATGATAGTGTGTTGTTGAAGGCGTTGGTTAGGTTTATTTATATAAAGACAGAAATTGTGGAGGCCGCTTTGCGCATCGCAACTAGGGATGCAACAGCAGCTACAATTATGATTCTGTTTGGCTGGAATGTCAGGTCCGGCGCCGCACTGCGATGAAAGAGGAGACGACGACGTCAGTAGAGCTATCGAGTAGGAAGAGGAAAAGGAAGAAGAGCAACAGAAAGTAGATCATTCAAGAAGAAGAAGAAGAAGAAGAAAAAGAAGAAGAAGGGTTGAATGTGTAAAAATCAAAAAAAGAAAAAGAAAAGAGTATAGGAAGATATAGTAGACTCCCGTTATTACAGCTCTCTCGGGGGTTTTCAAGAGAATTTGCCGTTATAACAAATTTGCCGTTGTAACAAATTTGCCGTTGTAACAAATTTGCCGTTGTAACTGGTGGATTTTATGCGGAGCGTATTAATAATGAGACAGGACCGGTTAGTCACTCAATCGAAACCGTCACGTGACCATCTTCATTTTGGCATCATGTCGTGTTTGGGGTAATCAATTAAAAAAAAATTGGAATAAGAAATGATCAATAAATATGTTACTCATCTCACCTTTTGATGGATCACTAAAAATTTCGGATTGAAAAACGGAACAAAAAAACAAGCGGGCACAAACTAGTGACCGATTTAGGATAAACTTATATTGTCAATTGAACCCCCACTAAAAAAACTTTTTTTTTTTTTGTAGGAGTGAAAAAAAAAACCTCCCTGAAAACAACGTTTTTTTTTCTAGACACAATAAGGAGTAATTGTTTAAATTTTCAGCCCTCTAGCTACATTGGCGCGGCCTGTCGGTGCCATATATACCTACATACTTACATACATAGTCAACCAGCCAAACCAGCTTAAAATCTGAAGAAACTTATTTTGACGGTTATGGTTGACGAGTTCTACTAATGGGGTATTAAAAAATACACGCACCAAGGAAAGTTTGAAATTGTAAAAATGAAGGAGTCGGAAAAGAGAATGAGTTTTATTGTAACGGCAGGGTACGGGGTGCCCGCCCGGGGAACGGACTCGGCGAACCGGGTTCGACCCCAAGTTGTGACAGTTAATGTTCACTTTGCACCATTGTCCTTTAGAAAAGCATGAATCCATATATTTTCCCAGTTATAAGATTAATAGCACAGGATGAAATGAGTGGCATCGATTGGATGCTTGTCTCTCCGAGTATAAAAAAAATTGATCACTGCACAATTTTCTTTTAACACAATTATGGAGTAAGATAAGATCGTCACTCAACAAAATCGCTACAATGGTACCATTTCAATACTGCACGATGTTAACATGATCACTGCATATTTCAGGGTGACCAGTGCACGATTTGGGACACACTGGAACGCTCATTTCATACCCGTTGTCGCCTCTAATTCTATTACACGCATCGCAAACGATTCAAGTAACGTGATATGTGTCAGCCCTGGCGAGGACGGTTGAAGCCGTATCCAGCATAAGGGCATCGCTCGTTTCCTCTCTATAAGGGCATAAAAGAGGAATAGGAAGAGATAGAAACAAAGAGAAAGAGTTACAAGTAAGTAGGAAAAGACGGTGATGGTGAAGCGAGAGGTCATCGAAACAGAACGGAGGAAGGTTTGTTATAAGAGAGAGGAGGAGGAGAGTAAGGAGCGAGAAAAAAAATGAAAGAGAGGCCAAAAAGAGAAGTTTAGAGAGAATGACTTTAAACATTTTAAAGGCGCTGAAAATTCACACACAAAAAAAACATGAACAAAGAAAGTGCAAAGTGGTGTCATGATAGTTATCAAGAAAATATCCCAAAATGAAAATGATGCTATTGATGAGGACGATGGAGGAAAATAAGTAAAGTAATCTGCACATGTATTACACTGTACCGCATATTTCTTCTCCAGACTAATAAGTGTTATTTCCCTAATTGATGATGACTAAAAAATATTTTCAAAATGTCAATTATTCTCTTCAAACTTAGCTTTTGCGACCAGGACGGTTATAATTTGCCATCTACTTATTTCTGATTGGACAACGGGCGAATTTGCACATTTTTAATCACATTAAGTAAGAATGACAAGTACGTATTAATATCATTGTCCCGGCCACAAAAGCTAATTCTAGAGGGAATAATGGCCATTTCCAGTACTTTATGCACATAAGTAATAAAATAATAACACTCACTACCCAGGAACAGAAATACAATTGAAATTGCAATATTCTATGTACGTTTATCATGTTGGCATTTAGAAATGTCAAAGGTCATCTTGATGGTATTTTAATCTCGATAACGGATACTGACCGATACTTTTATTTCGGGGAAGAGTTTCTGGGTGCATCGATTTTCAGAACTTTTAGCAGGAGATGCTTTGAAATGGGGTTAATGTAACAAAAAGATTAAGAATTTGAGTTAAGGACTACTTTTTAGTTGCAACCATTTTTGCATATTTTAGTTTTTATGTTTCCGAGACCGGCCTGTCCATTAGTCGAAACTAGACAGTACAGTCGTTTAGGGAGCAAAGGTCTTAAGGATGCACCCACCCCGAACTGAAAAAAGTAGTCGTTAGAATACAACCGTCTCGCCTAGGGTGCATGATACCCTTGCTTTGGCCTTTTACGTTTCCTTAAGCATTTTAGTGACCTCTTAGCAGACGGTTTTTAGACTTTAGCATAAAATCATCTTTCCCGCCCTTTAAGGCAAAAATCAAAGCTAATTTTCGATTAAACATTTTTTTTCTCTCTAAACGACAAGTAAGTGCACTACAACAAATTATGAATGGACTATGCTTAATGTAATCGTATTTTCATCATCAAAAAATGTGAACCACTCAATGACAAAGCCAGAGGGGGTCTTGTCTCCTAGATGGTCCCCCTTCAACATTTAATGAGATTTGACGAAGAAAGGAAAATTGTAATGTACAGACACGAGCTCTCACTTAATTGACGAAAAAAAATCTTCAAAGACTGTGTTATAATCTATGCAATTCATGTATGTATAAATATATTCTTGCTATTGTAAAATGTCAGTGGAAATGCAGTTGTTGAACTACTACTATTTTTAAAGCTTTTGGGCCACCCTCCATTGGGGGTTCGGGTGAAGGGGGGGCAAAAGCCCCCTCCTCCTTCGGCTACGCTTCTGAAACTAATAAGTGTGTCATTCTTAAAATATTCCAGTGAAAAATGTGCATATCTGTCAGCTGTTGAAATACTGAAGGACGTCTCTGGATCATCGTCTGTATTCATTCAGATAGTTTATGAATCTAGTTTGATGGACACGCCTAGCGTTGCTCGGTTTATTACGAATTTAGATACGAATGCCTATGTGTGAAAAAAGATGAGAGAAAGAAGTAAGGAAGAGATAGAAAAAATGAGAGAGGGGGAGAGAATGAAAGAGAGATAATGGTGATGGTAGGAGACAAAGGAATATTTCTGAAGGAGCGGTAGGGCTGCCGACAGAAATGTATCAATGGTACCAATATTACAGTTTATTCATACCAAATCTTTACCAAACATACCAAATCTTCCCCAAACGTACCGAATCTTCCCAAAACGTGCTGGATCGTTCATAAACGTACCGAATCGTTCCAAAATGTACTGAACGGTTCTTAAATGTACCGAATCGTTCCTTAGCGTACCGAATCCTCTGTATAGATAATACATTAAACGACGCGATAATTCACATGTCAGTATGATATTTTTTAGGATTTAAAAACACAAAAGGAATATCTGTTTAATCGAAAACTTTCTTCGTCCACTTCTGTCTCTTTCATATTATACGATTTCTTTTCTCTCTTCTTATTAGACTGATTTGGATGGGATCCCTCTCGTATAGTCAGCCCTTCCTATAAAACACATTGTGGGTTGTAAGGCATTTATGGTTTCGATTTTTATAGGGTTGTGATATTTCACTTGCAGTTTTTTCAATGAAGAAAATAATCTCTCAGCTGCAGCTGAAGATTCAGGCGAGGAAAGAAGATTCAACATCGAAGAAGACAGTGCAGGAAATCGGGGCTTTATTCAGAAATATATGGCAAAATACCAAGTAAACTAGAACTCGCCATCTCAGTCAATAACTGAACAACCGTAGCGTCATGTAAAAGGAAAATCGATCGAAGAATAAATATGCTCTGAATCAATTATATTGATGAAATCGCTGGCGTTTTCTACTTAAATGCATCTAGAATAGAGTAAAAAAAAACATTTAGAAATATCTGGATTCTGCGGAATCTAAATCTTATTAATAAACCTGTCAGAATAAGGCTCCCAAAAGGTGGGAAAAAAAAACACTTCAGAAGAGGTCTAATGAAGTACTGATGCCAATTTTATAGTTTTTAGACAAAACAGTATGACCAGGAGCATAGGAGCATACAAACCGATACATAAACAAACACACACACATATAAAGAAAAAAAAAAAAGGATGGAACCCTTCGCCATCTTCAATGGTTACGTTTGTTCCAAATACATTGCGAAAAACGTACCAAATGTTCCGAGTATAGTACCAAACGTACCAACAACCGTAGAGAGTACTCAATCCGGTACGGACGTTCCAACTTTGGCAGGATGTGGGGAGGCTAATTGAAAGACTTGAGTGGGAAGAAGAATGACAAGGAAGATGAATGAAGTGTTGAAAGTGGTGGGATAAGGGAAGAGTTGAGAAAAATAAGTTGTCATCAGTGGGGGTGTGTACATGAGGATTTGTGTAGAATCAAGAAGTGGAGATAGATGGTTTAATGAGGAGATAATTACGGAGCACATCCTAGTAGACAGTGGAGAAAGAAAGTAGAAAGCACCCAGAGAGCGCATACCCCTGCCAACACTGTTCACTAACTGAAAACTGAATGAAAATTAAATACAGGGTGTCCAGAAAGTAACGCCCGATTTGTCCCAACAGTAATGCCAGTTCTAAGGGAAGTAACTATCTAACGCATAACTGAGTAAGCTAAATGAAATGAAAGTACAGGGTGTCCCAAAAGTAACGCCCGATTTGTCCCATCAGTAATGCCAGTTCTTAGGAAAATAACTACCGAACGTAAAACAGAGTAAGTTGAATGAAATAAGAGTACAGGGTGTCCCTAAAGTAACGCCCGATTTGTTCTAACAGTAATGCCAGTTCTAAGGGAATTTACTGTATGACGTAATGCTCAGCACGCCAATACCCCAAAATGTACTTTTACCAAGTGGGTATCGTGGCTGCGTGATTAAGTTCGTTTGAAAAACGAAATTACCCCTTGATTGAAAAAAGGTCATAGGTAAAGAAATGGAAATTTGTCTTATCATTTCCAACACGATAGCGCAGACACTGTGTCGCCATGATAGTGATAAAAGTACGTGGACTCTCTCAGAAAGATGGATTTAGAGATAAGGTGTTAACGAGAGCAGCCGTTGATACCTCATTAAAGTTGGATGGTTTGAATGCAGAATCCTTGATTTTGATTGGCTAGGACTTTTACTGTGAAAAAGAGGAATTTTTTGGTCTGTGAGAGAGACGAAAATTCAGTTGACATCCGCTCGTCAAACGAGTCACTTTGACTTTTCCAGCTGGCCAAGGGAAGGGAGAGAGCGAAAAAGGAAGAGCAAAAGAGAGAGAGAATGAGGGGGGGATAAGGCAAAAGTTTGAAAGAGCCTCGGTTTTATTTTGAATATCATAGCAGTAGCAGTAGCCTAGATCAGATTTGGGACTTATTTGCCCAGCTAAGAAGCAGCTAACGAATACGAAAATAAGTTATGCTTAGTGCGATGTTGATGCACATGTAAGCATGCAGATAATGCATGCAAAGTATTTTAGACATAAAATCCGCCCAAGGTTTGATACAAAAGTAATGAGGTACCCCTGGTTTTCAAAAAGAGCTGTAACGAACAGAACCAGATTAATATTATCTATACAAGGACCTTTGCAGCTATTCGCCTGGACTCACTTTTTCTTTCCAGGCCAACAATACCGACATCAGAAACAGCTTGGTAATTATCTCACTTTCCGACCTCATTTCTCCCTCTTCGATATTTCATCACCCTCGTTAGACCGTTCTGAATTTTATTTGGAGTCACTTGGCCAAACGACAATGCAGTCGATTGGAGATTTACGCAGCGTGTGTACCTACAATGCAACATCGCTGGTAGAATAGTTGCAACCTTTAGAACTGGCATCTGTGTTAGGATAAATCGGACGATACTTTTTGAACAACCTGTATAAAAAGCAAAACAAAGGACTACTAATGTACGAATATTAAAAAAAACTGACCTTGAAATTTAAATTTAGCATTTTATTAGGTATTTCTTTTAAACCTCTTTTCTTACAGAATGATACAAAAAATAGCTCTCAATCGAAATCTAATTTTTGGATACGTCCAAAATGTAATCGATTCTTCCGTAGCAAATGACCAACTTTTTCATCATAATTCCTTGTGAAGTTTTAGGGATATCGCGTAGACTGACACACTGAAGGACAGACACAAATGATTTCATTTGTTGGCAGAGATAAAAGAAGAGAAAGAAGATAACATAGAAAGATGATATATTTGGCATCTTGATCCCTGTACTATTAGCGTAGATATAACTCCAGTCGTTATTATTGTTTAATCAATTTTATGAGCATTATTATTCGCTTCATTATTCCATTCTGTCGACGGAGTTAGAAAAAGAGTATCTATTCACTTGGTTGTATATTCTTTTTTTAGGAACAGCGGGATCGTCTACAGGAATGAAAGACAACCGATAGACATCACGACTCACAACATGGATCCCTATAGATCACATACGAAACCAAAGCCGCTAGATGCAGAGATGAAGTAGACTAATTCAGAAAATACTGGCTCCGCGACGCCCACGATAGAGAAATGTGGTGGATCCTGGGGGAAGGCCTATGTCCAACGACAGACGATAAAAGACTAATGATGATGATGATGATGATGATGATGATTCACTTGAGTCTATCTCTATGTCTCTCTCTTTGTCCACACAATATCTCCAAAAGTTCACGATGAATTTCAACGACAATTTGTTGAAGGGTGAGCCAATGGCTAAGGAATAGTTCCCCCCTCATCGTAGCCATATATCTGTCAACAATATCTCCATAAGTTCTCAACTAATTTCAATTAATCTTGTGGAAGGGTGGATAATGGGCTACTGAAGGACTGGTGAAGTTTAGGGGTGAATCAGGGAAATTTTCATTGTTATCTTACTTGATATCGTAGCTATATGTCTGCACCGCACAATATCTCCAAAAAGATCTTCATGGTATCCAATGAAACGATGAGTGATAAAGAAAAATCAAAATTGGGTCTGATCTCTGAATTCTCCACAGATACCTCCCCTGCATCGTGGGTATTTATAAACTGATTTTGATCCAGTTTTAGTGACCATGTCGTTGGCAAAGGTATGCGCTCGTTGAGTGCTTTTTTGTTACATTTTATTGATTTCTTCAGTAATATCAAAGCGAAGCTTGATAAAATCTCGCAATTGAGTAAATGCTGCCTCTATGGAGAAACATACGAGAAACAAAGAATGATGAGTGAATGCTACAAAAGAAAATCTTGGTAGACGCGATTGGATAGGAACAGGAATTCAGTAGAAATTGTGCAAATGACTAGGGTTCAATTGGTCCTGTTAAAAGGAGTGACATCAATACTGTATTAAAGGAGTACCGTACCAAAGGAGTGATATGAATATTGTATCAAAGGAGTGACATGATGAAGCATTGATACGGCAAAGGAATGGCATAAATCTTTTGGAATTTTTCAAATTGATATTCATCCATTACGGGCCACAACATTTTTAAAAAATTAAATTCTACATCCAAGCGGAGAAGAAAGTGTAGCACTCTAACTGCAATTGCTCTAACTGAAAGCAACAGCACAACCGACAACTTATTTTCGTTTCAGCTGGCTCGAACTATTCTGACCAAACGAAGAAAAATTTTGAATGGAAGAAACTTCTCCATTTTACGGGACTGAGGTTGAAATGAAAGAGAGGGGAAAAGCAGTATAAACTCACTTGAGGAAAGCAAAATTGTGTAATGCGTAGGCAATAGTCCTGCCCATAATCAATAGAGCACTAGGAACACTCTAAAAGGCCCTTTATCCCTTTCAAGACTAACCATTTAACGTGCCCAGTGCTTGAACTTTTGAAAGGGTATAATAAAGCCCTAAAATGTTATATCATTCTATGATTAAAGAAAACTAAACTTTTATCAAATCAAAAATTTTCCCTATAACGGAGAACCAAAGTCATGATGGGATATATTTGTCCCACCAGACAAATGAAAAACACGGATTTAGTCGATCACTTCGCCTACACGTCTTCCGTGTTGAGACAAGTCATGCAAATTAATTTCTGCGTGGGTTTCTTTCTAATAATTTGGCTCGGCGTTGATGTTATGGATACATATTTACGAAGAGCAAATACAAATTTCGTGTATTTGAACTGGAAGAGAATAGCCATTTCTTTGCGCTTTTTCACCCACTGATTAATATTTCATCGATCACCGTAACCCACAGGTAGAGTGCTCGCCCCCGGTTCGATAGGGTGTGATTCAATCTACCGTCGTCGTATTAAAAACTTTAAAAATCGTTCTCAATGACTCTCCGCTAAACGCCCAGCTCAAGGACTAAAATTGAGTAACCTCTCCCCCCCGAGGCTAATGGTTTGCGGTCAAATCACGTTGGCTATACCAGTTGTCGTTTAGATCGAGTTGAGCAACGTCGAGTCTGGTCAGTACCTAGACGAGCGACCGTGGGTAAGTAACAGATACCGTAAGCAGAACGAAGCTTTGACATGGCTTAGCAAGCCAGAAGTGGATCTTACTAACAATTACCCACCTGCGTGTACCTAACCACGCGACACCCCCAATAATGATATAAGTGGAGAACGATAATAGATACAATCGATATCTCTAATCACTTTTTTTCTTCGTCCAATCATAATTGAAGAGAAGTGACTCGATGGGAAATGGTTGATTCACTACAATGGTGTTGGTACGCGAGTTTTGATACATCACTTGGGAATGCACGGCATGAAGTTTGTCAAATTTGGCGAAGGAAGTTTGGGGTTAATCATAGGTACACACTGCTGAAGACCGAAGTACAGATAAAAGAAACTTGCTAGAAACCTTCACTCTTTGCTAAAGCGAGTAAAATGAAGATAACTTAAAGAAGAACAGAGATTTAGCCACACTGTGACATAAAAGAGTCCTTGTTTCTCTTCTCATTGCCTTACGAAGGATACCTCAGTATTGACTTGTAGTTGTTACTACAATAAACTCTCGTTATGACGGCACTCGTTCCAATGGTACGTTTGTTTTTGTTATCTGGCAAGACTATAAGTTTTCAACAACAGCACCTGTGGATTTCAGTGCATCATCTTAGAAACTAAAATTAGCAAACCCTTGAAACAATTTGTCTGTTCTTTTTTTGTTTCTGATTATTAATACACTTCCACGGCCAACCTTGACCATGTACACTCCGTCAGACCCCCACCCGTTATAACGACAAATTCGTTAGAAGTGCACTCTTAAATCCTCGAGGTAGCCGTAATGACTGGAGCCTGCGTATTGATTCGATAGCCTTCTCTCTGTAGAGTGATATTTTCCGCTTGGTCCGTCCATGGTATTCTATTCGTAAACCCCCAAATACCGTTCATCTCTGCTCACTCACGCTCCAAAAAAAACGAAAAAAATTCTTCAGCTGACAACATTAGTCGACCAGCATTACAATACGTGTCATCTGTTCTGTTTATTTCAGAGGATTCTTCCTTAACACGAACAATGTCAATCAGCCTTTCAGGTCACATGTAAGTAATTGGAAGTTTAAAAAAAAATGTCTCAGCATGTTCGTTAGTACACAACCATTAAAAACCCGTACCCATCGGGTTTGGTACGTTTTAGCACAGTTGCCGTTTTGGCGCTGTCGTTTGGGAGTCGAATCTATTTGGGTCCCAGCCAATTAGATAGTCGAAATTTTGGCACTAGGAACGTTTTAACCCTAACCCTAGCTCATAATTACCAAATGAACTAATTAAAGCTACATTACAGTTCTTTTAGTAGCTAGCATTTATTTTTCAATAAACTTGCATTACAGTTTTAAAGCTTTTTTGGGGGGGGGGTCGCCTTTGAAAGGATGAATTAATCAACGTTTTTTTCTTCTTGACGTTAAAAAATCTGGCGCCCAATCAGCCAGTGCCAAATCAACTGGCGCCCAAACGCCCGTGTCCATCATCCTGTTCTGTTCCCATCACCCAATATGATCTAAGTTTTTTTTTCGTTTTTTTTTTGTTTTTTTTTTCAGGTTTCGCCTTTGGAAGATGATGAATCAATCAACGTTTTTTTCTTAACGTTCAAAATTCTTGTGCCAAATCAGCCGGTGCCCAAACGCCCGTGCCCAAACAGCTGCAGCCAATCATCCCGTTCCGTTCCCATCATCCAGTACGATCTCAGTTGAGATTTGCGAAAAATATGCATGGATTTTCACCGTCGTAGAAGGACTTGGAATTTTGCCCATTTTCGTGTTTCCTTGAGAGACTAAATTCCGTAAGATAAATAAATGTGGAAGAAAAAAAAGAAAAAAAAAGGCTTGGAAGAAAAGACTCGGTTGTTGGTGCTGCTGTTGCTATTTCTCAACTTCTTTTTTCTTTCTGTCGGGAAGAAGCTGACATCGAAAGGTTTTGCTTGATGTGGACTACCATACCATGCCTGATTCACGGACGTGATGCTGGTGAGACCAACGGCAATCGTAGCCATAGCAACAAGGTCGTTAGTTCTATATATAACTCTTTATCTTTACGCCCGCCAAGCCAGTAACCAACTGGCAATTTTGAGATCAAACATGTGTTGACAAGTACGTGATATATTACCAGAACATCTGCTGTCTGATTTATCAAAAGTTTACGATTTTGCAAGAACTTTAACTTACTAGTTTACATCAAGTATGAATCATACCAATACATTGGTTACTTGGACACGCTTCTTACGTTTACGATCGAGCCAGACATTCTGAGGACGTAGAGAAAGAGAAGATATATATTTTTTCTTTTTTTTAAAAATAGCATCTTCATTCGCTATGGTTATTTTTATGTAGGAGGTTCGGGTTGGTTGAGCGGGTAATGGCAGGGCGAATGGACTCGGCCAAACGAGTTCAAATTCCGACTAAGACAGTTTGTGTTCACTTCGCTCTAATACCCTTTGGAAAGGCATGAATCCGAGCTGTGGGTAAAATATCGTAGTGTGGAGTGACGTCACTTCGGTTACTTGTTACCTCTTAGTTTTATTCTTGTAATTGCAAAGCCGAGCGCCTTATATTAAGTGAGATAACTTTCTCAAGGTAAACTTGGTGAGAAATCTGAAACTTCGTGAGAAATAGAAAAAAGTCAATAACAATATGAAAAGAAAGATAATTGTACTACGAGCATAAAATATGAATTTTGAAAACTTTTAGAATAGATATTTTTTTCAAATTTTGACGTTTTAAATGATTATGACCATTTCAGTATTTCAGTAGGGAAATTCTCCATTTTTGAGGAAAATGTTTTTTATTCAGACTTGAATATAGTTATTCGAACAAATTGAGATAATTGTTCACCGAACCTTCGAAAATTTTTTAATAGATACCTAAACTGAACTGATATCCAATATCTAAAAACAATTTGTTTTTGGGTCCAATTTTTTGCTGCGTTTACAAAAAAAAACCTTTTGTATTTGTACCATTTATGGTGTGAAATCATCGTGATAAAGTATTTTGTGTATGTAATGAGTTATTCATTTTTTTTCTTTGTTATTCGTTCGATGTGTACCTTTCTTATCAGGGTTTTATTGCCCTTTTAAAAAAAATTATTAGCACTTCTTGTTAACAACAGTTATTTACCTCAATACATTTTGAAAGGGTTATCTCCTTTTCAGAAGTTATCTCCCTAAGACGCTCAGTCTGACAATTACGCTAATTCATATATCGCGAACGTGCTGAGTAAGTAGTTATGTGTGAAGCCCAAGACAGGGACAATTGAAGCCGTTGCCAGCGTAAAGGCACTGCTCATTTATATCTAGTTTTCGTTTCATCATTTTGTAAGAACTTCGAATTATTAGTTTACATTGAGTCAACTTCATACGTAGGTTACTTCTCTCCAAGTTGTGAGCGCAGCAAATGAAAAATCCAAACTTATAAAACCGTTAGAAATTTAGCGAAAGCAGAAATAATCTTTTCTTTTACCAATTTTGCTTTGATTCGTTTTTTTTCTAGTGCTCTAAACCCTTTAAAAACCAACCTAGAGGGCTGGAATTTTAATATGCTGTAGCTTAGACACGTAGCTTTACCGGTAGTATGTCAATACCAGATCAAGGTTTACATAAATGATCAAATGAACAAATGAAATTAAACGATAGTTTATACTCAACATGCACTTTATGCTATAACGTATCAAGATTTCAGCTCCCTAGGTTTGTTTTTAAGGGATTTTAGAGAGAGAAAAAAAACCAACCCAAACCTAAGTTAGATTCATATAATAAAAGTTTTTGCTTCCGCTAAATTTTTGGCGATTTATCAGTCGGGCTTTTTCGTTCGCAGT
The DNA here is from genome assembly GCA_963457665.1 of Thysanoteuthis rhombus. Lineage (NCBI taxonomy): Eukaryota > Metazoa > Mollusca > Cephalopoda > Oegopsida > Thysanoteuthidae > Thysanoteuthis > Thysanoteuthis major. The sequence continues at coordinate 9,706,701 of OY735230.1, read as the reverse complement.
GCCCACCACTGCTTCTCACGTTATAACCCTGCCAAACATTTTCTGAAACGAAGCACAAAAAGCGGTATATATCTTTTTTTAACAAACAACTGCATCGCCGTGACTATTTATATACATTCGCTAACACAGATTTCTCAATCACGCGGTGGCGTGGTGCTTAAAAAAGAAGTGAGAGAACGCAGGGCTGCCTGCTCTCGGTGATGGCGGAGGGTGAATCTAACCATCTACCCAAGAAAATGTTTTTGAAGTTTGACTCATTCCCAAAACGCTATGAGGACATACGGGATGAGTGTTTGGAGATGCACTGGGTATTTATTCTCAACAATAAATTGTTTAAATAGAGAATTCTATGAGTATATGAAAAGTGAGAGAATATCGTCCCCCCCCTGGCCTAGAAAGGGAACTTTCCAACGCCCCCACCCCACGAGCTCTACAACACTTCAACCAACATGTTTTGAAAAGTGAAATTGAATTCAGTCCAAATAATTATGAACCAATCTAGTAAATATTTCCCTTGCTTTTTACCGTGTGTGCTTACGTATACCGACAGTGATATTGGGATAATCAACTTCTACAAGGAATTCGCGAGGAAGGAAGATGTTATAGGATAAACAAATCTGGGGTTTGCTTAACCCCAACGTCCTAACGATTTTCTTATCTTTAGAGCAACTATCTGATCAGAGCTCTCGGTTAAAAAAAAGGTTCCTCATCTCGTGTGGTTCAAATACTCCGAATTTTGAGGCGGTTCTTCGGGGAGCACATCTGTAGAATATTTATCTCTGGTACAATCAGTGCTCTCAACTCGGCCAGAACAGAGGGGCTGTCAAGCAGACCAATTGGCCTGGGTGTACGATTTTGAGAGGGATTAAGTCAGTACGGAGTCTGTAACCTAGTATATGTTATAAAGGGACCCTTAGAAAAAAATACAATTTGATATTAAAACACCCATTTTTTTTATTTGCATAGTGAAGCAATACATTTTTCCATTTGTAATAGATGATACGACAAATATACGGCTTCGAGTCTGGTCAGCCCATGACCAAGTCGGCTGTCCTATTCTTTTTGGGAAAATAATTAGCTGATGATAAAATTGTATTGCAAATAAATATGTGTAATCAAGTTCTTTGGTTTTAAACGGTTTTCTAAATAACTTGATGATAAAAAATGAATATCTGTAGTGAAACAAAGAGAAATCAATTTTTTTATTATTATAGTCTTGTTTTGATCGTTTCCGTGTATTTTACACTAAGCACATAATTTATATTCAATGAGTAAAAACAATGATCTGTTGATTATACGTTGTAATTTGCAAGAAAAAATATTGACATTTGCTTGTTTTTGACGTTTTAAATAAAAGTTATGTTGGAAATATTTAATACACAGAAACGAACAGAACAAAATATGAAAACAAAACTAGCATTTTTTTTTATTTGGCTTTGCTACAATTAATCTATTTTAGAATGAAGTTATTTAGAAAACCTTTGAAAAACAAATAAGCCTGACTCATTCCACGCATGTATTTGTAATGAAAATTGATCGAGAGATAATTCTTTTGTAAATAAGAATCGGATGGCTGAGTTAGTCAACAAAGACGGGGCAACATAACTGATGTGAGGAAGCCGACTTTGTTGTAGGCCGACTTGACCTCTTACCCAAATATCAGACATTTATATAATAGTATGACCTAATAAGTACATAGAGCGGCGTTACGCCCTAATTATAATTCGTTCTTGAAAATTAGTCTAGCTCCTTGGGTTGACACCATCACTGATAGGGACCCTAACACCTCAAATGTAACGAATTACACTTCTATTAACAATGAACCTACAAGAACCCCCCCCTCAAATGCTACACTTTTTATTGATGTATATGAATTATAAACTTATGAGAGAAATGATTTTGTGTAATTTGTAGAAAACGCAAAGTCTTTTTAAGGTGTTAAGTCAAAGTCTGTTATTAAAGTACTTAGCTTGTGGTTGAGTCGTTGCGTTGTTAAATACACTTGTTATTTGTCAAAGGGATTTTGCCGGACTGTCCTGTTGTCTTTTGGCTTCCCCCTGATATATAGGAGGTTTGTTTTTTTAGAACTTTAGGCTTTTTTTTCCTGGAAATTCTTACCATACATGGTAAAAGAGGATAATTTCCAGAAAAAATTTTAGCCTTCAGCCTATTTTCTGGTGTGTTCTGTTTCCAATTTTGGTCATAGTCTTTTTAGGCAAATGGGAGGAGAGTGAGAGAGCAAGAAAGAGTTTGTATGTGTATGTATTTGTTGTATATCTAAGTAAGATATTTAATTGAAGTACATTCTTATCTTGATTGGATCTCTCTCTCTCTCTATGTATATATATATATATATATATATATATATATATATATATATATGTGTGTGTGTGTGTGTGTGTGTGTGTGTGTGTGTTATCAAATTTTGATCACTATACCTTTGTCCTCAATAACTACACCATGTCGTCGCTGTATAGAACCCAGTAACAATTACTACTCTCCCTATTGGAACCACCTATAACTGGTGACCTATAACTAGTGACCTATACACATTTCAGAAGAACATGACACCAAAGTGGCAGATGTCCATGCCATTAGGCCACATTAAAGTATCTCTACGAAGCCCAATTTTAGTATGACATGAGCACACTGGAGATATCGGAATAGTAGATTCAAGAATATTTCACTGAACTTTCTCCAACATACACACGCATGCGCGTGCGGACCAGCTGTAACTGGTAATTAGCAAGCCAGTCTTGTGGATCATTTCAAACATAGCGAGTCCCGTGTCTCTGGGAGTGCCCCACTATTGTTGTTCTGTACCCACGTTTACTCTTTTCTGTTTATCTCAATAAAAAGGAGTGACTATTCAACTATATTTTCACGCTTTCTTGACGTTCCCTTTCTCCCTTTTTACTCTTCGCTCAAAATATACGCCGTTGCTGCAAGGATTCGTGATTCGCCGGAAATGACAGGGGTGAGACGGCACAATTTCCGTGGTACATTTTTCCGTGAAAATCCGTGTAATACGGCGGTCCTGATTGTCTGTGGTTTTTTTAACCCATTAACTACTGATGACTGGAATTTCATTTCCGTCATTGCAGTTCTATGGCTAACTGAATACCATTTGTGATTAATGGCAAATCACTTCTGTACGTGAGTCAGGGCCTTTATTTTCAATAGATGACAATGTGTAAAATGTATAGAAAATGGCTATTATCCCTTTCAAACTTGCTCTTGCAATCAGGAAGATGATATTCATATATTGTTCTTCCTTATGTGAATAAAGCCGTGCATATTCTCTGTTGTCCAATTGGAAAAATATATGCATTTCAAATAATCACTGTTCTGGTTACAAAAGCTAAGTTTGGAGGGAATGAGAGACATTTTCTATACTTTTTAGACATGAGCAATTAGAAAATAACACAGGTTATCAAGGAACAAGAAATGAATAAAAAATACGTTGCATACTGTTATCTTGCAATGAACAAAGGCTTTTATCTTGCCATGGATAACTATAACACTCACGACCTTCCGAAATCGATGAGTTGAAGCGAATATCGTGAATAAAAAAGAAAGAATGTTCAGTTTCTCCATATTTAATTTGCTACCTATTGGCCTGCTTCACGTCTGAGATAGCAACGTATTTTCCGGTGTCGGTCGGTGTTTGAACCCAGGTGAAGTCAAAATTTCGAATGCTGATTTTTAGACGGAAGCAGGAAAACATGCATCTCTGCTTGGAAGATTGGCGTTATACAATCTTCTTATCCCCATTTGGCTTTGTGTATCGTACAAAAAGCTATGCAGAGTAGATATCGATATTTGACTTATATACAAATTTGTTTTGTTTAACAAATCGAAAGGGTGCCCCATAACTTCTTTAGGAGTGGGTAGCGTTTCATTGTTTTATACACACACACACACACACACACACACACACACACACGCACACGCACATATATATATATGTGTTGTGTATGTATATATATATATATATATATATATGTATATATATGTATATATATATATATGTATATATATATATATATATATATATATATATATATATATATATATATATATATATATATATATATATATACCATTACTACTAAAATTCTCTATTTGAAGAATTCACTGATAAAAAGAGTCAGTACATAGATTGTCAGTATATGCCCAAATACTCACCTTATATGGCCTCAAAACGTCTCTGAAATTGGTCAAGTTTCAAAATATTTCCCGGTGAATAGGGAGTGGGGGCAGTCCTGCGTTCCCTCACTTCTTTTTTTTTTTTCTACTACCATAATGGTTATTAGACAGACATGCTAACCACTGCCTCACAGGAATGTTTATGGCATTTAAGTGTCGGCAGTCATCCATGTCCTCGTGTTCATAAGGAATCTGGTATACAATCTTAAAACTGTGTCTACTTACAACGAATTCTAGTGGCATTTTGGTCTCAACCATCAACATCAAGGATTGTAAATGTAGCCATAGAAAGAGTAGTGGTTGCCAGTGGGGGTTTGAAACGTCACCGATGTAGAAGTTCCGAGGTCGCCAGTGTTGAGGTGAAAGAGAACAGTAAAGTGAGTGTATGTATCATCTTTCTCTGCTTATAGAGATCATGTGCGAAATTATGGCCAACAAAACAAAAAAAAATTAGATTGTGTGATGATTTAGACAAGTTCAGTAAATATTGATGCTGCAGCGCCAACAATCGAGAGATCTGACAGATCTGCTACCAACGACGGACGTTAAAATGCTGATTATTATGATCAACTAAGCCCTTATGGAGATGTAACTGTAATCCGACGTTAGTTGGTAGGACGCAAGTCAACGCATACATTAATTATTACGCATGATATGGTGAAAACCAGAGTGAATGTATATATCATCGTTCTCTGCTTATAGCCTCATCAAAGGTTTCGCAGGTATTTGGTACCTTTTTACTCGCGCTCCCACGAGATTAACGATAGAATAGGTTTATTGCGGTTTTAGGGTGTCATCGTGATGAGGATTCAATAAGAGGTCGTCGTAATTCAACGGTGTTAGTTCTGTCGAAGGCTTGTTTGGTCGACACGGATAAGTGGGTAAGGGTTCATCAAGAGATCAGCACAATGCAGGGAAGTTGTGTAAAACTCAGTAAAACCCCTTATGAAGAGGATTATGGTAGACAAAATCTGATGTGAACACCGACGTTTAAAAAAATAACTGAGGGAGATGTGCGTCTTTGATTTGTTCGTGGAACAAGTGCTGTCTCTCAATTTTGGCCCTATTTTCACAAGGGCCTGGTTGATCCATTGGAGGTGCGAGTGGCAGAGCGGTTAGCAATGCAGATAATGGAATCTGTGAGACGAGTTCAAACTAATGCCTTTGGGAAAGGTATGGATCCATCTCTTTTACCCCAAGCTATTGGGTAGACTGGACTCTCCAGCCTGGGGAACGCAACCAGTCTTGGAGAAGGACAATTCTGATTTCGAACCAGGAAGTTGATCTCCTTAAAGACGGTTAACGCCCTCCCGGCAGCTCCAGCAGCCAAGCTGATATGGATCATATGCTCCACTTTCCTTTGGAATATATCAGCGAGGCTGAGAGGTTGATTCTATAGTCTGGGCATCCCTGCATCTCCATATGCTTTGCCTTGGCTTGTGCCCTGAAGGGATCACTTCAGTGTCGTTCCATGGTTTATCGAGACAGAAGGAGACCTTCGTCTTCTGTGGTTGATCCTAAACAAAGCCAGTAATAGCGAAAACTAATCGGTTAGAATATTTTTCTCTGTCAAGTTCTGATTTGTCAGAGCAGAAGAGCACTCTAATGATAATAAAATATTCGAGGGAGGGTCACCACAGTGTCAGCCCTGGGTAGTGAAAACTTCTATTACACTAAGATCTTTCTCTTAAAAAAAAAAAACGGTTGGAAATCTCTAGTATTTCCACAAGGTATGGGTATCGTTTCGATTAATACCCGTTGGTGCCCGCATGTGAAAAGAACGCTGCTCTCTGAAACAAAGGATTGAATGAGACTGAAGACCCAAAAACTTTAGTTTTGAAATATCTCTCGATCTTTTATTAAAAAAAGTAAAAACGGAGAAGCGAGGAAGTTATGGTGGGTTTGTTTGCGAAAAAATTGATGTTTTCACAGGAAGCTAAAATGATTCCAGTCACCAGCTCTTTGAACCCGTTTCCACTTACAAGTTCTGTGCGTAGCTTGTTGATCTGTGAAGATCACCAATTTGATGAATATCACAGCGCCTTCTGAAAGATTGTGGTGTGTTCTTTGTGCTTCGTGTGCGTGTGAAAAGGTGAAAGGTTCTTTGCGTGAGTCCAGATAAAGACGGCTATCGCAAGGTAGGGGGCTGAAATTCCGTTTATCAATAAGGGGGTCAGAGAGACTGTTGCGTGGGTCAGACCAGACTAACTCTCTGGAGCTGCGAGAGTCGAAAGGCTAGTGTGAGCGAGACTCCGTACGTCTGACTATCTGACTGAAGAATTTGGGTGAGACACATCATTACACGGATGTTCGCCCTTCCCGGACGGACTCCAGAGAACATCGGTTTTTGAAGTGTCCTGGATTGGCTAAATTTCTTGATTTTTTACTTACTACCACTCCCTTCTCTCATTTCTGGCCTTTTCTTCGGGTTCAAAGTGTAGTATCTGTTCCACGGTAGAGCCTGAGGCGCAGGTACTGACACTTGCCCGTCGAATGGGCCGGAGATTGGGATGTGGATGGTGTCAAGACCGAGTGCGTGAGTGCAATGAGGTTTTACTGAGGCTGCGCACAGCTACGCACATTGGAGGCCTTTGGACTCGTCCTTGGGCTCTCTCCTAATATTACTCAGCCCAGCTGCAGGGAATCCAGTACCCCGGGGCAGCACTGCTCCATTGCACTAATTGAACCAGGGCCCCTTTCAAAGTAAGGTGTTATAGTTTAATCACCACAGAAAATATCTGTCAGATATTTCTGAAAAATCAAATTTTACAACAGTGATTTTCTTATTTTGGTCCAACTTATTGCCCCCCCCCCGCTTTCCATTAGTATTTGGCAAGTCCTGCTGTCTCAGGCATGCCCTAGCATTTTGTGCCCTTGGCGACTCTCCGGGTTGTCGATACCTTGGACAAGCTACGATCACCACGAGCATTTCTGTCGGTCAACTACTTCAAACATGGGCGTCCATAAGTGCATTTGCCCCCTCCCCCCCCCCGTTTGAAAAAGCACTACAACTCGTTTCATCTGCTCCTTTACTACACCCAAGTAATATTAGTAATCTAATCAACGAGGCATCTCTGAAGGATAAAAATTCCAGAATTTGTATATCGTTTTTATTGCCCTACTAAACAGAGAACAAAATCATTGTCATGTGCAAACAATTTAAAGAACATAAGTTGATAGCAGCTTATCATAAAAAAATAGAAAAAAAGAAACTGGATTCTTCCCGGAACTTCACCAGAATTTTCCATGACTTTTTGATAAAACTCTATTTTATTTTTCGTAGATTTTATCTCTATGAACACTCCCCTTACATGAACCAGATAAGCAAATCATCAGGCATTTTCGGACCAATGCCAAGTTTTTTTATTCTCCCTAGTGCACTAAAAAAGATCTTTCTTACACTACCCGACGTTACTGCCCCGACCCCTTGTCTGGATATTTATCCTTTTGCATACCCTCCAGGACAAGTAGCAGCGGACGTTCTTGAATATAAGGAAAATTCTTGAGCAGGACTGTTTTGAAACCGCCATTGTTTTTGGTCATAGCTCTCTTGATAGAGGCCTCGTTTTTTTTTCTGTCTGAAGTTGTCCGGTCCGCTCGGATGATTTTCCCCGATTTTTAGAATTCTGCTTTGTTGTTCAGTTGCTTGATACGGGGGAGAGGATTGGTTAAGTGCTGTGTCACTTCCCAGCCCACCACAGATGAGAGAATGCTAACTGTTATCTCGTTTACATCTTGATTGTATTTGGTGTATTGGGGAAGGGAGGCACGTGCAAAAGTTACTAGTCTTTAAATCGAACGTCCGGAGCCTCCAAAGGTGGCGAAGTGTCCTATCCCTTTTATATGCGCACCCGATTGTGTGTTCCACAGCTCGTGACCATGCCTTATTTGTACACAGACATGAAAAAGACTCCATTTGACCACGCCCCCCAATTTTTTTTTTCTTTAAGCTTTTTTTTTAATCTTCTATGGACCTTTTTTGACGGGTTAATCAATGATATCTAGATCCTGGAAAATCTAGATGTTTCTAGATGTTTTTGAAAAAAAAAAAAAAAAAACAAACTTAATTTTAGATGTTTTCCTGTAGAAAACGCTAGTTTTGTCTTAAATAGAGTTTACTCTGACAATATTTATCCTTCAATGGAATCTTTTTACATCACTTCAAATTTTGACGCAACGGTTGTTCAATTATTGACTGTGTTGGCGAGTATAACTCATTTTCAACTTCTTCCCTGTTTTTGCGCCTTCGAATATAGTTATTATTCCTTCAGCATTTCCTGATTAGAATAATTGAATAATAGACTAAAACGACGACAGTGACTAATGGAGAGCGTCCTGCATTTACGTACATTTTCTTGTAAAATCATATCTGGTGGATAATTTTACTACAATTTTAGAATTGAGAACCCATTTTGATTCGTTATCATTTGAATTCATTGTCATGTAGATATTCAATAAGCTTTGCTGAAATTTTCACTGAGTTAATCACAGATATTAGCGTCCAACAAAAGTAGAGAAGGTATCATACATGCACCTCTCAGTTATCTCCCTTGCCAGTGTCCGGCATCCTCACTCTACAATAGAAAAAGTAATTTTTTTCAGTATATTCTAAAACTATTCTACAATGGGATTGTGAAAGAGCAATCAGATGGATTTATGGTAGTTTCTCATCCGAAAAAATGTTTTATCGAGTGAAGACCAATGCTCTAAGAGGCAAAAACTGCCGAGACGTATTGAATGCTCGGCGGCCTCGTTTTGAGGAAGAGGCAGAAAAGAACCTGAAAAACGCCAACAAACTTTTAACAGAAGTCACATGGTTCCTACAAACTCTATCCAAACGATTTGTGATTTCGACTCATTAAATGCACTGCAAGCAATTGATGTCGTACTCAACGCGTAAATTGAACTTTGGGTTACGACAAATTCATCGACAGATAGCAAATGGGTTTTACAATTTCATTAGCCAACCAGAAAAATATCCGTTATTCGTTAAGTCTGATTTTCGATTTAACGCCATTGCTTCTGTCTTAGTTTTCTGGACGATCACAGATTCCAACTTATATTCCACTCATTGAGTCACGCTGTCAAAAAATGACAGCAATATTCAAGTGCTGCATTTTCCGTCATATAAGACGAACGACCATGAAAGATACACCCCAATTTTTGTAGGCATATTCACGAAAATATAAAATACCCCCCTCTTTTTCTCTGATCGTCATAGCCCTCAACACTACCAGGTTATTTCAGATGCTCTTATTTATTCGAATCTATATTAATCCCAGCACAGTGGCTGGCTGTTTACTTTATTTGTACAGCGCAGTATACAAGAGGTACAGCGTTTGCCTCCCGAGACTGAAAAACGCGTGTTATACACTGTAAAATACGGTAATTTTGAAATCAAAATGGCGTGAAAGCTTAGAATATTGAAGGGAAGCGTGAAGCTAGTCCAATTAAGAAATTGTCACAGAATTCTAATGTTATTGTAAACAATCATCTTTCTCTTACAAATAACGAAATAGTCTTCTAAGGGAAGTAACTTTTTTGTTAAAATATGAAAGTTATTTTCCTTGGAGTATTGCAGACGAAAAATATAGACATACACTTAGTGTACCATAAACGTAAATTCCTCAATCAATGCGCACTATAACAGTTGTTGATGTGGATTGGTGTTGGTACTATTTTACGAATAAATGCTTTTCTTAAAAAATTCAACGTTTGAATTTTTCTTCATGCACCATTTCCCTTCAGTACCTGGGCGATCGTGGCTCTTCACACATTCTTTTCCTTGTTACTCTCAGCAGTTCCCCATCTTCTACGTCTTCCGATATTCTTTTTGCCATCCAAATACTCGAACCCCTCAACTAAGTGTTAAAATCTCCAAGCCTTCCCTCCATTATTATAAGTGCCAAAAAATTACGTCTTTCTCTACTTTTATCGTTAGTAACAATGTCTTCGCTAGAATTGGAAATAGAAAGCCAGTGACAGAAAGATATTTGCCAAGAATATTATGCAATACGCTACCTATAAATATAATGATAGAAACAATATGTCATCCTTTTGTCAGAATACACGTGCAAATGATTGTACCCCATTCTTTGAGGCGCCTAAAATAATTTCAGCCGACCCGGTATGTTACTGTTCCGATTTCTGGGTACCTTCCAGGATCCTGAAGTACACATTACAGAAAGTTGAAAAAAACAGGAGGGGAAATAAAATAGGATCTACTCATGTAATGCGTCATGTGTATATTTGCATTCTTGTCTGTGACGTTTGTCAACGGAGATAACTATAAAATGATAATTAGAGGGTAGTCTCCTTTATTTTTTTTTCTTTTGCAAATGCGTAGAAAAAAATCCGGGTTTATTTGGGTTGAACATTAGCAAGACAGAGGAAGAGCCTGGATTTTTTTACGCATGTGCAAATAAATGAATAAATAAATGAATAGGGGAGACTACTCTATATTTAGCATTTAGTAGTTATCTACCTCGACAAATGTTACTGATAGAAAATATAGACGTACATGTGGAGTATTATTCAAGTAAATACGACAGAAGACATTTTACCTATATTAGATGAAAAATTTTTGTTGTCGTGTGTTTTTAAGGTTAATTTATTACTTGGGATTATTTGGGGGTTTGATTTATAAAATATTTCCATCTAAATAATTAAATTTGTTAGTTTTGCCCGAGAGTGGGGCCAAAACCCCTTAGACCCCCACCCATGATCCACGCTTGACACGCACATGCACCTGTCGTTTACCTCTTTCTCGATCCTTATAATGATCATTAGGACCCCCCCTCTTATCCCATCTCTAAATTCTTGCAATAGACAATTGACGCCCTAAAAACTTGCCATCTACAGAATCCCCCATTTACACCATGTCAACCAAAATTCTAACGTGCAAGATTGAATTTCAGGGTTTGCCCGTACCTCTACGCTAATTTGGGTGTAATTTTGTGTGCCTGTGTGCATGAGAGAGAGGAAGATAAGGGTATGAATGACGGTACCCTCTTACATTAAAAGAGTTTTCATAAGAATTGTTTCGGTTTATTTCGTCACTAGTTTTTTCATAAGAATCTTTCGGTTTATTTCGTCACTAGTTTTTTCATAAGAATCGTTTCGGTTTATTTCGTCACTGGTTTTTGCATAAGAAGAATCTTTTCGTTTTATTTCGTCACTAGTTTTTTCATAAGAATTGTTTCGGTTTATATCGTCATTAACCGGAAGTTACATTCGATAAGGTTGTAATCCTAAAACATAATAAGATAATATAGTGTAATCCCACCCACGGGTTTTCAGCCAGGTAAAATAATCTGCGTTAAAAAAGCAATTTTGACATAGACATATGTAAACCAGAAACAGATTTATCGACGACTTCATGAACAACTCGCTTAGCGCCCGCTTTCTGACACTGTTGAGTTCGATGTAAAGTCACTTCCTATTTGCAGAATTTATTTTTTCCTCTCATTCTGGAGACGTTCAGTTCTTCCCTCATCTGTCTCTTTTTCTCTCCTTCTTGATGACCTTTCCCCTCTCATCTTGGAAACGTTCAACTCTTTCCTTTGTCTCCCCACCCTGCTTTTGCACAATTCCTTATCCAGGATTTCCCCCTTTACACCCAGCAATAAAGCATAGTCTATAAAAGAAATTACCAGAAATTACAATAGGACAAAATGTTGTCTAAAAGCAGTGTAGAAAATATTGAACATTTTTCATCTGATGAATGGGGTGGGGGATTTCCAATTAGTTCCACCTGAAGCCCTAAATAGGGCCTTTGGCTCCCAATAAGAAATCAAAACAGTCTGAGTCCAGTTTAGCATTTTACTTCCATTGTGAATCGAGATTCCTGCTAAAAACTTGACAAGTTTAGAAATTTTCAAACTCTAACTTGCTGAAAAGCATGCCTTGAGTCACATTGGTACACAGAAAATTCCATGGGGATATGTTGCGTGGTTCCAGAGGTATGTCGTCACATACAGCCAGTCAATTAGCAAATTGCATTGGGATTTAACTTCATTGAAAAACTTATTAAACACCTATTTTCAATGCGTATACTTCTAAAACTTTTCAAAACTTTGCTTTCATCTATCACATTTGAAATTGAAATGTCAAATAGAAAATGAAAAAATCGAAAAATTGATACCTATTTCAACCATGACATTATCAAAATTATTGCTTAGTTATCAGTCCTAGAACAAACTTCAACTACATTTCAAATTCAAACTTAGCTTCACTTGTACTACTACTGATCATGAATCATCAGGAATCTAAGGTTCTATAAACTAATGAATAATGTGTGAGGAATGTTGAAGTCTATATTTTTAGCTTCCCTCTCCACATAGCAGTAGGGAACATTCAGGAGCAAGGTGTATAAGATTCAAGGAAAAAGATTAGACAATAGATCGGT
>OY735230.1:9684085-9689085 GCA_963457665.1 Thysanoteuthis rhombus | reverse complement strand
AATATTTCATATATATATATATATATATATATATATATATATATATATATATGTAGTCTAGAAAGCTTCACAGCTTTAGGCACTAAACGCTTTGAAGAAAATTTTCAAAACTTTTTCGAGCCACTTCAGTCACAATATCTGCTGATGTAATTTACTTCAGTGTTTTTTTTATTTTACAAATACTTTGTGATTATGGCACTGTGTAAATTCACTCATGTTGGAATCATCATTTGATATATATATATATCATCAGTTGATGTACATATATATACATACCAAAGAATCCACCTCCACAACACTACCCCCTACCTTGACACACTCTGCCCTCCCCAAGACCAACTGCTGCTGCTTCACACAAATCCCAATACCTCCTGGTCATTCTTACATTCAGCATGAGGCCTCTAGTAGCCCTGACAACAAAACCTACCCACAATGCATAGCCCCTGGCGGTGGACTCTGGTTCCACATGGTACATTTTAGTTCCCACTCACACAACGCAAACCACTGATGATGGGAGAAATCCCGAAACATGTATGGACTATTGACATATAAGGATTAATAAACCTTACCACCAAAAACTTCACTCCCGAGTCTGTCTCACTCTCTAAAGTACACATTATATATATATATATATATATGGTGGAGCAAAAGTCGTGTAGGATTTTAAAATGATCATAGTATTTTTCTATTTCATTTTTCTTCCTTCCAATTATATAAAAGAACCTTAGGAGATTCATTGCGGACATGTACAAAACTGAGCAGCTATGTGAAATAAAATGAAATTTTGGTGAACAAGTCATATCCTAGCATTCAACATTTGAGTGGCCATCACGATCACCAGATTTAAGAGCTCCCAGTTTTTTCCTTTGGGATATTTGAAGGATAAAGCCTATGTTAATAAACCACAGACTATCCAAAAGCTAGAGAATAATATTCTAGAAGAAATAAGTAGCCTTTGAAATGTTATGCAAGATTTTAGGGAAAAGGCAAGAATTTGTGAAATGGTGGCCATTTGAAGAAAACAATTTTCCACATTTACATATTTTGTTGTAAAGAAACAATCAAAAAGTCATTAAAATGGAAAAAAAAGATATGAATGTTTAAAACCCCTTCACGAATTTTGCGCCACTCTGAAAATATAAATATATATATATATATATATATATATATATATATATATATATATATATATACACATATATATATATATATATATATATATATGCTAGGGTGCCATGTGGATATAACTGTTTTGTTGTTAAAATCCCCAAAATGTTTACATGGTGTACAACTGATGATCCCAAACAAGAGAAGGTTTATACATTGTACTATGATAACAAAGTATAGGGGAAAGTATTGCATTGACAGATATTGGGAAATAGGTGACTGAAGTGATACAAAAATATCTATTGGATAAGCTTTTTAATGTTTAGTGTTTAAAGCTGTAAAGCTTTCTAGACTATATACATATATATATATATATATATATATATATATATATATATATATATATATCTGCAAAGATCTAAATAACTATTTTCACTCCAAATACTCATCTTGTTCATTTTTGGTCTATTTGTTCCTTTCAATGCAACAGTTATGTATTAAGAAATGGATACGTGTGATCTGAAAGAATGATTATAAATTGCATTATATTATATAGAAATACACTAAAATGACCTCCCATCATTACATCGTTAATGTATAGCTCAGCTTAGACAACAAAATTAGAATAAACAATTGAAGAAAATGGAGCTGCTGTAGGAATCGAACTTGCGACTTATGGGGTAGCCTCTTCAATGTAATGTTGCTCTAACCATTGTTTATTCTATCTATGTTGTCTAAGCTAAGTGATACATTAACGTTTGGTGACGGGAGATCATTTCAAAAAAAAGTTTCTGGATAATTCATAATCATTCTATTAGATCATATGTATATCCATTTCTTAATACATAACTGCCGCATTGAAAGAAATGAATAGACCAAGATTAGACGAAATGAGAATTTGGATATATATATATATATATATATATATATATATATATATATATATAAATAAAAGATAAATTAACATTGGTGGCACAGCTGTTGTTGGGGGTGGCAGCAGGAGCATGTATATAAAAATATACAGAAATCAATTTCTGTATATTACCAAAAAAAAAAAAGAAAAAAAAAAGTTTGCCTGACAAAGGCTTTGTTGACATCACAGCTGTTGTTAACATAGCTGTATGTACATGAAATTATTTCTGTTATAGTTCCATGAAATTTCAAACAATATCAGGAAAGACGACAATCATCTCATAGACGTGTTCCTATTTCATCATAATCAGCCTTCTAGTGCCTGAAGTTGGACTATATAAACCTTCCTCAGGATTCTCCAGACTTCTCTATCATGTGTGTCATTGAATTGGTACTCTCTGAAATTTAGCTTGTCTTACCATCTTATTTTCTGACGACCACAGTCTCTAATATGATCTCTAGGGATTCACGTTGTGAGTTTAAGTTTTCTAATAGATCCTATCATATCTCCGACTCCTGCTTTTTCTTCAATATACTGTGCGCTCCTGATTCTTAGTTTGCGGGTCAATCTTTTGCTTAGGTTACATGTTTCAGGTCCTTAGGTGACTATTGGGAGGATGTATTAGTTGTATACCCTTCTTTTTAGAACTAATGGGATTTTCTTGTTCTTGAAAGTTTAACTTGCAAACCAAGAGTGATTCTTTGCTTGATTTTTTCTTCTTTTGATAATTCATTGTTTTGAGTAGATGCATTGGTCTATTTTCATCAACTCTGTATTTTCGATTCAAACGAAGAGTTTAAGAGCGATTAACTAAGGATGATGGGAGTTTCAGTTGTTGCAGTTCATTGGCTCAGCTATGAACAACGGAAATTTCTATCATGTTATTGTAAGCTCACTAAAGAGAATGCACTGAATAATACAAGGAAAGACTACAACCATATATTGAATTATATTCAATCGCAGATGAGTCCCCATAAGAGCTTCAAACCCATTAATTGCAGGTGGAGGGAATTTTAGTCATTGCAGTCCTATAGCTCAACTGTGGATGATGAAAATTTTCATGTTTTTGTTACCTTGCTAAAGAAAACACAGTGTATATATTGTTTCCAGGGAAGGGAAGGGGAGGGGAGAAGGAAAAAAAAAAAAGAGCAGGACCTTTGCTGGGTTGGGCAAATGTCTTAGCGAAAGAAATGTAATGGATAACACTTGTTCTTTTCCCTGTTCACGATAGGCATTCCACCCTCATCCCCATTCGTAGTGTAAGTAAGTGCGACCCACTGTATGATCCAGATGTCGGACAGTGCGTTTGACCTTAGACAGAGATGCATAACTAGACAATAGGGTGAGCCTCAACAAATAAGAAATAGTCTTTTTATATGGGAACATTGATTTGGGGTCACATAAAACAATTGTACATCACGATTATCGTTTATTGACTATGAAGCCCCAACTTTCGACCCCCCCCACTCTCAATGAGAAGGTCAAATCTAGCAGACACCCATCCCCCCTCCAATGTCCTGTTAAAAGTCATTTTTTGCGACAATCATTGATTTTTTTTTGTCTGAAGTCAACAGAACAAAAGTCAGTTATTTTTCTAGAAAGTGCACATGATAGAAGAAATTATTTATCTGGTGTATTGATTTTTCTTTATTATTTCTTTATTAATATTCAAGCTAATATCTTTATAACATAACTTTACAAGTGCATTGCACACATCAAAATCTTTTCATAAACCTTCAATCAAATGATCCTACTTACAGCAAAAGTGATATAATAATTGCTTGTTGGGGCACACTTTTATTTTTTAACTTTTTTTCCTCATCTGAAACTTTCTACCAAGTTTCAAGTAAATCAGATTGAGAACAGCTGAGAAACAATATACGGACAGACGGACAGACAGAGCCTCTTCTAGAGAAATAAGGATGTCTCTATGAAGAAATAAGTGAATAGCATTTAGCCATTTTTGCAATTGGCACAAGAAAGGGTAGACTTCTGTGTAAAAATTATGAAAAAAATACTAGTTATACCATTATTTTGAAAAAGGTCTTCATATATTTCTGTGACCCTCGATAATTTTAATGCAATTCCTGAAGGAGTCGTGATCAATTAAAGGACTCAAAAACCTATTTTTACTTTTGAGACAACCATTGATTTTCGTCTAAAATCTATGAAATTAAGGTCAGTTACCTCTAACAAAAAATGTATAATAAAATGGATTATTCATTCATTGTATTGATTTGATTTTCATCATTTAATAATCATTCTTAAATCATATTTATTGTGTATAGCATTGAAATTTTAGTGTCAACAGCAAAATTTTACTTTCAACAGCAATGAAAGTCAACAGTTATGAGAAAGCCAAAAGGTTTTTAATTCAGGTCAAATTTGTATCAGTTGATTGCGTTCAAAGTGAGAATAGAGAGTGAAGGTGAGAAAAGGGGAACATTTTTTTGGTTCCTTTTTAGGTCATTCTATATCATGCATTTCTTTTTTTTTAAATTGATTCTTGAAATAAAAATTGGAAGTACAAAAAAGAAAGAGAAGATAGAGACAAAAAGAGAGCATATACAATGTTTACAACTAATCTATACATTTCTTATATATATATATATATATATATATATATATATATATATATATATATATATATATATATATATACATAGTCTAGAAAGATTTACAGCTTTAAACACTAAACATAAGAGAACTTTTCCAATGGATTTTCTTGTGTCACGTCAGTCATCCATTTCCCAATATCTGTCAATGCAATTTATGTAATCTTCAAACATGTTTTTTCTTTGTTTCCCTTATACTTTGTTATTCTGGTACAATGTATAAATTGTTTCTTGTTAGGATCATCAGTTGTTTACCATGTAACAGTTTTGGGTATTTTGAAAATGAAACAGTTATATTAACATGGCACCCAGCAGTGTTGTTCAAACAGCACCTCCCTTATTGTATAGTTTATATCATACATGTA